>JAXCLR010000063.1:26938729-26964881 GCA_035584095.1 Annona squamosa | reverse complement strand
GGGTTAAATTCCCAATTGTATTATTTTAACCTCAAATACACATGTCCATTAATAAGGTTCATGAATCTTTATTTATTTATAAAATAATCTTCAAAATTACAAATGTCGAAATGACGTGTATACGGTTGAAACAATGCGTATATGGTCAGGGTTCCACAAAACCTATTCTCATAATTTAAGTCATGTTGTTGAGGTAAAAAGAAATTTTATTCAGTTTTAAATGTATGATCATTGGACAAAGAAAAATTTTAATGTGTAAGCTTATCATGATTATAAGTGTTTGAGAAAAGATTTTCAACAAAATGGGGGCCGTCATAGTTATAATAATTTTGCTGCTCATATATCCAATCTTGTTGATATGATACATTTATCATTGAAGTCCCCTCTTCATGTGAATTTTGTCTACCTTTTCTCAACAATGAGTCCAACTTTCTTGACAACAATTCAATCTGGTCAATTATATCATCATGAAAAGATCTAGTACCCATTCTATTATCATACCACTCATTATAGTATGTCATCTAATAAATTCTAGGTCACATTTCTAATGATCAAAAGATTTTAAAAAGAGGATGTGGGGGAGCTAGAAGATCAAGGGAATTAACCACAAGTTCTCAAGATTGACAAAATTGAGTTGCTCCTTTGTGAAGTAATATTTTGAAGACAAGTCACCCTTTCTCAAGCGGAGTTTTTGTGATCATTCAAAGTTGCATATTGCCCTCAATATGTTGATGATGCTGCTATTCCAAACGTACTAAACTGGTTTAGTTTTGATTTTTTTTGTTAACATTTATATTATCTTGGGTTTGATTGTGATCAAACCAAGAGATTATTTCACGACCCTATCTGGAGCTTAGCACCAATTCAGAACACGGTTTGATTGATTTTTATCACTGTAACTTGTATTGAAGTTGACTAGTGGAACCCAAGTATTTGTACTTAGAGAGTGGAGTAGGTCTATGGTTGACCAAATCACCATACTTTTGTAATTTCTTATATGATTACTAGATTGATTATGGTGATTATTCTTGATTAGTCATTACACAGGACCAACAAGACTTTTACAAAGTTATAGATAAGAGATCATGCCATCATCTTTTGTTTGAAAGTTTTGATTGACTACTAGGTTAGAATCAGAAAAGACATTGACATGTCTTATCTTAAAGACAAGATGATATGAAGTCCTTGGAAAAGGGTCTCATATTCAACAATGTTGTTATAGACATTGAATGCAAACCAAATAACAACATCCAACAGAGTTTTGTCAAGTGTTATTTAAGAAAACTAACACTACCTCCTATTTTGTTAGATGCTCCATGTATAGATCTCGTTGTTTGGCAATAAGAGGGTTTGTATCCATGGATTCAATAGAGGGATTATTGGAGTTGTCACAACAATGGGTATCATTCGTAAAATTAATTAGAATATAAGTAAGTGCCTATTCCTTTATTGATCTGAGGGGTTGGAAATGTATATCAAACTGTGACAGTTTAGAAGCCTATTTTATAAACCTTCATATAATGTCGAGCTTATGTAATAGTTACTGCAATTAGTAGTTAGTGTAAACAATAATAGTAGATGCTTGAAAATAGTAATGTTATTACTATTTAGAGAAAACTTAAAAGTGAGACCAATTTGTAATAAAATGAGAGAAAATAAATTAAGATAATTTGGTCATATTAAAAAGAGGCCTGAAGTAGCACTGATTAGGAGAATAGAGTTTATCCATGTAAAGGTGATAGGAGAATGAGAGTAAAATCTAAAAAAATATTGATGAAAGTAATTAAACAAGATTTAAAAATATTACAAATTATAAAAAATTTAGTCTTAAATCGCCAAGAATTGCGCAACAGAATTCATGCAGCTAACCTCATCTACATGGCAAATGGCTTATAATGATGATGATGATGATTTTTTGATGTTATTATAAGGGTAAGGAGATTTTTTTCTAGAATTAAATAGTGTATCTCTATATCATATAACACCTAGTTGACATAATAAATGGGGTGTTGGACTCCTTTATTTAGACCAATAAGCATAATGTTGATGGTATTATTTGAAGTAGATACATACGTGAAAATGGTGCTTCCAACCTCTAGCTTGATCGACTATGGCGCGAATGATAAATATTTATTCAGTTTCTAGAAGGAAAATTCGCATTCTATTAGCCATCTTGAAATTTTCATTTTTCTTTAGAATCTTAAAGAAAGATAGAGATCTGTTAAAAGATTTTGAAATGAATCTACGTAGTCCAACAAGGCATCTTATGAGTTTGTATATGTCTTTTTTATCTTTCGAGTATCTATGTCTACAATGACTTTTATTTTGGCAGGATTAACTTCAATATCCCTTTCTGAAATAATTACCCTTTGAATTTTTCCTTTGGTTACTCCAAATATATATTTCTTCAAATTCAATTTCATATTGAAATATTTAAGTGTTACAAAAGTTTCTTCTAAGTCTTTTATATATTGTATAGGGCCTTTGCTACTTACTATCATATCGTCAACATACATTTTCATATTTTTGCTAACCTATTTAGGAAATATTTGATTTATTACAACCTGAGGGGTGATTAAGGCAAAAAATAATCACTCTATAATAGTCTGTTCCTTCAGGGGTGATTAAAGATTTTTTTCTTCATCCTCAATAGACATCTTAATTTGATAGTATTCAAAAAAGACGTTCATGAAACTGAAAATGTTATAGCCAATAGTTGAATCAATTAATTGGTCTATGTTAGGCAAGGGGTAACTTTCCTTAGGAGTGGCATTTTTTTTTAAAGTTTGTGTCATCAATTCATATTTGTCATTTTGCATTAGGTTTGGGTACTAGGACTATGTTAAACAACCATTGGGATATCTTACTTATTTACTTATTTATTATGCAATTATTCATTATCTCTAAGGTATAAAGTTTTTCTTTTATTTTATTGTTTTAGTTTTTTGGTCTATTTAATTTGTATATTGATATTGATTGACGCAACCCCATTAGAGCAAATGCATTCCATGCAAATGCATCATAGTGGGCGTGTAGAAAATCTATTAATGCAATTCAAAAAGATGGGTCTATCGATGTACTAATAATGACATGATGGGTTCAACTTCATCAGAAGGTGAGACGGCCTCCACAAGTTGCTTCCTCGTGCAAGCTACTAAATAACAATAGTGAGCCATTTTTTAGTCTCCTTGTATAGTCCTCTCACAGGTGTACAAACTTGATGCACAGATTATAAGTGAACATAATAGCATGTAGCTTATTAAGGCTGGGATGATGGGTTGGGTTGACTTGTGACTTGCTTTACCTCACCTTGATTTGACATAAGATCAGGGCAAGAGTTTTGACCTTGTGATATAGAGCGGGTTAGGATTTTAGACCCGTATTTTAATTCTAAAGGATATGATAGGTCGATTATGTCCCAACCTGACTTGACCTACCTTGATTCGTAAGGTGTAAATTATGTTTTCAATTATATGACTTACTTATGTGAATGTTGTTTGGTTAGATAAATATGTTTAACTTTATGATTTATTATTATAAATATGATTTATATTGATGTACGTTTAACTTTATAACTTGTTTGTATCAATAAATTTTTATTTATTAATTCCATATATTTATCCAAGTTCTCATTCACATAGTTATTAGTGAAATAAAATATATTATCTATGTTAATAATATTTTACATGAATGAATATTGTTATTTTGCAATTTAGCAGTTCTAATTATAGTCCAGAATTTACATCAATGTCTTTTAAGTTTGATGCACATATTTTATCAAGTTAAGTTATCAACAAAATTATTAAAAAAAATTTACTAATACTTTGTTATGATAATTGTGTTTTACTCAATAAATGGTAAAATATTGATTTATTTTCTTCAAATTTATCATAAAAATGAATTTATATTAATATGTATATAAATTTTACTTTGACCTGCTTTTCCAACCCCACCCATTATCCTGATATCGCCTGAAACTAACCTGATGTTTGTCCCAAAATCTACTAAAGAAATGTGAAGATTAGATTGGTTTTGTCCCGACCTGATATAAAAAATAAGGTTAAACTAAAATTTTTAAATATAGGTTCTAAGTTGGGCACACCATAACTAGCTCTTATTTTCACCCCTAGGGACAACCGATGATAACATAATAAATAGATGGGATATTGACTATGAGAAAGTCAATCTGAAGGGTAGTGTGTCGTTGTGAGGTGCTAATATTGAAAGGAAGAGTGATTATACCTATGACACACATCTCATCTCTTGTAAAATCAGTCAATGGTTTTGGTATCTTGTCAAACACCTTGAAAAAAAGTATGTCAATAGAACTACCTGCGTCTACCATTATCTGACAAAACTGTCCAATTTACAATTACAACTTCAATGACAATGAAATCATTATTAGGCATTTGCAGAATATCTTCTTCATTCATTGTAAGGGTGTAATTTGATATGAGACTAGGCCTTTTAATCGATATTTTCTTTGAACGTATGTCTCTTCTTTTGACTGATTTTGTGATGCCTCCACAGGCGATGCCATTGTGGATGGTGGATATGATTCCATGTATAGCCTTTTATTCGATATTTGCTTTGAACGTATGTCTCTTCTTTTGACTGATTTTGTGATGCCTTCATAGGCAATGCCACTGTGGATGGTGGATGCGATTCTTTGTGTAGAGGCATTAGAAAATTCGTACTTAGTAAATCTACCTTAGGAGAAGTAATGTGGACTTTCTCTTCAATTTTTTTTTACAAATTTGGGTAGGCTGACCTTTTCTGATTAGGTCTTCGATAACATTCTTTAGCTATATGCATCTTATGTGACTATTTATCATCTTCATATTGCACACATCAATGGGACATATTGCTTTTTCTGGGGGGCTCTCATCTACTTTGGCTTTTTAAAAAAAGCCTATCTTTGATGGAGAAAAAATTTTACCCTCAAAAGAGATTAAAGGGGTGTATTTTTTACTCGATGGCAAAAGGTTATCAAAAGGTGTCCTTCCTTACAACTTTCTTTCAATAACCTTTTGCTTGAAGGTTGGGGGCCTTTTTCTGTTAAAGCTTTTTTGTTATTAGCTTATAAGGTTTGTTACTTCTGTCTCATTTGTTCTTCAGTGTTCATTTATTTATTGGCAATCTTGAAAAACTCTAGAATAGTATTAGGCTTGTAGACTTTGCGTTTTGTACATAGCATACTTGGACATAATCCTCCACTAAAAGTGGCTTTCATGAGCTCGAGAATTAGTCCTTGAACCGAGGTACGTTCATGATTGAAATGATCTATGAAATCATGCAAGTGTTCAATTTCCCCTATCGCACGTGGTAGATGCTTCAGGGCCTTTTTGTGTCAACGACTCAATTTATGAACTTTAGTAATAAACTTTCAGATAGAGAATTAAAGGAAGTGATTTATGCTGGCAATAATCTGTGAAACCATGCTCTTGTTTTCTCTTCCAAAGTACTAATAAAGGATTGACATTTAATCTTATTCGACAAGCCTATTAGGTCAACATTTATACAAAAAATATCAAGATGGTCTTGGGGATCAGATTGGCAATGCCTTTGCATTTGTGAGGAAGGGGTTTATTAATAATTTTTGGAACGAAAGGAGAACGCCTAGTGAAGCTGATAAATTGAGGTAAAGGAATTTGAGAAGAGATATTACTAATAAGTTCCTGTCGTGAGGGACTAGGAACTTACATTCTAGGTTCATGCATCTGATGGTGTGCAGAAGAAGTTGACTATTTTTGTGCTTTTTAGTCCTATAGCATAGTCATTATCTCTTGAAATTGTTCTTAGTGATAATAACATTGAGTCCATTTCCCTTGTTCTGGTTCTCATGGATACTTTGGTGCATATCATTATTGTATTATTTTCATACTCTCTATTTTGGTGATATTTAGGTAAGAATGTGAGTAAACATAATGTTTTGAATCAAATATTAATTGATTTAACTTTTTTTAGAGCAAAACATTCATGATTGATTGGTATAAGTAAAGTCAGGTGATTTTGGTACAAAACACACATAATTCTTAGAGAATTGAAGCATGGGGATCAAGACCCATTCAATTAAATCATTTAAAAGAATTAAAAAGAGGAAAAACAATTATCAAAATGACCTAGGGCATGTTGAAGAAGTTTTAACATGGTTCAAGACATGTAAGGCAGCAAAACATAAAAAATTTAAAGCAAATATAAGGAGACAATGCAACAAGGACTAGGCTATGTTTAGGATGAAAGCGCAAGTTTAATCCGCATCAGAGTAGTTTTATGCAAGTTTCTTGGGAATCACTATACAAACATTTATTATACACATCTTAAGGTATCTTAAAATGACTTCGAAACTAGGGTTGAGGTTGGAGAGTGAGAAAAATTAAGAACAGAGGAAAGAAGTTTGATGACATATTGCTTGAAGTTATCAAGACATCATTAAAGCTTTCAAATCAATAAGCTTTCTCTTTCTTCTTTTTTTGATTTAATTATCCTATTTTTGATGGACTTTGAATATATTATTATTTTTTATTAAACTTTCATTATAAACATGATAAGCTAAACATATAATCTAGGTTTAGGATATAGCATGTGAACTATATAAAGAATATTATGATTTTTCTTTCATGATATTATGTGTTAATTTAATATTTTATGGATTTAACAATTATTAAGTGTTTTTGAGCACCCACTTTGGCAACGATTCTATAAATTAGGTAAAGGAACTAAAAGGTGGAAGTCTAATATATAATAATCAGGATATTGAACCTGAAAATCTAGACATGAAAAAGGCATGATGAACTTGCGAAATTTCATAACCACTAAAGAACTTAATGAATTTTAATTGACTTAATCCTATGAAAATAGGTAGTTATGAAGATTATGGAATATCTTGCAGGTCTCGAGAGATGGTACAAGGTCAATTTAGGATTTGTCCTCCTTTAACATGTAACATCCTGATTAAATAAATATACCATGTATCCATCGAACATGTCGTATGTAAACCCTAGACTTTAGGTTCTCTTATCTCAAAAACTTTTAATACTCATTTAACATTCTCAAGACCTGCTTTTTATTTTTGCTATTTCTTTAATCCCATCATCTTCTCTCGGTATTTTTTATAAATTATTTAAAATCAATATCTTAATTCTTGAATTCTCTATGAGATTGACCTTATTAAATACTATAATTCATGACCCATGCACTTGTGGAGATAATTGAATAGTCACCCCTTTGCCCAACATTCTCAAGGTAAAAAATTGACTAATTTTGCTCCATGAATGGAAAAGAAATGGTCAAAAAGATACATGAAAAAGCAAAGAATAGAAGGAGCTCTTTCCTACAAACAAAGGTAAGTATAGGGATCAAAAGTGCCCTAACACGTGTAGTGAATTTTTAGTAGGATTATGGGAGTTTGAAAATGGAAAAAATAGAGTTGTAGCAATGAGAGGAGTCTTTTTTAAATATTCTCCAGATAATTTTTTGAAGATCATTCTTGGATCTTTTATAAGACATCATTAGTGTCATTAAGCATATCTCCATTATGTGAAATTTTATTAGAAGTGCATAAATACCCGGTCTGTTGGTATAGGTGTTAGTGAAGGAGTGGGAAGCGATGAGAGAAATCAGGTTTTAGTGCGGGCACTTACAAACTCCTTTTCTTTATAGGTTCTTAAATGAGGATATAATACCCAACATCAATATTTAATATATCCTATTTTATTATAGTGATCACAATGGGGGTGATTTCCTTTGGCTCGCAAAGAACTTGATTCTTTTCCTCCATATTATTTAAGTCCTCTAAATGTGGCGCCCCAAACTGAGACCCCAGTTCCTTATCTCAAGATCTTATTCATTGGTAACAGTGAATTAGAATTGTTGCCTTGATCACGCGGCGGGTTATTAATTGAATCTCGTCCAAATTTTTTTTTTCATCTATCATTATTCATTGCTTTACATAACCATCATCATACAAGCAACAATATACTTGTAATAAATTTCATCATTTCATTCATAACATTTCTTCATACTTTTCTACAATGATAGTTTTCTTGACTAAATCATGACAATTTCATTCCTTACATTCATACATTCATTCATTGGTGCACACGGAACTTAAAATTCTAATTAAGTTCATATATATATAAACATACCTTAGCACTTGTAACCATTCTATCCATACATCATGGTTACTATCACATACCTTCTTTCACTGTTCAGGTTTGCAACCTCTTGAATTTTTTGATACCTGTCTAAGGTTTAGGAAAACAAAACGTGAGTGACAATTCAATAAGCAAACATTTTATCATTAGGGTAAGACTTCCTTGAAAACCTTTTTCATAAACATCTTGAAAACTTTTTTCCTGAGGACATTTATATGTCTTAAAATATTATTGCGAAATCCATTGTTCATGAGAATAATTTTATGTCCTTGAACATTTTTATAAAGCATTCATTCTTAAAATCATTTATAAGCCACGTCTGGGCTTGTTAAGGCAAAACATACATGTTTTACCTTCTTTAATTAATTTCATTTTATCTTGAGTGAACATTTCCAATGTTCCAAGACATTTACATAAACCATCTTTTACCAGCGGATGTTTTATGTCCAAAACTTTTTTCTCATAAATCCTTTGGCAAAGGAGAACATCCTCATGTTCTAAAAACATCATTCACATAAGCCTTTCTCGGTAAATGACTTTTTTATGTCCAAAAATATTTTTCATCATAAAATCCTTTACCCAAAGACATTTGATGTCTCAAAACATTTTTGACATAGCTTCTTTTAGTGATGGACGTCCATATGTCCTAAAACACTTTTCATTTAAATAGTTTAACATTGAACATTCTTATACCCATAAACACTTTTCATTTAGGTTGTTTAGAAACGGACCTTCCTATGTCCAAACTAAGTTTCACATAAATCTTTTTCATAATCATCGTCCTGAGGCTTGTTTATAGCAAACAAGGAAAATAAAATACACAAACCATTTTCATAAATGCATTTGCATAAAAACATTTCCTTTCATTTTTATCATTTATACTTTTGTGTAAAACACCATAGCTTTAAGGTATTTTTGTGTAAAATATCCTATCTTTAGGGTAACCATTTCATAAAAATCCTTTTAGGATAACTTTTCTTTAAAATGCTTTTATGTCCCCATCTTTGGGCTCTTTAAAAGCAAAATATAAACGAATGCATTTCTTTCCATCCAGTAGTGACACTTAGCAAGTGATCATGCTACCTTTTGGAAAAAAATCCATACTTAACAGCACGCTATCCAAGTAGTTGTTTTTTCATCCTGCTCCCATCTCAAGGACGGCACCGCTGGCCTCCTGCCATCCCTTAGTGACTTGGTCATATGTAGAGTGGGCCCTTGCCATCTCGACCATGCTCTACAACCAACCTATTCCGTGTACTAGTACACTATACATCATCCTGATAAACCGCAATCCGTTTGGTTTAAAATATCACAGACTGCAGCCCATGACCTTTTAAACCGGGATCACAAACCACAACCTGTAACCATACTCACAAAACATCATAGGCCAAAATCTATATCTTTAAAAATTGTTTTTAAAAACACATCACAGACCACAAGTCCGTGTCAACTTGTAAAGCGAGCGTACCCATCTTAAACAAGTTGTCATTTGAAATTTAGTTTTAGGATGACCTTCCTTAAATTCTTTTAAAACCATTTTGAGTAAAATATTTTTATAAATAATTGAAATATTTGAGAAACAATACATCTTAAAAACCCTTAAAAAGAATTTCAAAACTTTTGGATTTCAAAAAATAAACCATATATTTCTCTAACATTTTCTTAATTTTCATTTCAGGGCATTTTGCTTACAAAAGTTATGCAATTATACCATCGCCTTCTCCATAACTTAAAAATTAAATTATTGTCCACATGTCCATTATACTATTTTTACCTAAAAAGGAATTGCATAGTCTTTTGTATGTCATTTAGCAACCTAAAATTAAACCATTTTATGAAATCACCTATTAGGTTAGTCATCCTTAAATATCATTCAACAACATTCGTATAAACATTTTTGAAAATATTTTCATCATCGATTTCCTTATCTAAAGGAAATCAAAACTTTTTGAATATCATTCCAAGACGTATGGACTCTGTCCAAATCATCGTTTATATTTAATTTTCATAATATAGAAAAATTATTTTTTTTCCATAAATAAAATCACATTTTCTTTTTTTCTTTCATAACTTATCTATTTATCATAAAACATCATAAAGAACTTGCTTACTCAAAAGCAAATTCCTAAAACCATCGGCATAAATCAATAAAATCCTTTAAAATAATTGTCATGGAGAACTTTCTTGCTCATAAGCAAATTTCTCAATTTCATTAACATAAAGCATACCAATCCTTGACAACACTTGTGATAAATTATTTATCTTAAAAGTGTCTCTTGCTTACTATGAAGCAAACTTTAAGACTTTTCATTAAAGTCGTCATTTTTCAAAACTTGTGGCTTTGCATTAAAGCCTTCATTTTCAAAACTTGTGCTTTCCTATTCGTCATAACATAATCATAAACATTTCATTCATATATCATCATATAGAAAGAAAACAGCATTTTAGAAAGTTTGCTTGCTTACATGAGATCGTCATAATCCCTTTCTTCCATTCTTTTCCTTGCCTTTGCCTAGATAGATGAAAATAACATTTCATTTATATGCATCACTTCAAATGCTTGCATCCCTTAGGGTTTTTCAACCTACATAAATTCATTTGGATTTACATTATACTAGCTTAACCCTCTTGTCTTTCAAATCGGGTGTTCATACATATCAACATCGCCTATGCATCACATTATCTATTCATTCCTTTCATTTTTAATACCCTTATGTAGGGTAATATTACATAAATATAATAATTATTCATTAAATCATTATTTCAAGGTTTATTTCCTCTATTTATCATTTTTAATATATTTTTTATTTTTCATATAGTGGTGCTCCTTTTAAGCATTTAGTTGCTAACTTAAACATCACATAATAATATCGAATTTTGATATTGTCAATATTTACTTAAACAGTACCCTAATCCACATTTTTCATCATGTTGTTATATATTTTTGCATTTTAATAACTTACATAATCCATATATCATTTATTCATACTTATCTCTTCATATATGTCAATTTCTTAACACATAAATCATGTGTTTTTTAAAATTTTTCAACACAGAAAATTGTCTCTAGTTCCAGCATAATTAAACCCCTTAATTAGCATATAATTTAGGGTTTAATTTTGGATTTATAATCCATTCATCGTAGGGTTCCAAAACAGTAACTTTTGGACCCATTTTACGTATTTTCAACGTCTCTTGGGATACTTAAATCAAAATAGATTTTTAATCCCTAAATTTCAGCAATTAATGATACTTTTCTTAACCCAAATTTAGGATATTAACATATGTTTAAAATTCATATATATTGCTGTATCCAAAACAGCAACTTTCATATACAGTTTGGGAACCCTCTGCACCGCTCTTTGAATATCCTTTTGCATATCTTTTAAAAAAATCTTATTTAGGGTAATCTTGTTTACCTCTAATAGGTTAAAACCTCATATTCACTTATTTATATCCCATTATAAGTTAAATTTCATCACAAAATATGAAATTTAACATTTATCTTGATTTATTCCTTAAGTTGTCCATAATATTGAATTCAGGCATAGTGAATTATTAAAATCTTGAATTAATATAAAATCAAATAATTTTGATCTAAAATTTCTACCATACCTTAATAACTGCATGAATTAATCAAAATAAATATTTTCAGTATGAAATATTTAATATTTTTATTTATTTTGGTTTTTTTACTCTGCTGGACAGCAACATCTCTTTTCAGACAGCTTGAATCACGTAAATTATAGAGTATATTTAAACACATAAAAACTTAATTTTTATTTTGGTCGTGTGATCATCAATATGTCTTATATATCTTGCAAAAGTTTCAGCTAAAATTCCTCGTAAAAAAATATTTAAAATCATTTGGTGCAACTGATCCTGCCACCAGTTCAATCCTGTCCACGTTGATTTTTCCAAACTTTTAATTTGCAATGTACCTATCCTTTTAATATGAAATTGAGTCATTTCTTAATCACCCCATCATGAGGCTTGCCACAAAGTTTCATAATAAAATTAGTTCATTAACTACTTCCCTATTTTCCTTTCCAGGTCCAGATTTACTACACATGAGTGTAGATTAGATGATATGGGCTGATTAATCCCCAAATTAAACTTTATAAAGAAACGTATTTAACTAAGCATATTTAATCTTTGAAACATGTTCTTTAAGAGGTCTTTTATGACTCAAAACTATTATTCCAAATCAAGAAGAAAACTTGGAAATTAGAAAGCTTAAACTTAACGGGTACTTACCTGATTTTGTCAATTATTTGTCCCGAACTTCCCGAGTTAGCTACCAAGTTTTGCCTTCCTCTTTTCCTTTTCCTTTTACTCCTGTTTTCTCCTCTTCCTTGTTGGGTTGGACGTGCTCTGGCTGATCCTTGGAAAAAATCCCTTTTTTTCCCTTTTTCTTCTCTTCTCTCCCTCTTTTGGTATGGACATCCACCCTGGGTTGTTGCTGGAATTTTTTCAGCTCTTATGACCACTTTTGATCCCATTTGACATCCAAATTAATGTGCTCTTATCCCATTAAACACTTGGCATCATTTGCTCAAAGATAATTCTATCATTTATCGCTTCATAAATTCAGACAATCTAAGCATTGATAGGCCATGTTGCTGTCCACTTGCAACGTCCCACATGGCAGCCCTTTAGTTTGGCATTTTATGCCTTAAATGCACCTCAATCTACCATATATTAACTTCCCTAGGTCATAGCCCATTTACATGTAATTTTTGGATTTTTAAAAATCTAAAAAATATATTTTTGGAGCTTGGACGTCCCCTTGCAACTTCCTTTGATTTTTCATTAATTTTTTTTGTCTTTTCTCCCATAAATGTGTTTGTTCTTGTAGTGATTAAGCAAATACCATGATAATTAGGTTAATCCATTCCGACCATATCGCTTATCTGATTGACTTATCCATCTCACTCGAGTTTCGTCTCAAACCGAGTTTTCCAACTCAAGTTATGATCACTTGAATTTGTCCTTGGAGTGTAGGCTAAAAATGATTAATCATTGCCTTAATCCCATCATGATTTTCATAATCCAATCCATTCACATGATTGGGCCCACTATAGTAAGCTTACCTTTTGAATTTCATCGAAATCCTCTTTGTGGACTTCGAATTACGAATTTTTTTTTAATCATTTTTCACCTTATTTCATAATTACATTTTAGGTTCCATAAATTAAATCATGATTATTAACATGATTATTCATGACACATTTTCACCTTTAAATCCTCATTAAGCTCTTAGGTTGTACTAACTCACTTTGGGCTCCGGCGATTAAATTTTTAATCGCCGTTTCCAATGAAAACCTTAATTCAAAATGTAGCATAATTCACAAAAATTATTCAGGATTCATTTAATACATATACACATCATAATTACATTCCCAATACATATATATGAGTTATACTTGGGTCTGGGCATCACATTAAAGTTAAATTTTTTTATTTCAATTTCTATTTCTATTCTATGCTTTGATTTCATTATCCTACTTTTCGTTTCTTCTCTTTGGATGATTACGAAAACATTAAAAGGGAGAAAAGTGATGATCTCATTAGTGTTTGTCTCTTAAGATCTTCATATTTTGGTTTTAACCCTGTCAATAGCTGAAAAATTTTGTCTTATTCTTCTCCATTTAAATAATTTTGTAGTTTTTTTAGTTAGAGAGTGATATTATCTTAGTTTATCCTATTGCTTCTTCATGCGTCCCAAATATTTAACTAAAGATTGATTTAATTTTTTCTCTATATAGCCAATTTTTTGTTACAATTTAAAAATTCTAGAGGCATTATTTTATTGACTTTACACTTCTTTCAGAGAATTCTACAAGTATCTCATATATTTATAATTCTGTATAATTAAATAACCAGTCACAATAAGAATATTCATAGCCAACCATTCTTTAAATTTAGAGTCTTTTGGTTCGAGGATTACAATTTTACCATTAATATACTTAGTGTTGATTTTCCACTGAGGGTAACTAAAACAGCTCTTGCCCACCAAAGATAATTTTTTTCATTTAGCAATGTCGTGGTTAACTTCATATAGATTAACATAAGTTATGAAAAATAGAACTAGTGGATGAACAGAAACATCGGTATATATTGTTGGTCCCGAATTTGTGGAAAAACCTAAAAGGGGAGGGGCAAATTGGGTTCTTTTAAATTTTTTTAATATCTTAAACTTAACCCCTTGTGAATTAAGTCCCTTTCAATAAAAATATGGAGAGTAAGAGGGAAAATAGAGTAATAATAATATACACAAGAAATTATAGTAGTTGAGGACAACCCTTTTTACGTCGCTTTTCAAAGAACACATCCTTTTTGTTTTCAGTTCCACTATATCATTAGGTATGCAACTAAAGCCCTTGCTTTCTTTTATGCTATAGCTCTAGGGGGCTTTACAATCAAACCACAAGTAGACGATGAGTCACACTTCAACTGTTCACTACTTTTCTTTACTTGGCATTGGTCTCCAACACAAAGCCAGGTAGAATTAGAAGAAAGTGGATTAAAAGAAGGTTCAACACATTATAAATTGTGTAGAGACAATTGTAACATAGAGAAGAACTTGTTTAAGCTTGATATTGATGAGAAACTTCAGCAGTTATAGTGAATATTGCAATTCTTCTTTTTAAGCACTTAATGATCTCTTAATTACTTTGAAACAAGAAAGTGAAGGCTCAATGAATACTCTAGCTAACCCTCTTCACTCCATTTGAATGCTTTAAATAATGGAGAAGTAAATTCGAACCTTATGTGGAGTTTAAACTTTTTTCGACCGTTATAATGCAAGTCGTTGTTGAAGTCAACTTCGGCTGTGGCTTTACCCAAGTCGTACACTGAAGTCAACTTGGGTTGCGACTTTAATCGGAGCTTTTCTACTTTTTAAGTTTTCCTCTGAAATGCATTGCTCCTAGAGTTCCATCTTAAATGGACTTGGTCCTCAACTTAACTCAAGTCACATGTGGAGTTAATTTCGGGTGCAACTTCGCATATGGTACATTCAGTCAGTGGAGATATGCAATCCCTAAGTCGACTTTGCCTTGGAACTTTGCCCAAGTCACAGGTGAAGTTAACTTGGCTATGTGACTTCACACTTTTCTTGAATCATAAAACTTCAAAGCTTCTACTCTTATGGCTTTAATCTTCTAAGTTTTTTCTTCAGTCAACTTGATCTTGGACTTTACCCAAGTCTCTTGGCAAAGTCAATTTGGATGTATGACTGTACTTAGTCTTTGAAGATTTGCTTGACTCTTGAGAAATGCAATCGAAACCTTAGCTCAACTTGAATTAAGTCTCAGGATGGAGTTAACTTGGGCTGTGGCTTTGTTCGTTCAACTTTAAGTTAGTGAAAATATGCAACCCCTTAAGTTGACTTGGCTCTCAACGTCGCCCAAGTCGTAATCGATGTCAATTTGAATATGCGACTTAACCTGTCTGCTCTTTAAGACTTTCATTCCTTTAACCTAAGTTGCTTTTTGGGGTTGACTTAGATATAAACTTGACCTAAGTCGCATGTCTGAGTCAACTTGGATACAAGATTTCGTCTGTCATGGTTTAAAGCAATTCACCAAATATGTTAATAACCTTTAGCACTCAAAATTAGATTGCTAATTATCAAAACATAAATTATCTTTGATTTTCTAGTTGAGTTCACAACATATGCTGCTAGGGTGGAAGCTATCCATGAAGGAAAACAAGGTTTGAAAAGAAGCAAAATTGACCTGTAAAATGACCAATGATGATAGGAAGAGATGAGATCTAAGAATTTAATGTCCTCCTAGTCACTTCCTACAATGATAATTTAGGCACGAGCAACAATGTTTGGAATTTTAGGTGCTAGCACAAAAATCAAAATTTTCAATGATAAGAAATTTTCAAGCAATGGCTAATGCTTAGAATTTTCAAGCAGATGGCAAAAACTTTTTAGCTGGTTGAAATCTTTGGCAATTCGACGGCAACGGATGTAACAGATCTTTTTTTGCCATTGAAAAAATCATATAAATTTTTTTGTACAACATATTTTTTAGTTGAAAGAAGGTGGTGAATAGCACTCAAAACATGGGAAAATTCAGTAACAACATGCTTATGTAGAGTAGAAAATTTCAAATCAACTAAAAAAATAGGTGATGAGATTTTTAAGTGGCAAGAAATTATTTAAGTGGCTGAAAATATTTGAGAGTCTGAAGATTGGTGGCTGGAGAGTTTTATAGCAAAGCAAGCTGGCTTGGCAAAATTTTCAGCCAATGGTTGTGTAGCAGATTTATGTTGTGATGTAGATTACGATGGTGATGCTAAGTGAATTGAGAATGAAGCATGAAAACCAGTATTAACCGGTTCTTATAGGGAAAATCTCAACATGAAGATGACATAATTATTCCTTGCTTCGATACCGTGTGGAAAGAATAGTATTCAAAGAACACAAAGGAAAGGACACAAAGAATTATGTGGTTTGCTTTACCCTACTCTATAGAGGTAAATCATATTTAATCGTAACTGGTTACAGGAGACTGAAAATACGCTTTATATCAATTATACAATACATCAACTTGCTAATTTTTACAAGATATGCCTAGACAGACTTGGTTGTCAACAATTATATTAATCATATAGGTTAAAAGACAACCTTTGTCAAGATCTTCCCCCTCTTTTTTGTCTCTTATGTGTTCTTTCCACTTACAAAGCCCAAATTTCTCTACTATCTCTTCTCATTTCTAATATTTCCAATCTATATTTAATTTGATAAATATTTTTGACAAATAAGTTATTTTTATATTTTTATTTATTTACATGAATATTTTCATCATTTTTAAAAGAATTTAAGATTTACAGGCATGCTTATAATCTTAAGCAAATCTTATAGATACAGATTCAAAAATTTTGTAAAAATCATATCGAACTTGCAATTTTAACTAAACTTTATAGTTACAGATGGAAAACCTCTTAAAAGTTATTTGTTTTATTATGTTATCAAAAAATATTTTGATCACAATTTTGGACAGACCATATTTTCTTAAAAGTATTTCTAATCTTATATAAAATAGGAAAATTACCTAGATATATTTATAGATTTAATAGAATATTATAATATTTTATAGAATTATTTATCTATATATGAAGTATATTTTAGATAATGTATGTTAAATTAATAACATTAAAATAACATCTTTCTACATAGGAAGTATGTTTTAGATGATGTATTAATAATTTTAAAATAAAACAAATAAAAATAGCCATATAAATCAAACAATTTTCTTACTTTAAAATTTGTGTTCATTATTATCACGTGTGTCCATACAAATATTTGGTTTGGAAATTTAATTTTGATCAAATTCGACATCATAAGTTGTACGTACATTTTTATTAAGGGTATGTTTGGTTACAATCAAAATTTTTCAAAATAAAACTTTTTGATATAAACTTTTTTAATCTTAACCGCTATCCCATTTTTAATTTTTTTACGTCTTTCTATATAGCTACTCTACTTTTCAATCACTTCTACATACTACTTATATAACTAACATATCTATTTTAATTTTACTTTTCTACTCATTATTATATATCTCTATTATCACATCATTTTCTACCATTTCATAAATTTTTACATCAAAAATTTTTTAACCAAAGATTGACCGCTTCTCAAACACACCATATGTTATTCACTTGTTTTGTCGTCAAGAAAACAATTCAAAATGCAATATAAGATTTGATTTGGATATAATCATTAAAGTGTCAAAAATAGGGCACTCGTTCTATAGTAAATCTTTCATGGTGTTGATTGATACTATAAGTATTTCTCTGCCTTAGAGTAAGAATGCAAGCATATTCAAATTGATTTGATGCATATATAGGTACCAATGCTATTGGTTTAGTGTCGACTTATATAATACCAAGCTTGACCTGCTATACCTTTTTTTTTCTTTTCCAAATTCAAATGCCTACAAATTATACCCCTAATTCTAATTATGTACATAAACTTTCAAAATTCCAAATAAACATACTAACTTTAAAATTCTACTTGTATTCATGTCATTAGGAATTTACTAACGGACTGTTAGCCCTTATGTGAAGTGATGAAGATGTCCAAGTTGTAATATAAGTTGGAGTTGAATTAGTCAAAGCTAAAATTCAAATTTAAATAATAGATGATTCTATAGATATAAAAGTGCTAAAAATTTTAATAGATCTCAATTTAAACGAGAGTTAGCCCAAGTCATACTAAGGTCTAAGTCAAAGAGTAATGAAGCTAACTAAGTTTTATCACATGGGATTTATAAGTAAAGGATTTGACTAGATAATAGAGTTAGCATAAAAATCATAGGAGGGGTCTCCAAAAGTTACACTATGAATCTTTGTTTATAGTTATGGCGTGTGTTTTGCTTAGTACAAAAATAAAGAGTCATTGCTTCTGGAGATCCTAGCTTCCTTGTTAATATTCTCCTCCATTTGGGAGATATTATCTGCCATTTCTCTTAGATCCCCTAATTGTTCGCGTGTTTATTCCTATATGGTTCTCCACTAATCATGATGGGCACCTACTTGGCTCAATGCTCCTCCATTAAATGTTACATCATTGATGGTAGGCTTGTCTTATTAGATTCTTTTCAATCTTATCATCCAAGGTAAAAGATTTGTTCCCTAGCTTTTTCATAGGAGGGGGTTTGGCTATGCATAGCCTTTAGGATGCACTATTTCTAAGCCTTGCTACTCACTGGGTTGGGCTGAGCCTATGCTGATTTTGATGGTAGGGAGCTTGCACACTCGAGCTCTATCAAGTTCATTAGTGTAAATTTTTAGTAATAGAATCATAATTAGGGCTTGAGCATATTTGTTGCTTAAGAGGAGGCTAGTAGCTCTTTTAAAGATTCTAAATAACATGAGTATAAATGAAACTTTAAGAAAAATATGTGAAAATATTAATAATTTTTAAAAGTTAGTAAGTATAAATTAGAGGCAAAATTCTTAGATAAATGTGAAATTTACTCTTTTAATCAAGGGTGTTTTTGGGAAGTGGTAAAATTTTTAATATAAAATTTTTTAAAATATGAGAAAATGATATGATATGATAAAAATAATAATGAGTAAAGTGAATAAAGTTAAAATAAATAGGTTAGATGTATGGATAGATGTGTAGAAATGATTGAAAAGTAGAATAATTGTATGAGAAAAAGTAAAGACATAATTAAAAAAAAGATAGTTATCGAGAGTAAAAATTTTTAATTTGAAAAGTTTTGTTGATTAACAAATACACCCAAAAGTAATAAAAATAGAATTTACTCATAGTTATAGATAGAAACTCTATGATGGGAATGTTGTGGCAAACAAAATCCATAAATGAAGATGCTTTTAAAAATCTGATATTTAAGGTAAATTCCATGTATCCCTATTTTCACTTATACCAAAGAATATTCAAAAATTTCAAGTATATCAATATATTTTTTCTAAAATTCTACTTGTACCCCTACTATTAGGGATTTGTTAAAGTGACCGTTAGTCCCCATGAAATGATGAATTGGTTTATATCTAACTATGATTTTATAGCTAAACATTCATATTTTAATGAGTTTTTAGTAATTCTATAAATATAAAATCATATATTATTTGAATATGAATTTTAACTTTGAACAAATCAACATCAAATTGTATTAAGGCATGGACATATATATGTTTGTGATTTTATAGGTGGTTCACGGTCCATTTAATGGATCCCTAATGGCGTAAATATAGGTGAAATATTAAGCAAAATACGTGATTATATTTTAAAATTTTGGAACCTCATAAGTATAAAAGAAATTAAGGATAAAATTCCTAAGTATATGAGGAATTTACCCAATGTTTATGAAGTAAAACTTTCAAAATGGTGAAAAGATGAGGACGCAAGTGCAAAAAGTGCTTTTTAAAATTTCAATCAAATGGATACTTTAAGTAAATAAATTCTTATATGTTGATGTGCAGTCTAGATGAACTCAAATGGTAGATTAAAGTATATTTTTTTATTCAAAAGTGATTATTTTAGCTAAAGCTAAGCAAATGTCTCACTTAGCCTACGTTAAAAAACTCAGCTACAAATTTTTTTTATTTCTTCTTCATACACTTATTTATCTAAGTTTATTTAAAATAGAAACCAAGTTTTATTATTTTTGAATAAATTTATATTTTTTGAGATTTATAAATATTTATATGTATATAAAATACACTTATCTTTAAAAATCTAACAAATATATACACACATATCTAAAAATGGTAAAAATCAATTTATATGTTAAATACAATTAGATAAATAAGTTTATGAAAAAAATTATTGTAAATGAGTTTTTGAGGTGGGCTAAGCAGACATTTGCTTAGTCTGGGCTAATAAGATCCTTCCTCTTTTTTACTGTTTATGGGCTGCAATATGGTGCAGTACGCTAGCGACTAGAAATTTTTTTTTTTCACTTTTTACTTTTCGAAAATTGAAATTTTGTGCACAGACATGGATGCCAAACAAATTCAAAAATTTATGAAATTTAACATAATAAATGGTGGTGCTCGATTATATACATGACACTGTATTTTCGGATTAAAAATAACGTTTGTTTCCTATTGTAATTAGTTATATTTTTATTTTTCTGCATATATGTTCTCGTGTATTCATTTTATGTACTAAGTTTGTTATTGGAGCATATCATGATCATTTTAAGTTAAAAAGCAATATTAATTTAATTAACTAATTTTGTTTTTATTTAATTTTTTCCTAATAAATGTGTTTTCGTAATTGTATTTAATCCATATATCATGTTTTGTCATTTTCTCCCAATCAAATTGTTTTGCTATTTTACAATATTTTTACATATTTATTTTTTCAATTTTAGGGGCATTCAAGTCATTTTTCAACTCTTAAAAAACTTGATTTTTAAAAAATAAAAAATAGATATTTAAAAGTATTGTAAAATGACAAAACCTTATATATAGATTGAATACACTTCAAAAAATTTGTTTATAAAGAAAATTTAAAAAATATTACTAAATGTTACATTTTAGTTTAAAATACATCATGTCATATACAATCAAGCTCATTTGTCATTTTATAATACTTTTATATATTTATTTTTTATTTGTTTAAAAATCAAGTTTTTTAGAGGTAGAAAATGACTTTATTTCCCTTGAAATTAATGATTTTTAAAAATAAAAATAAATATATATAAAAGTATTCTAAATGGAAAAACTTGGTAAAACTGGGTAAAACTTGGTATATAGATTTAACACACTTAAGAAAATATGTTTGTGGAGAAAAAATCAAATAAAAGTAAAATAAAATAAAATAAATAAATGTTATACTTTTGCTTAAAGTACATCATGATGTATATAATCATATTTGATAAATGATTTAGGTGCATGGGACCTTACATTTATACATAACCAAAAATATATATTTCTGGTTAGACATATTGCAAGCGACTAGAGATCACTAGGCATTATTTATTTTACTTGGTGTTTGGTGTTCTATAAAATTTTTCAAACTAATTTTTTTTATTTAAAACTATTCGATTTTCACAGTTATCTTATTTTTAATTAGTTTTCACTTCTTCCTATACAACTATCCACTTTTCGATTATTTCTATACAATTACGAATACATCTAACATATCTATTTTAATTTTATTTTAACTTTATTCTCTTTATTCTTCATCATTACCTCTATCATATCGCATCATTTTCTCACATTTTTCTTTTACACCAAAATTTTTTCATCAAAAAGTTTTATCACTTTCAAAACACACCATATCCAGTTAATTTGTGCTCTTAGACCAAAGTCAAATGATCTTTTCAAACCAGTCTGAAATCCAATAATTTCAAACAGTTCCAAAATCTTTTTTTTTTTGTTTTTTTGAAATTTTTTTATAAACATGTTAATCTAGTTATATTTAACCTACAAATCAAGTTTTACTATTTTTTGGTATGTGTATATATTTATTTTGAATTTTTAAAAACAAAAGTATTATAGATATATCCATTTTCGTCCTCTGATTCCGCTAGTCATTCAATTAGGGGTCACAAAAGAAAACGTTTCCACTTCTTCCGGAATCAGATTCCCGCAGCAAATCATACACCAAAGTTTTTTATTTACTTTTTTCATGCGTGGAACAGAATCTCCTTTTCCACCATGAGACAGAGCTTCAACCACAAGCTTATTAGCTAATGAAAATCGCCAAACTATCCCTATCATCATCCATCAAATGGCCTATGAATTGATGTCACCTCCCACTGGTAATTATAGAACCTACATATCAATTCCCCCTTGGATAGTGTGGAGATCGAGATGCCTCGGAAATGGCTAGTCTGATGGGCGCCAGTTGGGCTTGGACATCCATGGGCGGCCGGTCTTCTTCGACTAAGAAGCTGGTGGCTCTGGTGGTGGCGCTTCTGGCAGTGCTCTCGCCACTCTACATCGACTGGGAGCCGTCGCCAGAGCTAGAGTCATGCGAAGAGAGCGGGCCTCGGGTCCCTTGGCTGCATCTGCTGTTGATCATCTTGATCATCGCCATAAGCTGGTCGCGCTGTCTTGACCGCAGAAATACGAGATTCGACCCTTACTGGATACATAGGTTCGGAGGCTCATCTTTTGGAATTGCTACCATTCTCCTGGTCCTTGTTCTGGTCTTGAAGTGCAAAACGTCGATGCATGGGTAACCGAGGTATGTGTGTCGTCTGTTCTTCTATTTCAACCTGCTTGAATCTTGCAGTCGTTTGACTTTGCCATTTTGCAACGAATCCTAATGTTGGACATGTAGATTTGCAGTTCATTTCTATCAGAATCCACAAAACGAATTTCCAGAATTGTTGTTTAAGGGTTGGTTGATACATCTCCATAACCAGAAGTAGATGCCTATATGGAGAAGTGGCAATCAGCTTGTGACAAGACGAGAGACATCACACCAAAGGCTAGAAGATCTTGAGTGTGGAGTCCAAACTCCAAACAGAACAGAAATGAAAGCTTCCAAATCATGGGCAGTTCAGATGCCGCTATGGTGGTAAATAAATTCATGTTTCGAATTGTTTATATTAGTTATGGTTGATTTGTTAACCTTTGCTGCATACAACAGAGAATTGGTTGTATACTTACGCAAGCAACTAACAGATTGCTGCTAAGCTGTTATATGCGCTCCGTGGGATTTAGCTAATTGCAATAACTTTGCACTGAAGCAACCAAACTTTCAGCAGTATTTGTTGCGCATAAGTGTCATATGCGGCGGCTTCCTGTGCACTGCATCTAATATTTCTTGCAACAAATAATCGTTGCTTATGATATTATATGCAGCATAAAAATTGTAACATAAAATGAATATTTTTTGCTTTTGTAATGAGTGAAGCTCGTATATAAAGCCCGAAAAATGAAGGGATGAGGGAGATTTAAGATTTTGAGCCACCAGCAACTGCAGCTCTGCTAAGCTTTTGATAGGCAAATGGCCAATATGTTGAAATGATTGTTGTTTTACGGAATTTTAATGCAAGAAAAGGCGTTAAAAAGCACAAATTTTCTCACAAGCTTTTAAACAAAGCTTTTACGGGAAGCCATTGCTCTCCCTGCAAAAAGTGTAATGTTGAGCTTGGCCGAACCGAGTGGCAATGGATCTGTGCTAGAGACGGATAAATAATCAGAAACGAACTACAGCAGGGTATCAGAACAGAGCACGAAATTGTTCCGTCTTTATCTCCACGTCAGCATGTGACTCAGCAACTCATCCGATGTGGCGACATTTGATCAACAACCTTGACTCTCCCAGTCAACTCGATGGACTCAAAGGTTGCATGCAGCTCGATTGGACCTTGACGCATCGATTGAACTTTTATAAAATAAGGGCCACCGGTGGATTATTGTAGCACGTAGTTTTTTCTGCGGTACGATGCGCCGGCTAATGGGCCTAACAATATAAGGTATGCCCAATAGAAATAAAAAAAAGGCAGCTGTGAACTAAATAGAACAATAAATGAGCAAATATGAGGTAGGAAAGTAAATATGAAATGCAAGTAAACAGGTTAGTTGATTAGATATAATGCAAGTTAAATATAGAAATTAAAAGTGCAAATAAAAAATATAAAAAAGTATAGAAGAGGGGTTCAAGATCAGAAATATAAAAAATATAAAAGGTGTAGACATGAAGGTTAAAAAAGGGAAATGCAAGCGTCAAAGCTTTTAGATGATGCAAGTTCTTAGAGATTTTTAAATGATGCGAGTTAGTCAAACACAAATATGTATCTCAGTTAGGCACAATTAATAATCAGTAAAATACATACAAATGCTGATAACAATTTAATATATTAATTTTTGGAGTCGTCACTAACCAAATAACGATGGTTAGTCCGTATACAACAAGGCACTGAAATACAGAGATTTTCTGGGTGAACTCACAACTTAAAAAAAATACAACTTTATTTTTCTAGTATACTACTCCTAAGAGTGCTGAAAATTAATATATATTTTATATGTAAAAGCTCAGGAGGGTGGAGGCGAAAAATTAATCCCTAAGTTTTTTTTTAGGCCCTAACTCAATCTATGAGTGGGTACATGCATTTAAGTCCGATTATGCATTTAAGTCCGATTGTGCAAGGTAAGATTATATTTCCTGACAAAGGGATAAGGTTTTTTTTATCATTTTTTTAAAAGACAAATACCTGTTTAATAAATTGATAAAACAAAATGAAAATTTTCTAAATTACCGGTTAAAAGAGAATTGTTTGATTTTTAATATATTTTTTTATAGAACGTTGAACGATGACAATTCTCGTATAATATAAAAAAAATTAAAAGCCAAGGTTGGACGTCATATGAATAATAAAAAAAATTTAAAAGCCAAGGCTGGACGTCATATGATGAAGAAAAAAATTTATGGAATAATATTGGGCCAGAGGACGTGCTGGGTGATCTCTTTCGCTTGATATTTTAAAAAAAATATAGAAAAGATGATGCAAAAGACGGATGCATGTGAGTTTATGGACTTTCATTTAAAAAGAAAAAAAAAAAAGAAATGGAAAATGATGTAGAAGATATCAACAAATAAATGTATGCATGTATTTTTTATTTTTTTTTATTTTTTGATCTTTGGGTTTTTTGACGCATAGGAGAGGTGAACAGCTTTGAGGATTTTTTTTTCCTTTTTTAGGTGAAGATGGCCAGTAATTGACAGCAACAAGTAGAGGGATTTTGAAGGTGGAAAAAAAGATGGCGGGCAAAATGGAGAAGAGGATGCTTGATGCCGGGCCTGGAAAGAGAGAGAAATAAGTTAGCAATGGAGATATGGCTGGTAGATCTAGGCAGTGGACAACAAATGGTATTTGGATATTTGGGATGGGAAAAAAAAGCAATATTGTCAGAACCGAACCGGTGATTGAACTGGTCTAGTTCGAACCGGTTCGAACCGGTTAATCAAACTGGTCCAAAACGATGATGTCAGCATGACATATTTATGATGTCATATATGTTAATTTTTTTAATTTTTAAATAAATATATTGATAAAATTATATTTTTATAAATCCTAAATATATATGTTAGATTTTAAAGATAACAATATAAGTAAAAAATATGCAAAAAAAATTAATAGCAAGTTTTAAAAAATCTTTAAGCGTGAATTTTAGAAAAACTAACTACATTTACTAACCTTAAAGACGTAAACTTATAATATGTTACGACAATTGTTGCTTGGTTGTTGGTTCTTGAATTCTTGATATTTATCTCGGTACATTAATGAATTGCTATAAACATACTTGAAAAAATAAAAATAAAATAAATTAGCTACTAGTGAGACAGTAGCAAGCTACGAGCAACGATCAGCGAGTAGCGACAGGCAACAGAGACGCTTTAGAAAAGATCTTAACTGGTATTTTAAGAATTATTAATCCTAGATATAATTTAGATAAAAATTTAAATAAATTTTATTCTTTAATATGTAAAACCTTATCAAATGAATTACATATAAAATTAAATGATATTTATACATGTA
>JAXCLR010000063.1:26923581-26938629 GCA_035584095.1 Annona squamosa | reverse complement strand
TTTTAGTCTATCTAAAATAAATCAAAATTTATGAAGATAATGTCAAGACTTATATCCAAACACTCTGAAATCACCGTAATATTTTTAAATTTATTTTTTGTAATTTGATAAATGAACACTCTGATGTCTGAAATCACCGTGATATTTTTAAATTTATTTTTTATAATTTGATAAACGGCAAGGACGGGCTGAAGGCAATGAAGGCGCGGAAGGCAATGATGGTGTGCGGACTCGGGGAGGACGCGCGGCGGGCACTGCGCGTGAGGGCGGTGATGCGATGAGGATAGCGCGGACGACAGAAGCCGCGGGCAGCGGGTGATGAAGGCGCAGGGATTCGAGGAGGAAGGCGCGGCAGACAGGGACGCGACGAGTACGACGCGGACGACGGGAGCTGTGGGCAACAAGTGCTGCGCGTGAGGGCACGGTGGGCGAGGACACAATGAGGATGGTGCGGATGACAGAAGCACAGTTGCGGGCGGCGAGTGCTGCGAGGGCCGAGGAGCAGTGTCGATGATGGCAGACGCTATTGTGAGGAGACGATGCCGATAGATTTCAGAAATAACGAAACACAAAAGGGAGGGAGGAATGCGAGCAAGAGGGTTTCGACATTTCATTTGGCTTTTTTTATAAAACCGTCCAACTGGTTGAACCCGGTTCGACCGCATATCCCGGTTCGACGGTTTGGACGATTTTCTATAAATGAACCGAACCGGGCATTATCGAACCGAAAATTGGACCGGTCGGACCGGCCGGTCTAGTCTGATTCTTATAACATTGAAAAAAAAGACAGCAGTGGCATTTCTCAGGTATGCTCGGTTTGGACAATGGAAGGCAGCAGCTAAGATTTTTTGGGTTTGGTATACCTGCTTACATATATTCTCTTTTGACGTTTTTTTTTTTTTACGTGAAAGCGTTGAGAGCTTGAGCAATGCTGGAAAAAAAAATGAAAAGGGGCATTCAATGAAAAGGGAGCTCAGATGGGAAACTCTTAGGAGATGAAAAATGGATGAGAGAAGGCTTTAGGGTGTGCTAGGCGTGTAGTGAATATGGGAAAAGGACTCCTTTTATAGCTTTTGATTTTTGAAAAATTACACATTGGTATATTTTAATAATATTTTACACAACTCCACTTTTTTTTTTGCAAAATTCTATCCCAAATGGACTCCTTGGTAAATTTATGGGTGATTTTTGAAAACCACCAATGGGCCCATGGTTTTGCTTGGCTAGTAAGTCAACTCTTTCCTAACCATTGATCTGGTGCATTTTTGGTCCTTTATTTATGTCTTGATCGTTACATATTTTCTTTGATTTTAGATGGGCCCCACTTATTGATGTCCCTTGACTACTTTAATGGTTCAGATATTCATTTAGTGGGTTAGATCTGATAGTTTTCATCCACCATTTAAAGTGTTGCAAATCCACCTCCTTTCTTGGTCAAATCTATTGTGTCCATTGAAAGTCTCATAAAATATTAATTATTCGTTTAATCCAAACCGTTCATCACATCGACTCTGCTCTAATTGACTTGAGAAAATATTCTTCACTTCATCGTGAATGCCAATTGTTCTTGATCAACCGTATAGATTATTGGTCGTTACTTCCGTAGTGGTCTTAAAGCCTTGGAGGCCCATTTTCCACATAGATCCTACACATAATTGGCTTGCAAACATATGGGTTAAGCATTTAAATATAACTCCATGAAGGGCCTTAGATGGGTGGGCCAAATGGTAGTGAGCCTGTTTAAAAATCCAATTTTCCCATTTAAGTGGGGTGTCAAGTTTTAAGAATAGAAACGTAAATATGAATTTAGGGAGAAAATTGAAGTCTATCTGAAAATGAAGAACATAACTTATTTATTAGGGTACACAAGTAAGCTCTAGTCCTAACAAATCTCTTGCCCGAAATATGCAAAATAAAATTGCAAAAAATCCTAATAATTATATTTTGCTAAACGTAGTAAAATCAAAATTACTAAAATGTAGAAAATCAAAATTTACTAAAAACCACAATTCGGCCTAAAATGAATCCTAATTATTAGCATGATGTTTGTCCAAAAAAATTTTCTATGGGTATGTTGTGACTCCGGTAACTCCACTTGGATAAAAGATTATGATTGCTTGAAATTGTTATGCCCTTTTATAGAGGACCTTTTTGATTTGCATCCTAACAATCTTGACCACTTAAGAAATTTCTCGCCAGGCATCTTACATTATTTTCCTTCATTCGAGAAAAAATCTACCTTGATTTGGTATAATTGAGTACAGGGGTTCATCTGACTAATTAAATGAATAAATATTTGTCATATTAAATGTTTTTGAAATTTTTATTATAGATGATAGATCCACCACATAAGCATTATCACTAACCTTCTTCAAAATTGATCTCCAACTTCAAAATTTTGCTTTCTGTAATGCTCCACTATTTTTTTATCCTATCCGACTGTTAACACTTGCTTCATAATCAGAGTATGTAACTCCTTTGACTTCTACATAGCGACTTCTATTTCATGCCTCGAATGGATAAGGTAAAGAAAGTTCACCTATCCACTTCTGAAGCTTTGGATTTGCAATTTCTTTTCATTAGTAACAAAGTGAACTTTTTGCTATCCTAGTATCTATAGATAGTTTCTCTTTGATCTTGTTGTGCTAAAATATCAAATTGCCATGGTCTACAAATAACAAGGAACAAATACCCATATTCATAACATCAAAGTAAACTTCATCCCTATATTTGCTAATGAAAGAGATTCCTTGCACCATTCTATTACTTGAATTTTGTTTACATCCTTAATCCAGCTAATGATGTAAGAATTAGGGTATTTTTTTCCTTTAAGATACAAGCTCTCCCAAGCATCTTTGCCCATGATATTCCTATAATAGCCCCTAACAATAACCACATCAAATAAATGGTTAGGTGCACCTAGTTTAAAAAAACGAATGTCATTGAGTGACATCCTCCAATTTTGGATCAATCGCCTCACTCGTAATTCTAACCATCACTATCACCAACCGAGCAAAGGCACAGTTGGTCAGCGCGATGTCACTTCTGACAGCGTTGGGTGTGCGTCGTAGGTTCGAATCCCTGACGCGGGATTTCGGCCACGGACGGAAAAAAAAAGTGAGGGAAAAAATTAGTAGTGGGAGCTGCCCGTCCGGTTGTTGTGGGAGCAGTGGTCTCCCGTTTAGTTGTTGGAAGCTGTGTCTTCCTGATTATTTGGTGGAGTAGTATCTCCAGATTTGTAAGAATTTCTCAGAACTTTCAGTGTAATACATATTGAGATGTATGTAAAATATATTCCAATCAAAAAAAATTTCTAACCATCACTATCAAATTCAGGCTCATCAACACCATTCCCATCTAGACCACATTAAATCTCAACATTCTCTTCTTCATGTTCCACCACTGGTTTACCTTTCTGAGGGGGCAACCAATGGGCCTATGACTAAGTTGATTATATTTGAAACACTTTCATTAGGGTTTGGAATAGAAATTTGCAGTTTTTTATCCCTCCTCGCATATATTGCTTTTTAGTTTTTAGCCACCTTCTCCTCTCTATATTGTTTTGTATAAATCATTGCCTAATTAATCTACTTGCTTGCTTTATTCGACGCTTTATAAGTATTTTCATCGTAAGTTATATGAGAATACTCTTAAATGCTCCTTCCATAATATTAATTTCACTATCAAAGTAATATTTCAAGCTTCAAATACAATTCAAATTATTCGTAGCCCAATTTTATTTTGTTAAATGGTTTTAGATCCTTTAGATATCTAGGAAGTTATTGCCTTCCTAACTCTTGTAAGTCATCATTCTCTGGTAGCATTATAAATTTTGTAGCACATTCATGCACATATTGATGTCCATGACAACATCTCTAATATTACTAGAACAAAATTTACTCCTAACTAGGAGAAAAATTATTACGCAACAACTGCTTTATCTTGTACATTTCTCCCATAAACTCTTCCACATTGCAATTTTTTCCACAATGCAAAAGCTCCATCCTTTAGCTTGTATGGGACGAGTTTCACCTTTTTCGCTTTTAGAATATTCATATATTTAAAAACTAGTTTACTTTTTATAATCCAATCTAGAAATTTCTTGATATTAAGATTCCCATAAAAAGAAGGGATATCTACCTTTAATTTGAATTTTCTAGCTTCTCTGTAGCTATAATAATTATTTCCACATCTAGGGTTTCTCATAGGTTCTTTAAAATAATCTTCTTCATTCAAATCTTCCACACAAGCTTGTTGTTTATACCCACACTCAGGACCACTTTTGCCAAAGTGTTCCTTATGAGGTACATCATCTATAAGATGTGCCATCTCATCATCCCATGTTTTGTTCTCATCTAAGCTCATAGCTACAAATCAATCTTTTAACTCTTTAAACATTGTTCAAGTGCTAGAATTTGAGATCTATTCAATGCTCCAAAAATCTAAATGCCAGCACATGATCTTACATTGAAGACTGGAGGTCTTACTTTGGCCTCCTCTTGCAGTTCATTAGATTAGGTGAGTTTACCTACTTTGATGTCAACTAATGTAACAAATAAGCTTGAAAACAAAGGTTTTAGCACTCAATAATTCCTTTAAGATCTATAAATAAATTTTTTAGGACATAAGCTTAAACACAAATTTAGGGAGAAAATTAATAATACTATTCAAAATTTCTCTAAAAATGAAAACTCTAACATATCTATTAGGGTTGGCAAGCAAAACCATAACCCTAATAATGCTCGTTCACAAAATATGCAAAAGAAAATTGTAAAAAATGTTGTGAACTCAACTAGAAAACCATTTTACGGCTTTGCTTCTTGAAGCCTTGACCTTCACCATCTTAAGCACAAAAAGCAAGTAATTCAAACCGTAGGAAAGATAACCAACCTCGGCTCAACCTTGGCAAAACTTAATTGTCCTTTATCAAACTATCACCTTCTATATGATTCCACACTGCGCTTTGGCCTAAGATCCCCAATCCTAATAGCCAAACCCCCTCGCTTATGAAACCAAACAACCCAACCAAACCAAATACTAGAGATAGGAACAAAAGCAATGCAAGACAAAAGCCACACAAGCAACTTACAGGAAACTCACGCCATCCCAAACTTTCATTAAGAAAAATAATGCTTTGTACACAGTATACAACAAACTCACAGCTTAGCATCCCATAGCAATCTTGACTCCTCATCAAGTCTCTTCTACGCGTGCCTCCCTCTATGTCCTTATGCTTCCAAATGTAAGTTCTCAAGCTTCAATTATGTCTCTCCCCTTAAGTGCTTTATAAATGAAAGTCTAAGGTATATATAGTATGCATAAGCTAATCAACTAAACACATGTCAAGCCCAGCTCAAGCTACATGTCCTTGGTTCTCTCATGTGAAGACACATGTCTCACACATGTCCGACATCCGAGAAGCCCACGTGTCCTCCTAGAACACATGTCTCCCTCCTCCTTGCATCAAGGAGTTAGTTATGACAAAGTCTCCCACCTTTCTAAAGAAGTGGCTTAGTCATCAAAGACTTATTCAAAGTGCTTCTGCACTTGCACTACATAATTGCCACACATACAGTAGCAGTCCACGTCATCGCCATGTCACTACCACCTAGCAGTCCTCCTTGCCTACCACATGCTTAGCCCACTTGGTATGAACCTCACTACTCCTATTCAGCAAAATCCTCGATGCATCACTGCCTACGGGCAACGTGCATTGCTAATGTGATCCACATCCATCTTATGTCCATAATCATGCATAATGATTGCCTCATGATCCCATTTAGTCCTACTCCATGATCTGCCTCGCTCATATCTCATGTCCGCCAAGACTTAGATCACGAGCACGTGTTGTTGCATCTCGTCTTACTCATCTCATGCATGTAACACTCCATATGGATTGTCCCCTCCACTTCGCATGATCCATAATGTAGGATTGTTATAGGCCTCCCCAACTCAAACTGATCGATGTCCGCATTGATGCAAGCACCATAGACTCACATCCTCTAACATCAGGATCATAAGAACAAAAAGGATCATTGCCGACACTGCACCATAAGAACAAAAAGGATCAATACTCCTTCAGCAAATAGAAATTTGAAAATTTTATCTAACAACACATCAGTAGATTGCTCTACAACACAAACCCGATGGTGCTTTGGTTAATTTTGATCAATTTTCAAGATACTTGTGGTTATACACTTTAATAATAAAAGATTAAGTCCAAAGTGTTTTCAAAACTTTACATCCACTTCTTGAGCTTCATTTTAATACCAAAATTTTTTCTCTATACATTAATGGTGGAGGTGAATTTCAAAGCTTATCGTGAAAGGACCCCAATGGAAGCATGCTAGTAAAAAAAAAAAAACAAACGGATCTTTTTATGAGTGTTAAAAGATTATTAGTTGGTATGTAAATGCTTGTGCAGAGGTCGTCGCCAGGAAAATGTATGACAACACAAGTAAAAATAATATCTTCTTCTACTAAGAAAATGCAACTATTTAGTTGCATTCAAATTTGGTAGCACTAATCAAACAAAATAATGTTTAGTTGCATTCAAGTTTGGTAGCATGAAGTTTGTGCAAGTTTAGCACATGGCTATTAACAAAAATTATCATAGATATAAGTGATATATAGTTGCATGACATGTACAAAGTTAGAATGGGGATAAAGAGCGAAAAAAAATAAATAAAAACATGGAATGAAATGTATACCATAAGGGTGAAAGTAAAGTAGATATAAAGGACAAATAGATTTATTAAAGAATATAAAAAATAATTAGAATAAAAATGTGTAGAATAGCTAAATTATTAATATGTTAACCCATTACCAAACCAAAGCTTGCTACTAACATGCTTTTTACCGATCGCCTATTCTCGTTTTCTAAGGTTTAATTTAACATGGAAATTATATTTTGCATTATTATTGTATTTAGTGCCACTATTTACTTATATATTTTAATTTTATTCATCTTAGTAGACATGTTCATCTGTTTATTTTAACATTATTTACGTAGTAGATTTTATTCGTTCACAATATGCCAATATATACTATTTCTATTTGCGCGGTAGTTCCAGTCAAATTCATATTGAGCACATATTTTCTGATACACATATGACACAAAAAATACATCTTCTAGTGGAAAAAATGAGGCAAATATATAAATTAACAGAGCAGATAGGCATAAGATTTGAGGATGAGATACTTCAATTTCTTTCAATGAAATAACATGTGATAAAGTTTAGAGTTCAATATTAAAATGCATCTACTACATTGGCAGTAATATACAACACACAACAACCCCTAAAAACCTACTACATATGCATATTCTCATTTTCTAATCATCAATCGTAAGTTTTCCTAAAGACTTCACAACATCCCGTGCGAGTTCTCTCAATAAGTGGCTTTTCCCTTTAATTAATGAGACTCGTTCTCTGCTAAATTCAATTATCATCAAGTTTGCTACAATTCCCTTTCCACATCCTCCAGATTTCTTTTCAGCGAGGCATTTCCTTCTGCAACCATTAATTGCATCTGCCTGAACATTCATCTATTTTTTGAAAACAAGGTATTCATCACACCATGCGAAAAATTTATAATCATTCACACCCTATGTAAACAATTGATAATTACGTCATAATACTACCAACATATTCCATAAACAATAACAACACAAAGGGACAAGAAATATAATTTTCATACCAATCTAGGACTCTTTAGAACCATTTCTGCAGATTATCGTCAATTTTGGGAATTGTAGCTATGCAGATAAATTCACGACAACGAGTAATAGGAGGCAATTCTATTTACCTTTCCTACTGACAACATCTTCATAAGCATTCAAAACCATCAACATTATCCTATGCAAATTTATTTCCAATTTATTCAACTTAAGTTAAAGTATTCTTCAAATGCTATGAATTATTCAACATATCAAGCATTGTACTCTACAATCAAATCAAGTGATTCTACACTTGCTTTGGAATTTACACTTGGTAAACCAGAATCTTCAAATTCCAAATTATAGCTGCCCAAAATCCCATTCAGTTTCAATTCTAGCATGGGAATATTTTAGTTATCCTATTTAGCTAGAAATATAAGATGATGAGAAATTAGCATATGCATTTTATAAGGATGCTATATTTCAATAACATTAATCTCCCAACAACCAGTTTCCAATATTAGAGGATACAAAAAGTTAATAATAAATTTAGGATTAATTTCAAATATACTCACTCCATTTGCCTTTAATTACAAATATGCCTATTAAGTTTTAAAAGATTCTCATATACCCAATAAGTATCTTAGTAGTTTCAACTATACCTAGTATAACAATTGGGAGCATTTAATAATTTTAAAATTCCAAAATACCCATTATTGATCTAGAATTCATTTTCGTTAATGTTATGTCCAGACCGTCAAAACTCGTTTTGCCTAGTTTCTTTCTCAAGTTGGATGAGTTTCTATCACATCATTCAATTTATACCATAGATAAATGACTATAATTATTAAATAATAAATACCATTTTAGACATTTTCTACGATAAATAATGGTGATTTTTAATTGTGCTTGACGGAATAGGTACATATGAGCTTTCACTCATATTTAATGGATATATATAAAAATTTTCAAACTTGGTAAGTATATTTGTAATTGCAGGTAAATGTAGTGGATATATTTGAAATTAAACCATAAACTTAGGGTGCACAAATTGTGGTGCATACAGAGGGGATTAGAATAACCAAAAAAATGAAGCTTTAATCTAAAATTATAGAACCCATGATAAATTCTCTAGATTACAAAACCTATGACAGACTAATCTAAAATTACAGAATCCCACAAAATCAATTATAGTTAAGTGGCAATAGTAAAAAGGGTCATTAGAAGATCCTCTGTGAACTTGTTCATTATCATATTATTTTTCCATCATTAACCAACAATAAAAAGCACTAAATACGATTGAGGAACTTGCAATTTCAAGATAAGCTCGCACAACCTAAAGTGTAGCGCCTTATCGGTTTGGCATTCACAATGATCAATCAATAAGCACCATTTGGTCTAATAAAATTTCAACAGCATCTGCCTAAGACATAAAGGAATGACATAAGAGTACATGACCCATAAAACCTGCATAGTTTATTCCCATTCACGTAAATCATGGATACAATAATAAACATGCATGCATATCTATTTAAGAATGACAATTTCACACCACATTCCACCACTCCATACATACACCCCACATCTCTCGTAGAAAAGAAAACATCTGCATCGTATTGATAACTATAAACATTAATATAAAATACCCACCATACTATATAATATTCATATGCATAGTCAAATATAAAGGTAACATGCCCATGTAATAGGAATAATCTTATTTTAATGATTAGGCATATACATTCATTGTTTTCAAAAAATCATAATAAGGAAGCCATCAAAAAGAAAATAAAGATAAATCCTAAAGTTTATTGAAAAGTCACTCTAGACTTGGTCTCTCCCTCAGCCCATCTGGTGCAACCTCATATGTCATGCTATCTAAACACAACATAAAACAAGTGAAACGGGACAAACTTAGTAAGTAGACAATGGTTAATGAAAAGCAAAAATCAAATCAAATCTTTAATGCACATGCTATAAGTATGAAGATGAATACAATCTAAATACCCATACACAAGTAAGGAACTATGACCATTCTCTCATGAATACATCTCAAAAAAGCATATCATTAAAGGTCATGCACAACCTGATCCTCAAGTCAACTAAGGGCAATGGACAATTTTATTCTCATATCAATTAAGAGCGAGAACAACCATAGAAAACCACAATAATACACTCCCATATTTCCATCACATGCCCATATAGTAATAAATGCAACAAAAACTATACCAATAACCTGAAAATCAAGCTAATACATCTAATGTCATACCAATATAAGAATAAATATGCCAATGCCCTCGCAAGAGTATGCAAGAATCCAATTTGAATACATAATAAGGAGAATAAGCAATATTCATTTAAACCGAAGCAAGGTCATGGCAAATAAGTAACCAGGGATCAAATATACCAAGCTTTCATGAATAATTCATGGTCACATAACCCCTCCCCCCAAATCCCTATCAAACCCTAGCCCCTGTTATAAGTTTTAGGCAGAAACAACCCCTTGCCCAAAAACAAAATTAGGATGCCCATCCTATGAGTTCTGCAGTTCATTTTGAACAAGATTAAACCATTCATTTGAAAAAAGAAAATATCTACTTACCTATATAGAGATATTTTCCAAAATCCTCAAATTCCATCTCTTCAATCTTGAGATCCTTGACTTCTCAATATAGTTTGATAATTTGGAGTAGGATTCGGAAAGCTTCCAAAGGAGTTTTAAGATGAGTTGGATAGTTAGGTGGAGAGAGAAGAAAAAAAAAAAGAAGAGAAGAAGGAGAATAAAAGAAAACAGAAACTTTGACTCACATCCTCTTAAATAGGCCCACAACTAGAACACTGGTCATGGTTTTGTTCAAAATGGGGGCCCGTGGATTCCCCCCCTCTCGTAGACCATAAGCCATGTGGTATAAAACATACTCTCAATAAAACAACAAAGATCATGTTTTTAATAACACATGCTCGTGTGATTCTCTCACGTGATAAAAACACTCCCTTAACAACAACATGAGTTGTGTTGCTAATAATGCAGGTCATGCTGCTATATGTTTTCTTACATGTCCATTTTAACTATTTTTTACCATCTCAACTCTCATACTCAACTTGTATGGTTAAAAAATACTTAAATTATATTCAAATTACATCCAATACATGCCAACTCATGCCTATTTTGTCCACATACCCATTCATCATTAATTTACCATCTCACCCAACTTATCAACTAAAATTTCCTTTGAGGGCCCAAGATAATCGTAGTGCTCAATTAACACGTCATCCATACTTCTTTAGTCTAATACTCATCAACTTCGATCATAAAAATTTAATGAAAGCAACCAAAACAAGCCAAACACACGGTGCATCACATTGTACATACCCCGCATGCTCACATGTGCTATATACTCGTGAACTCAATGCATGAAATCGTTATCAACAACAAGCAATTAACTATTTTAAACGTTCACCCTATAACTAGTCTCTAGTTACCACAAAAATCCCAAGTTCTTACGTGGAGTTAAGTAAGTTCTTGAGCTTGGCTATGCAGAACGTATACTATCTTAATTAAAAGTTTATCCAATGTAGTTGGATGCCGAATTAAGCCATCAACTTCTTTAGCTTCTTCCCTAAGTAAAATAGCAATTAATCAGTGAGAAATTTTAGCAAGAGGAGGTGTTGAAGGAAATTCCATCACGAGCCAAAGCTAAATTCCCAATGGTTAGAAACTCGAGCTAAATTATGATCATCATCCAAAGGACAAGAGACAATAGAAGAAAGAGAAATATCCAACAGCCATTTATCATACCAGAAGCTAGTCCGTCTACCATTTTGAACATCAACTCTCAGCCCTTGATTCACCACCTTCATCTCTTTCAAAATTCTTCACCAAATATGAGAGAAATGTTGCTTAGGCTGAATATGGAATAAAGAGAAATGACCTCCCACATATTTTCTTATTAAACAGTTATTGTCATAGATTCGCACAAGATAACATAATCTGCCAATTGAGTTTGCTACCAAAGCTTTATTCATTAATGTGCTAGCTCGATGCCCAATGCTCCTTAATCAGTAGGATAGGAAACCGGCTAACTATTAACTTTTTGATGAAAAATTTTTAAAATAAAAGTTTTAGAAATGAGAAAAAATGATATGAAATAATAAAGATAGTGATAAAAAGTAAAGAGAATAAAGTTAAAATAAATAAATTAGTCGTATGAATTATTATGTAAAAATAATTTAAAAATAAAGTAATTATAAACATTGTAAGGTTTTATAAGTAACCAAACACGTGAATTTTTTACTTGTCCGAGGTCGAGCCACAAATGAACTCTCTCCCAATCTTGTCAATCACATAACAAATACCAATAGGGAGAAAAGGAAGTTGCACGGAATATAGTGGAATGGAAAAAAGTGCTGATTTTACTAGAGTGTTTTTCCCCGCAAAGGGTAAAGAATGAACCCTCCAACTAGCTGAAGTTCAATCTCACTTTATCCAAAATATAGACAGCTGATTAGTTATTCATTCTACTTTAAGAGAGGGAACACCAAGGTATTTGGCATAATTTTATAACGATTTACTTAGATTGGAAGATTTTCGTGAAAGATAAGAACAGCAGTTTCCTGTTTTTTTTTTTTTTTTTAAATTTCTTTATAGAAAAAAGAATAGCAGTTTCCTGATGACAGAAAACTTCCTGGTAAAGAAAAGTCTACGGACAGATTGGGCAGTGCCTTAGCAGGGTTTGCGTATCAAAGAGGCAATGCCAGTTGTCTGGATGCACAATGCTCTAGACGGTGAGTTTTCGACCTATACAAATTGTTGATGAGGCACAATGGCCAAAATGATGACCATGACATGCAGGCACACACATGTAAATCTTTTCTAGTTGTGTTGGCAGTCCCCAACACGAGTAGTGAAAATTTCAGATTAAACAGGTACTAGTAGTCTAGCACATAATAGATTGAAATGGAGAGGGCAGATTGGTCATCGTAGAAAACCATCAAATCATTGTAAGCAAAAATACATGAAAGATTTGAGTTTGTCAACGATCACAGCGATGGATGCAATCCTTCCGCAATCCCAGCAGGTGAAGTGGTTAGTATGTAGTAAGGATTCACTTGAAGGGCAGGCAGGGGTAATGAATTACCTTGAAGAAAACATAATGGCAGTGCCCTCCATGTTGACACCCGACCAGCTGAACTTCTCACTTTAGTTGTGCTCCAATTTGATCTTATGAGCCAACATCTGAAAACATTCTAACTCCATGCTTAATGCAGCTTGTAGCATGAATGCATGATGGATTTGCATATGACCATTTCTCTTGGTGAATGAAACAATCCCTCTTTTCATTCGTAAAAGAAAGCATATTACAACAACCAAAAGAAAGGAAAAGAAACCAATACAAATGAGTCAAAGGGCCTTCAAAGCCAGCGCAGTTGAAAAACAAATAGAATGATGCCTTTCATAGTACAATGGCAAAAGCAAAACTAATCAAAACTCCCACAACGAATGACCAACGAACATGCTTTGGCCTACAAGAATCACTGCAATCATCACCCGTGCCGCTGAAGCATCCAGGTCTTTGTATCTTTGCCTTTCCGCCATCCAAGACAAATGTGTTATTCAATGAGCCACGGCTAAATAATACACACCAGAAATACGGGGCCCCACCATCACTTCCACTCACCGCTGCACCCACCTGTGTGTGATTCCTGCTGTATAGAATATCCAAGCTTCTGCTGTTGTGGATCAGAAGATCAGAAAAAGCATCTGAGGGGGAAACATAGTGTGACTGACACCCAAGTAGCCGGCCTGTGATAAGGGCAAGAGTTGATGCTTGGACACCACAACTAGGTGCAAAAGTTTCTGCAAATTCTGAATCATTTGGCTTCTTGTCATCTACTTGATCACACTTTCCTTCATAAGCCTTTATGTATTGCAATGCAATGCATCCTAGGCCTGGACTGTCTGCAAGTTTGGACGATTTATGAGCAGTGCGGTTTTTGTTAATAACATCCACAAGCTCATCAGCTGGATTATCTGTTTTTATCAGGAAGGTTGTTAGAAATAAAGAAATTGTGAGAAAACCATTCCCAACTTGCATTTAATAAATAAATAAAGTCATGGATTCATGTTGCGAAAATACAAGAATTCCCGTGACATGTGCAGCAAGTTCACAGATGAAAAACGATGAAGATCCAACTAGTGGGTATAAATTATCTGTTAACAACACTTTCCTCGTATTCCCATCATACACTTTTACTGACAATGTTAAATTCTGGATTATAATAAAAGGATATTCATGAATGTGTAATGGCTTTGCATTGATAAACATGTCTGCTCAATGAAGAACAGAACCAGATATCAATGTATTATTCAACCAGTTATTTGTCCTATCGTTGAGTCCTAGTACTAAGAGTACCAGAACCCCATTCGGTATGAAAACTTCTTGTTATTGCTATTACAGGCTTCTGCACCACAGATGCGCATAGAGGTATTAATGTTAATGGTCAAAACACTCCTACAACCTATTTATAAATGGGTTTAAGTTGGGATTTTTAATAAACAGGTTGTAATCTGTCGATCCGCCCAACCATTTAATTAAATAAATGGATCATGGTTGAGATTTTTTAACCCGTCAACCCATTTATTAACCCATTTATTAACCCATTTAACTCGTTTAACCAATTAAAGTTATATATACGTATATACGTTCCTACTTTTATGTAACCTGGTTACATAAAAGAGGACCCATATAACACCTTCAAAATCTAAGATTTTGATCTTTAATCAAAAATCTAATTCATTCATTGTATTTAACATCATTTGTTTATTTAGGAAACTAAGTTCTATCCCAATTAAGTATGTTTATAGGTCACATTTGTTCAAAAATATATATTCATGTATAAATTATGAAAAACGTTTAGATCTGTTTACACATGTATTAGAATGTAATAATACTTAATAGAATCATTTATTCACATAGAAATGATATTTTGGACGGTTAAAATGTCGAAAATACTACTGTAAAATTGATATTTTAATATTTTTCATAATTTACACATGAATATATATTTTTTCGAACAAATGTGACCCATAAACATACTTGATTGGGATGAAACTTGATCCCGTAGATAAACAAATGATTTTAAGTATAACGAATGAATTTGATTTTTCATCAAGAATCAAAATCATAAATTTGAAGGGGTTGCATGGGTTTGCTTCTATGTAACTAAGGGTGTGTTTAGCAATTTGAAAAAGTTGTCAAATTAAAACTTTTCAATCTAAAACTTTTCATTCTCCATAATTACTCTTTTTTTAATTTTTTTTACACATATTTCTATACAACAACCCTACTTTTCAATCATTTCTACACAACTACCAATACAACTAACCTATT
>JAXCLR010000063.1:26893642-26904504 GCA_035584095.1 Annona squamosa | reverse complement strand
AAATACTTATATTCCTTAGGTTTTCCAACCTATATAAATTCATTTGGACTTATATTACACTAACTTAGCCCACTTGTCTTTCAAGTCGGGTGTTCATACATATCATGATCTATACATTACATTATTCATTTTTAATACCCTTATGTAGGGTAAACTTACATATATGTAATAATTTTTCATTAAATCATTATTTGAAAATTTATTACCTCCATTTATCATTTTTAACATATTTTTCATTTTTCACATATTGTTGCTCATTTTAAGCACCCGTTGTTGCCTTAAGCCTCATTAATTAATCATAAAGTTTGAAATTAACATAATGTAATCCTAAACAGTAATATATTCATAAAATTTATCATATTTTTATGCATTTTTGTACAAAATCACATTACGTAAGTTGTTTATCACCTATGCATGTTTGTCCTTTAACAAATGCCCATTCGGCAACACATATATGAGGCATTTCATAAAATCTCCCAAGTCAGCAATTTGGTCACTAATTCAGCATGATAATTATCTATGATTACCATTTTTTTAGGGTATTTTTATGGAATTTAAATCCACTAATCATAGGTTTCCAAAACAGCAACTTTGGAACCCATTTTTCACACGTTTAACGTGTTTCTCAACACATAACCCTAAACAGTTTCATAAATCCGAATTTTTAGTATCCAACTTTTCCTAACCCAAATTTAGTCTATTAACATATATATCAATTTGGTTAATTTCTACATAGGTTTCATATTTCTTTTTGATTTTTTTCTCCAACTATCCACATATGCTGAAATCAGGTGTACTCTCAAAATTTTGAATTAATATCAAATCATGTATTTTTGATCTGAAATTTCTACCATACCTCAATAAATACATGAATTAATTGTCATAAATATTTTATCACAAAATATTGACATAATAAATTTATTTTTGCATTTTCACTGTGCTGGACAGTGTTGGGAGTTTAGGGTCAGCCTTAATTATGTGATTTATAGGGCATATTCATACCCATCAAAACCTAAATTTTATATTTGTTGTATGATTCTAAATATATATTATATATCATGTAAAATTTTCAGCCCAAAAATCGATGTATAAAAATTATGAAAAATTATTTTCTACAGATGATCCTGTCGCCCGTTTTACCCTGTTTGGGCTAATCTTCTCAGATTTTTAGTTTGAAAAATACTTATCCTTTTAAGCTAAAATTTTTTCTTTCATTAATCACCACATAAGGATTCTTTTAAAAAATTTTCATACTAAAATTAATTCATTTACTATCCCGTTCATATTTTACTTTACAACATCATAAATTTTCCAGATTTGAGATATAAAAACAAAATAACCAAATACTTACTTGATTAAATGGGTAATCCTTCCTTTTCCTCTTTATTTTCTTCTCTTTTCTTCCTCCTTAGTGGCCTAGGGGTCGTGAGTTGCTGCTGGAAAGGAGAGCTCAAAATTCCAGAAATTTTCTAAGTGTTTCTCCTCTCACTTGGACGTCCCCCTTACTTTATGCATTATGCTGGAAATTTTCAGCTAGTGGGCCCCACCTTCCACATCAGCAAATGCTAATTCCAATACATTCCTATCCCCTTGCTGACATGACAACATGTGGGCCATAAAAAATATTTTTATCACATTTATAAATCCACTAATTATCCAAAGCATTAAATATCCCAAAACTTTCCACCAGATCATGTCCACAATCAGCTGCCTTTCTCCATTTTTTTCAACGAATTTTGCATCAATAAATGCACACTTACCTACCCTATTACCTAGGATAAATATCCATGCATTTTCTAATTTTTAAAAATTACAAAAAATCCCTTTTCCAGCCATATGATCAGACACAATTTTGATGTCCACTTTTTGATGCCCAAATCACGTCCACTTTGCAGCAGATGTCCTCATCATAATAAATTTTTTACAGCTTTAATTAATTATCCAATTAATTATCTAGTAGTGTAGGGAAATTAGGTTCAATTTAGGCTAATAAAAAAATTATAAACAATGCCTTGATCTGCCAAACCGTCTGCATCATTCTGCACACATGCTGCTATCCATTTTTTCCTCCTCAAATTAACGGTCCAAATCAGCCCCTAAAAATCCGAATTTCACTTTAATTCCATTCCAAATTATCTAGATGAACTCCTTGTTGACTTTGGGTATCCACTATATTATAAAATATTTCACAAAATCCACTTTATTTGCTAGTTTGGATGCCTATGCTTGCCATGTAAGCTACTCTCCCCTATGCTAATCACTTTTTAGTGTAAAAAGTCAAAAGAATTAATCTTAATTTCTTGCAAGCTTAATCCCATCATCATTTTCATGATCAAATCATTTCATAACCTTAATCTCTTAATTTTAACCGTCCATTTCAAATTTCATCTTAATCCGACTTTTCTAGCTCAAGCTATGATCATTTGAATTTTTGAATAGTGATGATCAATTTTTACCCTAATTTCATCCTTATTTTCATAATACATTATTTTCATAAGATTAAGCACAAAGTTATATGCTTACTTTCAATTTTCATCTTAATCCGCCTTCCCGGCGTCGAATTATGCATTTTTTAGCATTTGCTTCTTTAATCCATAATTAACATCAAAATCTCCATTAGTTAAACCATAATACATTAGGTAATTATTCACAATATAATGACATTCCCTAATCCTCATTAAGCCTCTTTAATCACATTGGCCCATATCGGCTTTCATTGATCATTGATCATCATTTGTCTTAATTGCGGTAAATCATTAATATTGCAAGGGAAAACATTCATAATTTATCTAAATTATTCATGACCCATATTTATATGTCAATTGTATATAAATAAACCTTACTTGGGTTCGGGTTTCACAGATCCACTTATAGAAATCTTCTACATTGACGTTAATGGTGGGTCATCTGATAATAAGTGTTCTCAACCATCCAATTCTATTTAATTTTGAAAGCAAAACAATATACACAATACACAAAAATACGCAACATAAATTACAAATAATGAACACATATGATATACTTCAAATAAGTAAATAATTAAAGCACATAACATCCCATAAACATACCAACAAAATTCCCAACTACGTAAGTTCAAGCTAGCAACTCGAATCACACACCTACATAGCAATTCAAGTTATCAACTTACCAAAAAGACCAACATAACTTAAACAATAAGCATACATATTTTCACATTAATAATACTAGCCTAAGAGTTCTTGACCAGTAAAAAAAAGTTCTTGGACATCAGAAATCAAATCTTCTGCCAAACAATTTCCATAAAGAAAAACATTCAAATGATGAAGTTAAAAAGAGATGGCTACTATAATCCTTCTCAGCTTGAGCAACCCTAGATTTCAAATGTAGATGTTCTCTTTAGATCTATGTTCTCATATCTAAGCTCTAACACTTGCCCTAGTAGCTTATTTATATAATACTTACTCCAATTGAATAATGATGGAAGGTACCATTTAAAAATTTGCACTCATTACAATTTTCATCTTATAAATAGCAAGTAGGTACTTGCAATTAGCAACGATGAAAATACTAAAAAATGAAGGGCAAACAAGTAAGTAGACAATGACACTACGCCACGAACCTAGAAATTACAAATCCTTCAAGTTTGTGAAATTTGAAGCTAAAAAAACAAAATTCCTTCAATGAATTCAATTGTCAATAATAACTAATGGAAGACAGTAGCAAATTAGGACATCCTACTTTGAGTTGTCTACTCTATGGTGATAACTTAGTTTATGTTGCAACAACAATGTGTATCATATAAATCCCTTTGCAACTTCCAAAAGTAAACAAATGTCATACTATTGTATCATTTTCATACTATATATTTTGAATGACTTTTGGATGAAAATATGAAATAAATATGATGATTTAAATTGAATTTGGTTTTCTAGCTTTGTTTAATGAAAATCACTCGCAATTGATTTGTACGTGAAAAGTCAAGTAATTCCGATGCAAAACATATGAAATTCTTGGAGAATTAGAACATAAGAACCAAGACCCATTCAATTTAATGATTTAGAAGGAGCAAAAGGAGGCAAAACAGTGAACAACAAGGCTTAGAATGCGTTGAGGAAGTTTCAACACTGTTCAGGGTATGTGAAGAAGCAAAAATGCAAAATTTCAATTGACCACATCTAGAGACCAACACAGTCCAATTTGTGTCAAGCTATGTGTTGTGGAGTTAATCCTCTTTGGACTAATTTTTGCGCAAATTTCTTGAAAAACACTATATAAATACTTGTTATACACATCCTAAAGTATCTTAAAATATCTTTAAAGCTAGATTTGAGGTCCGAGAATGAGAAAAACTCAAGAGCAAAAGGAAAAAAGTGAGGTAGCATATTGCTAAGAGTTGTCAAGACACCATTGAAGCTTCTAAATCAATAAGCTTTTTTCTTCTTTCTTTTGATTTAATTGTCTAATTTTTTATGGACTTTGAATAGAATATTGTTTATTTTTGGATTTCATGAAGAACATTCTAGGCTAAACTCTTAATCTTGAGTTTAGGATGTAGCATGTGAACTATGTAAAGGATATTGTGGTTTTGCTTTATTTATGAAGGAAATTAGGTGTTAATTTGATATCAATGCTTGCTGAGTGTTTGAGTTCAAATTTTGACAACGATTTCATATATTAGGTGAAGGAATCGAGAGGTGAAAGTCTAATATTCGATAATTAAGATATTAAACTTGGAAATCTAGACCATGAAAACAGGCAATAACTTTGAAGAATTTCATGAACTACCATAAGACTTAGTGGATTCTAATTAACTTAATCACATGATAATAGGTGATAAAGAATATTAGAATACACCTTCCAGGTCTCGAGAGAAGGTGTAAGGTCAACTTAGGGTTTTTTTTGTTAACATGTAATATTCAGATTAAATAAACATATCATGTATTTGTTATAAATGTCGCATGTGAAACCCTAGGCTTTAGGTACTCTCATCTCTTGATTTCTTATTATTTATTCTACACTTTCAAGATTTGCTTTTCTTCTACTATTTATTTACTCTTGTCTTCTCAGTGTTTGATATAAGTGTTTAAAGTCAATGTCTAAAGTTCCGAATTCTTTGTAGAATTGATCTTATTAAATACTACAATTCATGACCTTTGCACTTGCAAAGAGAACTAAACACACAACATATATAAATGCTTGTAAATGCATACATATAAAAAATCCCTAACAACAACATCTTAACCTTTTGTTGATCTTCCTCAAAAATAAAAATACTAAAGTGTCCTTCAATCCACAAAATCAAATAACATGGCTAATGCTACCAAGATAATGAATTAATATTATACGTATGAAAGAAAAAATAATAAAACCATAATTTGATAACTTAGATGCACTAAAATCACAAATGTGGAATTAAAATGGACAACAATTGGAAACTGGAATGATTCTCTTCTATTAAAAATTCTATACAGCATTTAACAAATACACCAAGCAAATCCTAAAAAATGCATTGACATAATCTCATAAAAACTTAGCTTGAAAGAGGAAGAATCGTATACCTATTGTGACATAATGAGCTATATGAGCATCCTCCCAAATGATGTGGCATAATGAGAATCACGTTTCTGCAAAACTTGAAACTTAGCTTCGGCATATTTTTTATATACATCTTCTGCAACTTTGTAACTCGACTTAATCAATTTAAAATTTAATGAAACTTGGCGTGGGGTGTCTTTATAATGTAAGCGTAAGATTTCAACTTTTAATTTCAAAAAACGACTTGAGTTTTTGAGTCACAAATAAAAAATGTTAACGCTTTTTAGCTTTATGGCTAGTTCAACTTCTACAAGATTCTGTTATTTTCTGCAACTTTCTGGAATTTATAATTTTAAACGAATACATACAAAAATATTGTATCTTTAAAATTTTATTCTTGAGAACACACATAACAATAGATATCTAAAATTTTATTCAACTAACATCATTAGTAACCTTAAATGTCAATCGTCATTTTATTCATCATCAAAACCATCACAGTTATTCTATTGCACTTAGGATGAGTAACGCAAACAAATGGTTTGGATTCAACATGACTCATCTAAATCACATTAGCTGCACCGCTTCACCCATCATAGATTCATCCAAGCCATCTAAACAGTCATCCACCTCCATATCCAGATTTAATAATAAATCACTCTCATCTCAGCCGTTCATCATTTATTAGCTGCAATTCGAGATGATTCTTGCCATGCAGTTTTCTGCATGAGAGTCATCCAACAAGTGAGAGATTTCAGCAACTAAACAAATCTTTCCATTGATCAACACGATAAATCATAGAAGTCAATCAAAAATTTGGCAAGAAGCCATCAACAATATGTAATGGCTAATGCAAATTACAATTCCTTGTGAAGCAACTCTAGCAAGCATGCATGCAGGATCAGGAGAAGTGGCTTCGCTCTAACGGCAATATAGACCATCCGTCAAATACAACCAATGATCAGTTGCCTAGCATCATCCATTAGCAACTTCTCTTACATTCCATCAGCAACAATTTGTGGACATCATCATTTAGCGGAACATAATCAAAGACTATTAATGGTAGCTAATTCTAATTAAAATTAATTAAACGGATAATTATCCCATTGACATTAAGTAAGTAGTTTTATGCAAATATATAGGTGGTTAACATGTCAAGACATTTTTAGTATATTTGTGAATTTGGCTAATAAAAAATATAAGATTAATTTGTGTATGATGTAATACACATTTATATAGGTCAATTAGATGTAATGCCTCGTTGGCTAGACATCCTCAATGGGCCAATGGCTAGTCAATGGGTGCCACATGACCAATGAAAAATTTGGGAGCATCTTTCGATAAACTATAAGGGGATGGTGTGGAATACAAGACCTATTATTCATGAACATCTCAATTTTATTTTAAAATATAACATTTAGCTCTGTATTCATATATTTGCATTCTTATATCATAAAAGCATCTATACAGTAAGAAAATCTCCATACATAATCATTACACAATAAGACAATCCAAAATGCTATCATAAATATGTTCACACAGATTGTAATTAAGTTTAAGATTCACAAATATAACATGCTTATCATAGTTGGGTCAACTAAGGGGATGCTTGGTAATATGAAAATTTATGGGATTATGAGATGAGGTGGGAAATGGAAAAGAAAATATTTCAAAAATTATGTGATTGATATGGGTAAAGTTAGAATAAATAGGGTTGTTTGAGGGTAGTTGTAAGGAAAAATAATTGAAATATAACGGTAAAATTGAAAAAATAAAATATTAGGAGGGAGACAGTCGTACGCTACTGCGCCAACTTCCCATGGATTACCACGGTTTCCCATTCATGGTAATTACCAAAAGTCACCTAAGTAAATGTCTATATTCACTACCATCATCAAAAGCAAAAGTCAAAAAAAACAAAAAAAAACAAAAAGATACGAGACCATGGAGGTGGACCAAATGGAAGGATTGCCACCATTTGCTCAATATGTTGAGCAAGAGTTATAATAAAGAAGTGTTCATTGCCCATAGAAGATTAGATGTATGTATAATTTTTTCTTGAAATAGACGAGTACCTTTATTTAATTAGCTTTGAACAAAATGTTAAGAGGGAGCATGTCTTGAATGGCTATCCTTGATTGTTTGATAGACATATAGTGCTCATGATTAATATGAATTCTCACGTCAGTTTAAAGAAAATTTGTTTAACATTGATAACAAATTAGATTTAAACAAGCAATGTCTTTTATCTATATGATAACTCTAAACTAGATGAAATGATAAGCAAGTCATTCAGTGAGTACTACAATCAGGAATGTAGTGATCACACAATTAAAATTAATACTCGTAAACTATTCTAAAGACCTATATTTGTTTGGATCAACTCATTGAAGAGGAGATGGCTAGCCTTTTAGTATGATAGACTACCTACATATTATTATAACTATGAGAGGCTAGGCCATATACACAATTACTACACATATATCAAACCATCTAAGAAGGAGAAGCTTGATGTCAATATGCCATATGTATGAGTAAGAATCGGATTCATGGGTATAAATCATTGATTTCAAGCCTATAAGTTTCTGTAATGTCCTCCATAAGATATTATCCAAGATCCTAGCTAACAAGTTGAAACAGTGCCTAAATAGTGTAATTATGGAGTAACAAAGTATTTTTATCATGGGAAGCTAATTATAGACAACATTCTAATCACTTATGAGATCATTCACACTCTTCAAAATAGGAAAAGACAGAAGAAAAGAAAGGTTGCAATCAAGCTTGAATTGTCAAAAGCGTATGATCATGTGGAGTGTGAGTACTTATTTTAAATGATGAAACAAATGAACTTCAATGACAAGGGGATCAATTAGATGAAGTGATGTTCATGTCGATCCCATTAAGTTGGCTAAGTCCAAGAGGGGAAAGATCAATTGGATTATTAAAAAATTTTTAGTAACCACAAATCCCCTTTTTGCTTAATCCTCAATGATGAAACTATGAGTTAATGAGAGAATGAATAACACGGCAAAGTAAATGAAAATGAAAGGGACATAGTCAAACACACATAGCAAGCATAATATTTTTATAATAATATAAATTAGGCACGTAATCAGTGAGGATTGTTCTAACCAATATCCAATTGAACCTCTTCTTGAACTTAGTCTCTAACACCAATCCAAGGCAAGCACAATGAAAAATAAATTTAAAATAATAACACTTTATAGAATAAATTGTCGATGAAGTTTTAGAAGCTTTGATTGTAATATTACAAAAGATGATGGAAGTTGATTGTTTCTCTTGAGGAACTAATCATCAAAGCTTAAATAATTATAGTAGAACACTTGAATGCTTGAGAGAGAAGAAGGTGATGACTTAATTAGTACTCTAGCTAACCTTATAAACATGTTACTTTTATATTTAGAGAGGGGTTGTGGCCATGAGCCTAATAAGTAGTGTGTATCTAATGCTCAAACATTTTAACATATTCAATTGCTAGGGTTAAGATCATTTTCGAGATCAATCTCATTTGGGATCTCACTAAGATTGATATTGAGATCAATGTCAACACCAATCTTAGTCTTAGATTTTAATCTTCAAAGGCTATTTTCCTTCATATGCTTTCTCCTATCGGTTTTAAGATCAACCTCACTGATGAAATCGATTTGGCTAGATCAATCTAGCAGTTGCGTTCCTCCATCTATCAAAGTGTTGCTCATGTTGAAATCTATCTCATTTCCCAAATCAATATGGTGAAATTGATCTCACCTATGAGATCAATATCACTCTTGAAAATCTTTAGTTCTACATCTTGAGATCCATTTCATCCTTTATATCAATGCACACTAAAAGTTCCATTACTTGTGGAATTCTACTACCTTTTGAGATCCATCTTAGGTTTGAAATTGATGTCATAAAATTATCTTACAATTGATCAATGTCACCCTTCAAATTTAATCTGATGCAACTTCATAGCATACTTGAAATCAATTTCATATCTAAGATTGATATCATGAGACGAATTTCAAACTTATTTATGAGATTTAAATATTCCTTTGTTATTATGCCTTGTAGATGCTAGCTCTATGTATTAGGCCTTTGGACCTTCAATTCTTCTATTTCCTTGCATTTTCAATAATGTTTATCCTCTTTTTTTGCTAAATTAGATCTTCTAAATTTTTTTTGATTTAGTTCAATTGCATATTTCTCATGGAATGTCAAATTGACTTGAGATACTTCAAGGGTGTGTTTGTTAATGAGTAAAAATTGTAAAGTTAAAACTTTTCAATCTAAAACTTTTCACTCTCCACAACTACTCCATTTTTAATCATTTCTTTACATTTTTCTATACAACTACCCTACTTTTCAATCATTTCTACACAACTACCAACACAACTAACTTATATCTTTCAACTTTATCCTATTTACTTCTTATCATTACCCCTATCATATCATATCATATGACAACTTCTACTTTTTACAACTTTTCATCAAAAGTTTTATTCATTCCCAAACACACCCTAAATTTTCATAAAATACATTAATTACCTCTTTTTTTATTCCAACTAGCATTTTAATCATCAAAATATAAATGGGATTATCACCACTCGCAATTTCATTTTCACAATTTGACCACAATAAGGTATAGGATATTAGTCAATGGTTTTGAGAAGGATCTTTTCACCCCAAATTATGGATTGAAATAAGGAGACTCATTATCTCCTTATCTCTTCCTAATCTGTGTTGAGGGATTTTTAGTTGCTTTGTGTGTTGTAAATAATGATGGTACTCTCTATGGATTTTAAAATAATCCTTGTGGTTTAATAATTTGTTATCTACTTGTTGCAAATGATATGTTGTTTTTCATTAGAGATGTAAAGGGGAAGCAGAAAATCCAAGACAATCCACTTATATGGAAAATACTAAGACCAACGCATAAATTCTGATAAAATATTGATGTTCTATACTGCCAATATAAGAATGGAAATAAGGCACGAAATGGAGAGGTTATTTAAATTAGTTGAAGGAGAAATTCTTATATATCTTAGCTTACATACCTGGCTAGGGAGATCAAAGGCATCAATTTTTTGAGGTATAAAGAAAAGAGTATGTAACTATGTTTAAGAACAACAACAAAAGCACTTATCTTGTTGTGAGAACCAGGTATTTTGTTTTATTTTTATTATAACTTTTCTCTATTTATGAGGTAACTTATGAACATGTTAGTAAGAATTTTATGATATTAATGGATACATAACATATATGGACACAACATTTAGGGAATGTATAGTGTATATGTGCATGTATTATGATCTTAGCACATTGAGTATAAATTCAAGGTGTATGAT
>JAXCLR010000063.1:26875864-26893542 GCA_035584095.1 Annona squamosa | reverse complement strand
AATAGGATTGAATGTCACAGATTGAAATGTTTATGAATATCAGGTCATGTATTCTATATTACCCTTGTATGTTGTGGAGAGATGCTGCCGAATTTTTCTTAGAGTGTGTAGCCCCCATTGATTAGTTATTGAGTATTTCTACGAATGAGGCGTTACACTTGTCAAGGAAAAGAGGTGCTATTGAAGGTAGTCCTAAGCTATAACAAATTATGCAATGAGTCTTTTCTTATAGCCAAAGAAATTTTCTGATAAACTAAACGCAACAATGAGTAATTTTTTTTGAAGTAGGTGATAAGCAAATTTTAATGGGAGAAAAAATAGATAAATGAGGATAAGCCAATTGTCTTGAAACAAGCTTTATGACTCAAAAAGCAGTGGAGGACTAGGCTTCTAGGATCTAACATTTTCATCCATGCATTATTAGCAAAGCAAGTACAGAGGTTGCTTGAACAATTTGATTCACTATGCTATAACATGTTCTAATTCAATATTTCTAAATGCAAGTTTGACGCGATGTGTGGAGAGGCAATCTCATTCTTACACATGGAAAGGCCTACTTCAAGTTAAGGATACGATGATATAAGGAAGTAAGTGGAGGGTAGGAAATGAGAAAAAGATATAATTCTTTTGGGATAAGTGGACAAACCAATAAATTACTAAAGTTGGACCTTTGCCTTCAAATATTCTAGAAGAGGCAAAAGTGAAATTCTTTATTGATGAGGAGTCGAAATAATGAAAGTGGAAGGAAATTATTTCGATGATTAGATAGATGGATAGAAAAAATCCAACTGGAGTTAATAATTACAAATGAAGAGGATGATATCATGCTCTAGTAGCATGAACTTGATAGAAACTTTACTATTAAATTTGCCTAGGGCAAGCTAAGATGATCAGTTGGGCATAACAGTTAATAGAAATTATCATGAATTGAGCCATGAGTATATTAGGGGTGCAACTCCGATTGCGTTGTACTGGGTTTGAGTAAACTCAATCCCTAAACATATTGAGTTTAGGTGAACCCAAACCCTAACTCTAATATTAGAATTTAGGTTCGAGTTGGGTTTGGACCTGGTTGCCGTTGGTTTCGGTTTTGGTTTCAGGTTGAAATTTGGGTCACTCTCAAACCAATAGCAGTTAAAATTATCAATAGAGATAATAATTTTTTAAAAAATTATTACATTTGTATATGAATAATTTATATGTGAAATATATTTATACGACCTATAAAATTTTTTTTTTATATTCATATATTATATCATCTCAACTGGTGTTACAATAAACCCTAAGACATTCTTAAAACTCCACTTTTTTCTATCACCTAAAGATTTAATTGGTGGGTGCTCCCACAACAACTAAGGGAGACATGACACCACCACTAATGTATACAACCCACCACTAACAAATATGCTAGTGGAGAGCTACGAACCCACATCGTCAATTTCTTGGGCTGGGCGCAGTACCACTGAGGCAATGCCTCAATGGCATGACCCATGACATTTTTGGTTTTGATGAAAGTTGACCTTTTAATTAAAAGATAATTTTAAATACAATGATTATAATGAATTTACACATAACAATCGTTGTAAGAAAAATAAACGAGATTACATGAAATCACTATCTAAAATTTAATAAAAGTGAAACTTATACATCTTATAGTTAATTAATATACATGCAATATTTTTAAAAAGTTGATATATTTATAATTATTTGTAAATAAAATTAATGTCGATGTAATATATTTAACTTTTATGGATAAATATATATAAGATTTAGATTTTAAAATAAACATTTTATAGTTTAATTAGGTTATGATTACATAAAATAACTTCTATTGTAATTATAGTTGACATACTTAATGTATAAATAAATTAAATTATTTTAATAATTAGGAAAATATGGGGTTCTAATCTAGTCGGGTTTTGGTACTGGGCTGACAGAAATCTGGTATTAGTTTCAGATTTTCATGAATGGGGTTGAAACCAGGTCCAATTTGGACAAATTTCAAAAATAAAACCTAATCTTGGTTTTCAAATGGAGTTGAGTTGAGTAGGTTTGAACTAACTCGGTACTAAATTGCACCACTAGAGTACATACATTGCTATGAAAAACAAAAATTCCCATTAAATTCTTAGTGGTTGGTTGGAGACTCTATCTCAATGCACTTCCCACTCAATTGAATCTCATGCAAGGGGTTTTAGGACAAACACATTATGCCAAATGTGCAGCATGGACAAGGAGGATAACTTCCATCTCTTCTAGGCCTATGATCTAACAGCAAAAGGTATAAAAAAATTTTGAGTTGTTCTCTAGCAATTAGGAAAGCAAGACTATTATTCATGATAGCAATTGTGAGATCATAGCTACCATCTAGGACATTTACCATTAACTAACCCAAATAAATGATCCTAAAAAGTTCAAGCTTTTCTTTATCTTCTTTTGTTGGGTATGGTAGCGACATGAAAAACTACTTGCAGAGAGGGTGCAACCTAGTTTTCATGATGTTCGTGATTGGTCAATACATATTTGGAAAGATACGAGGAAGTTAACCTATAAAGGATTTAGAAATTCTTATGTGTGAACCTTGGGTGAGATTGCAAATGAGAAAACTCAAGACAAATGTGCATAGACAAAGAAAACTAAATAATGATGTTACCAAAGTTGGCACCATTCTTAGAGATGAAAGTAGGACTTCATTACGGCTAGAAGTTGGGCTAGCATTGAAAATATGGAGCCCTTGATGATGGAAAATCATGTTATGCTTTTAGGCATTACTTAGCTGAGGGAGATGTAGGTTTCTGAGATAGATTTAGAAAGACTATGTCTGTCCATGGAAATTTGAGAGTCCTAGTCTAGCAAATTAAATTAATTGTTGCATCGTTGCATCATTGAATGAAATATGATTCCTACATCTACTGCGTAATGGGAATCATACAGCTCATGCATTAGATTTTTTTGCATCCATTAGCATATCACATGATTAAATGTGGAGGGGAGAACCCCCTGGTTGTATTGCATATCATATTTGCGAGGACAAGGAGAAATCAATGAATAATCGAGATGTGTCCTCCAATCTATACCAAAAAGACCATATTGGTTTTTTGGAATATGGTTTTGTTAAGGATATGTTATTATAATTTTTATTAAAAAAAGACAGAGGAGAATGCTTCTATAAAATTAGGTTTCATAGAAGTGATTTCGTGAATTCTATTCATTTTTGAGATGTTAATAATTGATGCAAAATTTAATCCATGTATTATATTTAACATAATTTATTTAATTGAAAAACTAAGCTTCATCCAAATTCAATATGTGCATAGGTTATACTTGATTACTTGCTCAAAAATAGGTACATTCATGCGTAAATTAGGAAAAATACTTATTCATTCACATATGTATTAAAATGTAGGAATTTTCTATAGAATTATTTACTCACATATTAGTAATATTTTAGATGATTTAGATGTTGAAAATACTACTTAAGTTTGTATTTAACATTAAATTATTTTTTTACTATGCTTAATTTTATTTATTTGTAGATTGAGCTCATATATAGTAATACCAGACAAATAAAAAAGTTTTTATGATAATATAAATGATGATAAAAATAATAGATGGAGTGGATTTTCCACCAACCATCTAAGCATGAGAGGTTTCATAGAAATGTCCCTTAAAGATAAAATTAGGATTATTCAAGTTTACTTTTCATTTTTTTATGATTTTACAATTTTTACACAAAACTATTAACTTTATAAAAGCACTTGCCTCATTATGAACATTGCATACGAAATTGCTTAAGTTCATCTAATAACAACATATAGCATTTTAGGTGGAAGCCAAAAGTTGATAAATGGAATATAAGTTAAGAATGTTATTATATGTTTATATTTAGTAATGTCTATGTAATACATAAATTTCAATGAAAGTTGATGGTGGAAGTGTTTTTTCAAGTAAATTTACAAATAAAAGCATATCTATATAAATTAATAATTATAAGGTAAAAATTACAAATTTATAAAAATATTAGGAGACGATTACAAATTTACCTAACAAATAAATTAGAAAAAAGAGTGATATATATATACTGCAAGGTTTTATCGATATTGCATGCATATCCTCTAAGTTCACTAAAATTACAAATGTGCCTATAAGATTTCCCGCATATTGCAAGTGTATCCATTTTAAATGTCCAAACAGCATGAGTCATGACAAGAGTATATGAAAAAAAAATCAGACTATCCTTTGAACAATGACATTGTCTAAAGTCCTATTTTTGAATCTCTAATAATCCATCGCCATTGAAATTGGTGTGCCTCAAAAATCGATTCAGTCACTCCTAAGCTTAAAAAATCTAGATTCCTTGCTGGCATTGTCTTTGTTGTCTCCATTGTTAAGAAATTTGACTTTGTTATTTCTACAATCTCCTATACTGCATCTGGTTTTTCATTGCTAATTTGCTAGCACATAGCTCCTTTTAGAAAAATCTTTTGCACTTATGGATAATAACGACAATCGGTTTATGAATATCAAGAAAAATATTAATTTTCTGTTAACTTTACCATAAGCATGGAATAAGTATCCGTCGTGATAAAAAAATATAGATGATCAGTACAAGAATCTCACATTTGTAAAAAACAAACAGGGGCACTAATTTGAGTGACAATTTGGGTGCACCTTTTTTGAAATTCACTGCCCGCTATAATGTTCATTTTTATCAATATCTCATGATCATCAATGGATGCTATTGTTTTTTCAATTTTTCAAAACACGAGCATCTTTTGCTGCAGCGGATTTCTAAATGATGGAGAATAGAGACAATATAGCAACGATTTCGTATGTTTATTTTCAGGGGTGCCAAAATAGGAATTTCAAGCCCAGTTGATGTTAAGGATTCGGGGATTTAGATATGGCAATAATTTGAAAGATATTCTAGTCTTTTCACATATATCTTTTGCTATGAGTTTACACTATTTGGACCATATATTTAGGGTGTGTTTTAAAAATGATAAAATTTTAGATGAAAAATTTTTTGCGTAAAATTTTTTTAATTTGGATAAAATGATGTGATAATAGGGACAATGATGAGAAATAAAGATAATAAAATTAAAAAAATGGAATAGTTATATGGATCGTTGCACAAAAATAGTTAAAACATAGGGCAGTGATATGAGAAAATGGGAAAAATTATTTAAAATAGGATAATTATGAAAATTGAAAAATTTTAAGTGGTATTAGAAAATGGGAAAAATTATTTAAAATAGGATAATTATGAAGATTGAAAAATTTTATATTGAAAAATTTTAACTTAATAACTTTTACTTATTGCCAAAAACACCCTTAAAAAAGGATTTGTTTGTAATATGTGAGAAACCTTATAGTTATATTTATAATTTTGATAAATTTTGGCCATTGAAGGAATATCGGCAAAACTTTGTAAGCATATCTACAAATCACCCTAAAGATGATAAAAGGAAAAAGAGCTATAAATAGAAAGTGATACTATACTATCCAAACCATGGTCTATTTAGTTATAAAGTACCTTCTATTTGATATATACTCTAATGTCAATGCTCATTACTTAGGATGATCTAAGGTGCCAATACAAATACTTACTTTCTTACTAAATGTTATTATAATATTCTATAATAATCATAATTAAATTATAACTCACTGTTTAAAGTTCCATTTTATAAAATATTAAAGATTCGACCATTCTAAGTAGAAGGTTGACCATTCAATATGTTGGGTTGATTATAAAAGTAAAATTATATTTTATGAGCATTTATGTCTCTAACTCGTGCAACTTGGATAGAGATAAAGAAGTTCATTTTATATTCTTTTTTGAAGTAGGTCCTATGATATTTACGTTTTTTTGATGATGAATAAATTAAGGACATAATGATGTATTGATGAGTTTGAATTTTTCTCCAATAATGATATTATAATGTATATAAGATATAGTGTGGTTGATGTGATTTTGATTTTCACTTGTTTATTTATTTTCATAAAAGAAGATTTTTCATATTGATTTTTCCTGAAAGAATAACTTTTCAAGTTTTCCATGTCAAAATAAAGTGATTTGGAATGAGTAACGTTGAAGCAATTGATTTTAAAATTAAGAAAAACAGTTAAAGAGTCTAAAAAACTATGAAAGGTTTTACTCAAAACTTCAATAGCTTCTTCGATAATGTTGAAGTTTCAGTGGACAAATAATGCTAGATATTTTTTATCACTAGAAAGGTCAACATTTCTTTTCTTTTCTTTTTTTAACCAAAATCTCAGTATTTTGCATTAAACCTTAGCAATTTGTGTTAAGCAGGTCAAATGTGATCTATTGTGATTTTTTTATTTTAACTTCATTTCACGCAAGTTGTTGCTGTTTTTTTTAGCGAATCTCTCCAAGTAGTTGAGGTATTTATAGCCCATATAAAGAATATCTTAATTGCATAAAAGTAGTAAAGAAAATCATCCAGTTCAGATCAGATCAAGGCATTCTCTAGAATTTTTTCGTTAGAATCAACAGTTGGAGATTGTCATGCAAAATTTCTTCTACTACTGCAATTTATGCTTCCTTGTATTCATTAGTTGTAAACTTGATTTTTTTTTTTATATGTTTTGTATTTCCAAACCAAGAGGAAACTATTCAATTGGTTGTTTTTAAAGTGTTTGTTTATACAGAATTTTTTAAACTAAAATTTTCACTTTCCACAGCTACTCTATTTTTAATTATTTCATCACATTTTTAGTACAATTACTCTCATTTTGAATCATTTTTCATATTTTTCAGTCATTACTCCTATCATATCACAATCATTTTCTCTCGTTTCAAAAATTTTACATAAAAAATTTTTCCTAAAAGTTTTATCACTTTCCAAACATACTTTTAATTTAAAATTTTATGAGCCACCTTGAGCCAAATTAAAAATCCAGAACATAATTATAAAATGTACTATTATAACTTGTATTTAAAGTTGACTGGTAAAGATTCAAGACTAGTTCTCAGAGAATGGAGTATAATCCCTTACCTAAACTACTATAATTTTGGCGTTTCTCTTTTAGATTATTCTTCTAGCTTGTGTTTTCATTCTACTTTCCCCTAGTCCATTTTGATTCTACCTCTTAATATATGTAATTCACAAACCACTCCAAATAAATGACATTGGAGTGGTTTGTGAATTAATCCAAAATAATCATTGTGATAACTAAAAAGAAAATTTAAAAAGGATATAGTAAAGCTTGTTATATTTTTAGATCAACATATTTTGATAATGTGTGGGAGGCATAGTAAGAATGCCATCCCTAACTAATTTTGTTTCTTGAAAACGAAGGATGCAAATATTCATAATGTGTAATATTTGAAACTTTAGGTTATTCATATTTGTGTCACTCTACTAGAGGAAGGAACTACTACTATATACATTAAACATAAAAATGAACAAGCAAAAATCAATGATACATTAAATGTGCTATATTATGAACTGTGTACATCTTAATTTAGTAAGATTTTTGCTTGTGCTATTAAAAAGAAGTTTTGGGATATCGTAGTAGTCACATATAAGAAACATCGTAAGTTAAAAAAATCAAAAAATTAATATATTGATGCATGATCATGAATGTTTATGATGAAATCTCATGCATTTATTTTTGAAATATTCTACAAGTTGCCAATGTAATCAACTCTGTGAAAGGACTAAATAAAAACATTAAGAAAAAAGAACAAGAGAATAAATTTTTTCAATCACTTACATTTTCTGGAGTACAAATTGCTACCACTGCACGATTCACACATTACACAATTGCTTATCGATCGGTGAGGGATGTTAGAGTCCTTTATGATTTTCACCTTAAACCTTGGCTGGGCTTGTTTAAGATTTTGTAGATGCTAGACAACTAGATTTAGGATTTAAAAGGGGTAGTGGAGATTGCTTGCTGCAATTTGGGTCATTGCACGAACAGTTGATTGTCTAATGCAAACTCGAAGTTTATTCAGGATCTCTTAAAAATAAGGACTGACGAAATTTTTAAAAAGTAGAGTCAAGGTCTAGCAAACTCTGACCCGGTACAGAATGCCCTGATTCTCACCCCTACTTTTATTAATAGATCATAAGATTTATATTTCAAAAATTTAATGCAAAACCACATAATGTGTACTTTCTATTCAAGATTATCATGTATGGTTCACCCCATTAAAGTTTTATTTGAGTTTACCTCAAATATTTTTAATCATTTTCAGATCATTGAATTCTTTTTGACATTTCTCTACAAAATGACCTATTTTATAGCAAATATAGAGATTTTATGAAAAAGTGATTTTTCTAAAATTTCTTATGAAAATTGCATTTAATTATACTTTTCATAATTTAAAATGTGATACTGTTATAAAAATATATGAAATTTTTGATTTATCATACCTCTAACTTAAACATTGGTAGCCCCTTAGCAAAAATACTATACATTTAAAATTTAACTATATTGCTACTCTTATTAATGATAAAAATCCTAGTGCGATGCTAATTTTAGTAATGATAAAAATCTTGGTGCATTATTAAATTTTATAATAAGCTTTAGAAGTAAATTTCATTAGTTTATATAGGTAAAAATTTTCTCATAATGCACATAAAATAATATAGCACGTGCATGTGTAAAGTAATTAACGAGCTAGCATGAAATATTTTCAACTCATCCAAGCTAAGAAACATTCCACAGTGCTAGTTTTTTCTCTTTTTTTAATTAAAATTTTTTGATTAGTAATTCATGTATTGAGAATCATTAAAGTGTAATTAAATTCTATAATACTTACTTTGGTCAACTAGGTAAGAAATGAGATTGTTGGAGACTCCTCTTGCTTTTGTAAGGCCCTAATTAGATAACTATATGTTCATATAGGTGTTTGCCATTAAATCACTAGCCTAGACACCAACCTTTAGTTGTGAAATAGGGATTTAATTAGATAAATAAACACTAATTAGGGAATGATTAAAATTGATAAACTAAAGTGTTCTATTGCAATAAGATAAAGGAAGCAGATAAGCAAGTAAAGTATTAAATATTACATTATAAAATCAAGTAAAGGGGATTTAAATCAATTAAATAACAATTCAAACTTCTATACACCTCCTCAACAACAATGCCAAAATTAATGCAAACTAAGTATTTGTCACTAAGAACACTATGATCACCAATTTAATGAAGCTGACTGAAATACATTAAAAGCTGGCACTATTAGGAAAAATAGCATAGAATAATAATAAGTCGAGTGGAAACCATAGAGAAGAAATGTAGTTTTGAATTATTTGAGATTTACTTACAATAAAAGAGAGGAGAGAGATGAGAAAGATAGAGAATAAAGAGGGAAGAGAGAGGTGAGAAAGACAAGACAGAGAAAGAAGATAAAGAAAGAGGAGAGAAATTAGATAGAGTGTATACAAAGAGAAAAGGAAAGAGAGAAAACCTAAGAGAGAGGGTAGACAGAGAAATAGAGGAGCTATAGAGAGAAAGAAAGAGAAAAGAGAGAAAAAGAAGAGAAAAGAGAATGATAAAGAGAGAAACAAATGAAAACGCAACTAATTAATAATAGCATACATTAAATCCAAGCTAAGAAAACAATTAAATAATTGCAAAAATAAAATTTAATCTCAGAAATCAAGAAAGAAAAATGCATTAAATTTAAAATAAAAATTACATAGCAGAAAATAAAGTAAAAAATCTAATCTAAGAATTAAAACTATAAATTTAAAATTAACAACTGTAGAATAATAAAACAACAACAAAATAGTAAAATAAAAATTTGCATTACCCAAAGTGAAGTTCTTTAAATTTTGATAGCGAAGGGTGTTGAGGGGTGTGTGTCCCACAAGGCGAATGGTTCCCTTTACTTATAACCATTTAATGAATGATTTGGCTTGGTGTCCCAGCGAAGTGGGATTCTACCCATTATCATTGCTTGCCTTGGATTGTGTAATTCCCCACGTCTTCATGTTATAGCATTTGTTGATGGCAACGGACTATGAAAAACGATGGTACTGCTGGATCTGGTTTGTGAGGAAGGAACGAGTGTTGCAATTCTCTGAATTCGGTAGCTTTAAAGAGATTCCGTTTGGCTAGTGTTATTTGTCCTATAATCTGGGATTTTTGTGGCCTTTGTCCTGACGATGATTAACGAATGGATTTGAAAAAAAATCTGGTCCTATTTGATGGGTGCAGTCAAATAAGGCCAGTTGCTGGAGTCTGAAATCTGTAACTGATATTACTTTGCCTGTCGGGGCTGATGGAGGCAATGACAGTAGCTTTGCAGTAATCTTGGATTGCCTACACTAAGGGTTTTGAATGTGAGACTTGATTGGAGCTTTTGACTTGCTGTTCATTTGAGGGTTGTTACTCATTGCTATCAATGTTGGCTTGAAGGTAGCGTGTAAATAGGATTAGTCTCAACCCCAACATGACTAACTTAACCTGATTTGTAATAAAGTTGGGTTAGGCATTTTAGAATAAAAAAGTTATATAACTCAAATTGAACCGACCCGATTTGAAAAGTGGATTAATTTGGGTTAAATGATTATTAACCTAATCCAACCCGATTTCATATATTAGAATAAAGTATAATAGATTATTAAAAAAATAGCCACACCTTAGCATACAATGCATAAATATTAGCTAGATGTTATTGCTGTTAAATAAGATTATTTAGCAACTATATTATTGTATAGATCATAAATTGAAATGTATTCACATAAAAAGGATTAATTTATTCTTTAACGTACATTATATTTCAAAATAAATTTAATTAATCAAAATATTTTAAATATTATATATTTATTAACCCAATTTTTAACATGAATCGAACTAATTTTTATAAAGTCCAAATAGGGTTGAAATTAGGGCTTGGGTTAAGATTTTATAAAATAGGTTAGAATTTTATTTATTCCAACCCGAGTCAACCTGACCCAATTTATACCACTATTTGCCGAGGCATTCATGCAAAACGGTGGACTTCTAGATTATTTGGGCTTCAAATTTGTAACATAAATTGGATCTGTTAGCCAGACCTATGGCTGCTGTTTACCATCATCCAAATTAATGGAGCATTGCTCGTCCTTAGCCGGCTACTGGTAAAAAAGTTGAATGGCAATGGGTGTTTATTTTGCTGCTTGAATGGAGCTGCCAATGAATCAGTTGGTCAGGTAAAATTTGTAATTTCATGGTAGAAATATTGGATGGTCAGGGGAAGCGGATTTAGACAGTTTCAACACTGTCATTAATTTTTCATAGCGCTGAGCAGAGAGTTTGATAAGCATTCTCCTCAGTAGTCTGCAAATAGAAATTTTTTAATAAACCCCTGAGAGTAAAATAAAAAAATAAAAAGTGAATACTACAAGAAAAATCTAGCGCACAAGTGAAGTCGCACGAAAGAGACACCCTAAAAGCCACTGCTCCTCATATTTGAATTTTCAGGCCTAAAAAATTTTAGTCTCCACACCTTTCCTCATCTTCCTGCCACCACCATCAACGGTTTGGTTCGATCAAGAAAATGAAAGAGATATTTGAATTTTTAGGCCTAAAAATTTTAGCCTCCATACCTTTCCTCATCTTCCTGCCACCAACATCAACAGTATGGTTCGGGCGAGAAAATGAAAGAGAGGGAGGTGGACGTAAACGCCTAGCCCTTACATTGCCTGCCTTCAACAATGTATTTTACCTAGCCCCTTGCATTACTTACCTTCCATACTGTATTTTGTCTCCAATTCTAAACCTGAGGTAATTTTCAGGCTCTCCTGTTTTTCTTCTTTTCTTTTCATAATTATTTTTTCAAATTATTCCATTTCGCGACAGCATATCTAAAATGTGTCTTATGCCACTAATTAAGTATTTTTAAAGTGACCATCGGCCACAAAATGATGGAGAAAAAAGTTTTCAAGAACGAATTTTAAGCTATTTTAATCTTTTTCTAAGTTTATTTTAGCTCAGATTTTAAATATAATATGCTAGAAAGTTTGAACGAGCAGTAAAGTCTCACATCAAAAATTTTTAAACGGTTTACATTGATTGCAAGATCTCCACTTCAAATAATTTTATTCAACCAATGTTCATATTCCACAAGATTAAAATAAAATTAGCACCTTAGAGACCACCATAATTTGTTTGGCTATATAAGTTCCCTGCAGTTGTTAGATATTAGTAAAATGAAGCATATATTAGAAAATCTGCACCTTGGAAATCGCCACATTTTATTTTGCTATATATGTTCATGACTATTAAGCTTCCAAATCCATAGTTTGTTATATCATGTCTGTGTATATTTTAGGATTAATATTCGAAGATGTTATTCAAGTTTTAAGTGACATATTTCAAATATTCAGTTCACATATAATGGGTTGAGTTTTTAGCATTACTATTTCAAGATGTCATTTACACACCACATATTTATATGTTCCATGTAGCTTGATACAAAATTTTGTACATAAATCTGATTGTTGTTTTAGTTTTTCTAATATTGCTTGATCAAACTTTAAAAATAGTTTTCTTTATAATTTTTATATAAATTATATGTTTGCAAATTAAATGGGAGATAATTGCATGAGGAAGGATCTAGTCAAACAAGCTGGCAATTAAAATTTGATCTTCAACTTATAATGACACTCTAGATGTAGTTATTTTAAATCATGAATCATATCTTGGCATGGAGTTTCGAAGTGAAGAAAGTGACTACACTTTTTATAATACATATGCTACTAAGGTGGGGTTCAGAATTCATAGGAACACATTGAATGAAAACATTGAGTTATTTCAAAAAGACAACTTTGTTGCAGCAAACAAGGAGAAAAACTGAAGGGTCGGATGTTCCTTTTCGACATGCAAATTACAAAACAGATTGTCCTGCAACCATGTCCATCAAACTTATTACAAATGATAATATGAATTTGAGGCATGACATAATCATGAATTAGCAACATCGTCAATGACACATGCTTAGGTCACAAAGAGGAGCAAGTGTGCTCAAAAAGAAGTGATAGATATAGCTAACAGTTCTAGATTAAAACGAAAAGAGATAATGGATTTTATGAGTTTGCAAGATGGACAATTTGAAAACCTGGATTTCCAAGCAATGGATTGTAAAAATTACCTATAACCAAAACGGAAGAGAGACGGAAAGAGATGATGCAGCTACAGTTTTAAAATATTCATAGAAGAAACAAATAGAAAATCCTTACATTTTTATGCTTTCCAATTAGATGAAGAAGACCAAGTGACAAATATATTTTGGGTTGATGCAAAGTCTATTATGGATTATGAATATTTTACAGATGTAGTTTGTTTTGATATAACATATAGAATAAATAGTTATGAGAGACTGTTTTGTTAGGGTAAATCATCATAGGAAAACCATTCTTTTTGAGCTGCTTTATTATATGACGAGACAAAGAATTCTTTTTGAGCTGCTTTATTATATGACGAGACAAAGAATCTTTCAAATGGTTGTTTGAAACATTTCTAATTGCAATGGGTGAAAAGCAACCAGTGTCAATGTTAACAAATTAGTGCACTGCAATAGGAAAGGCAATTGCAAGTGTATTACTAGATACTTATCATCGACTATGTGTGTGACATATTTTTCAAAATGCAGCCAAGCATTTGAGCCACATCTTTCAAGCATCAAAAAATTTTCAAGGAGATTTTTGTTGTTGCGTCTATGATTATGAAGATGAGAAAAAATACTTCTTTCGCTTGAAAAAAAAAAGGGACTTTAATATACGGAAGGATTACATTTTGTGCAGATATGAAAAGTACACAACGAAGTGAGAGCATGAATCACATTTTAAAGGGATACTTGAATTTGCAGCATAATATACTGTGTTTTTTTTTTTAACATTATGAAAGAGTGGTGATTGAATTTCGTTACAAGGAATCTCAAGTTGATTTTAGAATGTGGCAAACTAATCCAAAATTGTTCATAAACATTACAATATTGTGAGAAGCATCAAAAGCATATACTCTAGAAATATTTTAAATATTTTTGCAAGAGTACTACCAGTTCTTAGAATTTGAAATCATCAAAGCTAGTGAAGAAGAAGGTAGATCTTCTCAATTTGAAGTTTCGTGCAAGGAAAAAAGAAAACAAATCTTGTTGAATATAATTCATTTAAAAATACAATGGTTTGTACTTACAAAAAGTTTGAATTTATAGATATACTTTATGGTCATGCATTGAAGGTATTGAATTTTCATAATATCAAAGAAGTTCCTCAAAATTACATTTTAAAGAGGTGATTTCAAAATGCAAAACTTGAAGTTATGGAAAAGGGAAAGGGAATGGCTATTGATGGTGATCCAAAAGCAACTTCAAGAAAATGATATAGTGCTTTGTGTCTTTGATTGATTAAAATAGCAACAACTTTAGAAGACAAAAACATATTCAATTTAGTCCAAAATTATTGTGAGAAATTTGAGAATGAAGTGATGAACTGTGTAAGAAGTGTAGAAACTATATGAGACCAACTTGTAGATAATAATTCAATTCCTTCTGGGCGCCTAGTAGAGATTGAAAAAGTCATAGGAATTCCAAAATTAGTTGGTAGAGGTGTCTGCAGAGCATTTAGAAATCCACTTGATAAAAGTAATAAAAAAATGTGTAAACAAATCTTAGATGTCTCAGCAAAATGCGTTTAATAAGGTGAGATTATATGCAATTTAATAATAGTCCATTTCTTAATAAGTTTATAAATTGTGTCTAACTTACTGGTACCAGGGATTGATGGTGACTGGATCATGTAATTATAAACACCTCAATGCAAGTCTTACACAAGACAATTATTAGATGACAAGTGGTGGAGAGATCAAACATGAAGAATGAACACACCAAGCTAGTCATGTTTAGCTAATAGACTGCATATGTAGTTGCGCATAATATTTTGATGCATCTGAACATTTTTTTTATATAAACTTGAACATGCCTGTTGCAGATTTTTTGAGTTGTTTCCATAGATGATTACATTCTCCCTTTCTTTCTAACTTATTGTTATCACTAGAAAATATGCAGAAAGCAATTGTAGCCCTTTTTGTTGTCAAAATCGATTATATATTCAACTTGTTAATCGTAAAATGTGCAACTCCTTTCATTTTTCTTATAATTTATTAGCTTATGGTACTATTAATTAAAGTAAAGATACAATTAAGTATGTGCCTTATGAGGCACTTGAGTAGCATGTTGTAAATATTTTATTTATTTATACTATTTGATGAAGGTTCTATTCAAAAGCTCATCAGGTACATTACTGTTCAGTGTCTAATCACAATTTAGATTATTATAATTCATACTTTTAGATTTTAATTTTAATTTTTTATTATTTTGGCAAATGGGTATTGTACTTCAAGTTGGGCCTACGTCAAAGTTCAAATTAAAGAACAGAGTTTGGATTGATGGATGCATAATAAAAAAGTATATTAAAAGAAAAGAGGCACAATAATTAATATGAGATGGTTCACACTTTGTATATTTCAATTTGTAGTTATACTGAAATGAATCGTTGTACTTTGAATGAAAGAAAATTTGTAATGAAAATTTATTTCATTCATAATAGCTAGAATACAAATTTGTGATAAAAAAACTTTATTTTCACTAACTTGGATAAACCTTTTGAACCTATTTATATTGCACCTTGGGTGTAGTTATATTGCACATAAAGTTTTGAGATTTTTGGTGTTACGAAAGCTTTATTAAATGTAGAATTAAATCATTCTAATGGCAAGCAGGTATGGAGACTTGTTGTTGGTAACTCATCGCTATGCAGTAGGGTCCTCAAGGCAAAATACTTCCCGTTTTCTGATATTTGGTCTTGTAAGGCGAAGGATTCGGATTCATTCACTTGAAAAAGCATTCTAATGGCAAGGGATGTGATTCAGAAAGGACGTAAATGGCGTATAGGCGATGGGAGACGGGTGTCTTTCTTTAATGATGTTTGGCTCAACTCTAAGGTGGACAAGGCGGGGCCTCTCCCAATTTCTATTCCTGAGGACATTAAAGTTAGTTACTTCATTGATGCTGCAACAAAATCATGGAAGAGGGAGCTGATTTTTGTGGCCGCAGGGGAGGTGATAAGTCTAAAAATTTTCATTTAATTCCATGTTAAATTCACACAATTAAATATTAAAATGATAATTAAATGCACGTCTTAAGTGAAATTTCATAAAAATCATATTTTTGACAGAATCTTTAATTTTGCTATAAACGGGTCATTTTGCAATATTCTTAAAAATATAAATTTATGACTTGATCCCTTAGAAAATTTTAAGGTTGAAATGTATATTAGCTTATTAATATAATGAAATCATTTAATTAGAAAAATCATAATTACAATTATATTTTAAAATATGGGTACAAAGTATTTCATTATATAATTTTTAGATAAAATGAATTAACTACAAAAGAAAAATTATATAATTCAAAAGAAATTAAAAATTATATTAAGAATATTTACGAGACTATTAAAATTATTTAGCCAAACTAATTATATTTTTTAGTCCATTTTCATTTGTTGCACCTGCATCACTACAGGTACAGCGCCGGAGCACCAAATTCGGTGCTCCATCTTCCCCAAAACGACTGCCCAGCACCTCCATCGATCAATGTCAGCACCGCCTTTGCTTTACTCCATCATCTCGCCAAATCCGACCTGGCAGCCATGGCTGTAGAATTACATAGCCACGAGCACCGAATTGCACAACAGAGATGGTTAGATAATGAGTAGCACGCCTAGCACCTCTAAACAGCATCGAATCCAAGTCCGGCAGTCGATTCATCAATGCCCATACGCTCAACAATTTTCATGCGAGCAGTCAACTCGTCCATTTGCTTCAGCCGCACCACCACTAATCAAGAGAAGATCTCAAAAATTGCTAACCGCACCCATTCAACCATCCACCCATAGCCGTTCAAACGTCCGGTCAAGCAGCACATCACCGGCAGCTGCAATCCAACCAGCGGCAGCCCCATTTCAACCCAATCTAAGCAGCAGTAGAACCGAACAGCCCCAAATCGACGAGAGCTTAGCACCGGCGTATTCCAGCAACGATTCAGCAACCAGGAAATCCAAGGCTCCAATCTGAAAACTGCTCCAAATTGGAAATCCCAAATCAGCAGCCATGGAAGCACAATCAAAATTAGGCAGCAGCGAATTTTCAGCCAATAGATTTCGATGCCCAATTTCTCCTCTGCTTAGCTCGTCCAAAATTCCAGCAACGACGGCCAATGAAGATTTTGCCAAACCCATCTACGCGGCAGATGCATCCATCTCCTTTAGCAGCACTGGCGACATCCTTTAGAGCAGCTGGCCGTGCCCACCTGCTCTGATTTCTGCAAGGGCCCCTTTCCTTCTCTCATACGGCAATTGCAATGACCCCTGCATCTAATGGATTTTCAGCAGCCACCGAATTCGCAAGAACCATCTCCACGGAACCACAGGCATCTTCAAACAAGCACGGCCAGCGGGCCCCCACCTATGCCTCAATCTAGCATCACACCGTCTCCAGCCACCTCTCCATATTTCAAGCAGCAGCGATCGAAATTGCATCTCTGCATGACTAACCAGTCGGGAATCCCAAGCTAGAAGTGGCACCAGCCAGCAACGACATACCTCTACCTCTTTCGATGTTCGACCAAGCAAGATTCAGCAAAGGCAGCACGTACG
>JAXCLR010000063.1:26840390-26858148 GCA_035584095.1 Annona squamosa | reverse complement strand
GGAGACCCATTAAAGGAAGTTTTCCTTTTAATTTCACAAATTTTCCGATAATGGCATTCTAGGGAATTTTGAAGTTGGTTGAGGACGGTGTGCGCGCCTCAGTGCCAGTGTGGGGATAAGGCTTGCTGGCAGATGATGTGTTCTCCGCTCGGCATGGCTGCTCCGCTTGCCCAACCGCACCTTCATTTTCCTTCCTCCTCCTCCTCCTGCAGAAGCAGGAGCGCTTCCGCCTCTCGCTGTATGGTCTCCGCGCACTCTCCGGTGAGCTGGGAATCCTTTCACCTAAGCAAGAGCCCCAGCAGGCGATCCTTCTCCCTCGCTTTCGTTTTTCTTCATTCATTCTCCTCTAAGCCTCAACGTACGCTCTCTCCATCTCTTTTCTTCCCTTTGTTTTCCAACAAAAACGCGATGACAAGTTCAAACTGTGCACGTAAACCCTTTTTGTTCCCATGAAGACACATATGAATGAAGAGTAAAAGAAAAGAAACGTAAACGGTGTTTGGTTTGAGGTAAATGGCCTGTAAAAGAAAAGACGAAATGAGTGGTGTCTCTATGGTAACAAAGTGAAGATGAAAATAGCTGATAATAATAATAAGAAAAAGAAATGCGATAAAGAATATGAGAAAAGTAAAATTGGATGTCGCAAAGATGGGATTTCATTAGAAAAGATAAGGATACCAATGTAGAAACTATTTTTAAAAAATTCAAGATGGCGAAGGGATGCACAGAGGCTTGATTAAGTGCATTTTGAAGGAGTATAAAAACATCCTTTTAGGAAAAGAAGTGTGGAGGGGGTTACATCCTTTTCACATCAAAGCCAAATAGGGACTGAAAAGAAATTCGACAGCAGCGTTTTGAATTTGAATCCTTGGTGTGAATTGTGAAGTGAGGACGAAACGCGGGACTGAAGTTTCCATAAAGAGGGCATTTTTTTAATGGTGGTGTGAATGCCAATCAAAGAAGACGACCCTTTCTTCGGCGTTGTCCTTTTATTTTTTTCCTACACAAAGGCTATCAAAGGTCCAAATAGTTACAATTTAGGTGTTGCTTTGCTTCTTTTCAGATGCTTATGCAAGCAGCATTTTTGACAAGTATATGAAGAGGTGAGGGCAATTAATTTGCTATTTAAGCATCTCATTTTTTTGGGGTGATGGTTTTGTAGTGTCTAATTTTTTAGTTAGAATCTCATTTTACTAGTTTGCACTATGATCAGTGTTGAATTAGCACATGGACAGTTCATATACCATCTGCCAGATAACTCTGCATGGGCTACAATAATGCACAAAAGTGTAGATAATCCTGGCTAAACGAACAATCTCTCTTTTAGTGATAGCTTGTCTTTCAATTGCTTACTTTTGGATGGTTGAATTTTACATGTTTCAGCATTTTTTTTAAGAAGCAAACAACTGCATGTGAGATTCAAACTACCCATCTATTAAACTTTTCATGCTACAATGCAAAAGAGAGCTTGGACTATTTGACATAATAGACTGACATTTTGGATGGTTATCAGTGTTGTTTGATTGAAAATTTTCCATTAAAGTGGATCTTGAGAGGACTGACCATTGTAACAGGAAGTTATGAGAACACTGATGATTGACAATTCTTTTTTGTTCATTTTTGTTTGTTGAGCTGAACCAATGACATGCCGATGAAGCTTGGAATTTGGACAATGAATTCTAACATATACTTTTGGGATATTCTTGTCATGCTTTGCTTGAGAATTGTAATTACAGATCTTTCATTCCAGGAAAAAGCTTGATCCGCTAGAGGCTTATGTGCCTGCTGTTGTATTGACCCAATTTCAGTTCAAGGACATAGGTTAGTTCCTTATTCTTATGTTGCTATGAGATACTTATTTTTAAAATGTTCATTTGATCTAGGTTTCTTAAACTCTACCTTTGTGATACATTTGGCAAACATGAGTAATGACCAGTGGTTTCAATTCTTAATATTTTGAGATTCCTAACATACTACTAATGTCGCAGAACCAAGATGATTAAACACAAGGTCTTGAAAAGAATTGATTATCTCAAACAACATTCTATGATGTGCATTTAGTCAGCATCAGTTGTCTATCGCATTAGCTTACTGCTTACTCAACATACGGCATATTGGCTCAAATTTCCTGTCACTGTACATGACTTGAGTTTAGCTTTCTTTTACTATCGCTTTTCAAATTAATCTTTTATTTTCTTTCAGCCAAAACATTGGAAAATAATCAGCCACAATATGCTGATTGCAGATCCCTCTTACGTTCTGGTCCGGCAGCATCCTTACGTATTAATATTCGAGCAGTAAGTTTTGCAACCTTTTCTATAGTTTTTCATGATTTTCTTTTTCAAAATGTAAAATAATAATTAAACTGATGATGTAAATATAATAATAATAATATTAATAGTAACAAAAATTTTGAAATGGTTATATTGGATAGTTAATATTTGTGCAGGAAATTTCATGGCATCTCAAACACTTTAGATGTTTTAGATTGGATATTATTTAACATCTGTGCAGTAAACTTCAATGCATTCTCTATGTTTGAGATGCTGCTATATCTCTAAATAAATTGCTTTTTTTCCTTGACTTTTTTCCATTGCCCATATTCATGTTTTTTTACTGTGGCTGTAGTTTTGCTTCTAACTTCCCTGTAGCTTTGATAATTCTTATGTGAATTGTAGGTAGCACAGTATGCATCTGATGATGGTAAAGGGAAGGTTGCTTTTGACGCTGTTGATAGATGCATAGGGTATGTAAGAAAGTCATTGTTATCATCATCACTATCATTATGTGCTTTTCCCACCTAAGCTGGGTTAGCTAATGTGTTCTGAAATTTTTCATAAAGCTTCAAAGGACAGTTATGCCTATTACTCAACACAGTTATAAGTATTCTTACTGTTATGAACTCATCAACTATAGCTACCTGCATCATTAGGTTCTCTGTAGTCACAAGGGATGTAGGGCAATGGTGAATCAACTCTTCTCTGGAAGGATTAGTACTGGTGCTAGAAGGTCATTGGTTCTTTCTATGCCATTGGTGCCAACAATTGCCGTGGCTGAAGGGAAAAACCAAAAAGAAGCAATTCATGATTTTTTTTTTTTTGTTTTGTTTTGTTTCTTCTGAAGAGCTTTGGAGGATCTGGATTCTTTGCTCCTGCAAGCATCAAGGAATAACCCAGCTGCCACAGTGGAATCAATGAAAGCAAAGATTAGCGCTGCTTTGGGTGCATTGGATAGGTACCTCTTTTGTTTCTTTCCTATGTTGAATTTTCACTCTTTAACTGTTTGTGTTTGCATGCTTCGCAAGGTATGGCTGCATGCTATGGCCCAAAGTTGTCAGATCCTTCCTCAGACCCCGCGCATAGCGGGAGCTTGTTGCACTGGGTTCTGACAACTATTTGTGTTTGCATGCAACTTCATCCAATATTCAGTAGAATAGTTATATCTGCTTTCATCGGTTCCTCATGCCTACAGTCAGCTTTATTATCATGTTAGTAAGTGAGGTAGTTAAACCCAGTTTCCCAAGTTACAACCAACATAGCCTTAACATCGAATTTGATATTCATCTTTAAAATTCAACTTAATTTTACACAAAGAAGATTTTAGTTTTCTCATCACAAAATAAATGACTGGGAGAAAACTGAATTCATGTTTTTGGACAACATTGAGAGATGGAGAATCTCAAAGGAAAGTGTCAAAAAGATATCTAGTGACATTAAGACAGTATGGGTGAAGTCAATCATAAAGTGAATAAAGCAAAAAAAAAAAAAAAAAAAGATTTTTTAGATGAGCAATTGTTGGATGTGATTAAATGTCACGTCAAGGAAAATTTTTACCCCTTTGGATTCTACATCTAAAAGATGCTCCATAGAATGTCCAGAGTCCAAATATACTTGAAGCAGAAGGGACAGATGAGGCTACCCTGCTTAAGCTTCTTCTTCTTCTTCTTCTTTTTTTTTTTTTTTTTTTAATTACAACACATTGACACAACTCTCCCCCTAGATTCGAGTCCGGGTCATTATTCACACACAAAATGGCGTGAACCTGTGGGGCTATGCCCTGGTTCACTACCCTGCTTAAGCTTGCTTCAAAACCGTAATTTTGGGTCCTACTTTAAATGATCTTGAACTTCAGTTTGCATTGCTATTTTAGGTAGATTGGCTTTTTGGTTTTGTATGAAAATGTAAAGGGGTGATTATGGGAAATACTAATGACTATGAGAAAGAAGTAGGTTATCTGAGGTAGGTAAATGTCACAAAAGGGGTGGTTTTTACACCAATTGATCTTTTTTTCATGTAAAGGAAACTCTATCCGAAGTCTAAAAGCACATTGGGCAAAAGTAAGGAACGAACAAGTACAATTCAGATCAGTAACCTTCTTAAGCTTGTTTCAAGAGGGATCTTGAATTCTACCTTGAAATAATATGCACAAATGACCTTAATCTTTATTCGTGGTCTGCCATTTCTGCCCCGTCGCATTATCTGAAGATGAGCCAGTTTAAACACAGCTCTCTCCAAAGGTCATCCAGTGAAAATGAATGACACCCCACTGCTAGTTTACTTGATTAGTTCCACTGCAAATTTTGCGGAATGATGCCATGCAGCAAGTTTTTCTCTCCCTCCAAAGCTTATCCACCGAAAATGAATGAAACCCCAGTGCTAGTTTACTTGATTAGTTCCATTGCAAATTTTGCATAATGATTCCATGCAACAAGTTTTTCTCTCTCCCTCCAAAGCTCATCCACCGAAAATGAATGACTCCCCACTGCTAGTTTACTTGATTAGTTCCACTGCAAATATTGCGTAATGATTCCATGCAGCAATTTTTTTTTAAAAAAAATTTTTTAATTAAATTCAAACGAATAGTTTCATCAATTTGTTTATTGAAGATTCCAAAATCACATAAATCCGAAACTATTACAGGTTATGCATTCATTTCCAAAGTTCGTGGTTGTATTAAATGATTCTGAAATTCTAGAACATATACGTTTCTAATCAAAGAAATTTGGATATCATAAATGCATGCATGGGATGGTTTCCCGCAAAATTTGGACTTGGTTGAGTGGAATCAGTACCCCATGTTTTTCGGGTGAAAAGGGATGGTTTCTCACGAGTTCCGAGCGTTGATGTGAACACGCGGCTAATTTCCGCAGCATCTTGAAGCAAACCCTGACTGGAGTTTTTACCTTGTTGTTGAAGTTGCTTATCCCCTCGCTGTAGAAAATAATAATTTAAACAAAAAAACTGAAGGGAAATTGTTTTTTATGCAGCCTCCTGCAAACAGTGCCACCAACACTTCTTGAAAGGGGCAAGGCAGTTGCTGATGCGTACAGGAAGCCCAGTGACCCAGAAGAAAGTAACCCTGAAGAATTAGACACAGAGATGAGGCAATTAACAGAAATTCTTTAAATTCAATGTTTTTTTATAAAAAAAAATCCCACAAATTCTATTTTTTCTTGTTATGGAATGATTTACAGCATGTACCATGGTTTAAGTCTATTTAATTGCAATATAGTTTCAATTCAAGGGCATGTTAGGATATGATGCATCTCCTCCAATTCAAGGGCATGTTATTCTCTTTTCATTTATAAGTAGGCTCAAATGTATGTATTTCATGTACCAAAATTTACCAAATTTGAATTATTGTACATTTTTTATAAATTTTTAAAAATAACAAAGAGTATGATATGAGTGAAAATTATTAATTTTAAAAATTTTATAAAAAATATATACAACAATTCAAAAATAGTAAATTTTAGAATATGAAATATATACACTTTCTACATATAAATAAATGAAAAGAATATTATCAAAAACTAAGAGGGTGTTGGTAACACAATTTTTCAAACAAAATTTTTTTCTTTGCATAATTATCATAATTTTAATTATTTTTATACGACTACTAATAGTAAAAATATCAAAATAAATATAAATACTTAATATGTTGTGCTAGAAATATTTATTTTGGTTAATTCATGTAGTTATTAATGAATGATATAATAAATTCCTTGATTTGATTATGATTTAAAAATTAGAGAAATCAGTGAGTATGATTTCGGCATTATGGACAGATTGCGGAATAAATCAAAATAAATATTAAATTACAGATTTTTGGGATGGAATTTAACTTATAATGGGATATAAACAACTATCATAAATGATTACGAGGGTTTAACCTATTAGAGGCGAATTTTAAAAAGGAATGGGTGCTATGGAAGCACAAGATATACTAATGAAGAAATTGGAGAATAGACACTCAACTTGAAAGGCAAGTGGGTTAAGTTAGTTTAATGTAAATAAAAATGAATTTATATAGGTTGGAAAATCCTAAGAGATGCAAGCATTTGAAATCTATGCATATAAATGAAATATCATTTTCATTTATTTAGACAAAGGCAAAGAAATGTATGTAGGAAGGATGGGATTAAAGCTATTCCAGGCAAGCAAACGAACTTTTCAAAATATTATTTTCCTTCAATGAGTTAACATGATTGAATATGTTTATGATTGATATTTTTTTGATAAATGGGCAAGTACAAGTTTTGAAAATAATGGCTTTAACGAGAAGCCTCAAGGTGTGCTTCATGGGAAGTAAGCAACACGTTTTTAAGATAATGATATTATTACAAGTGTTGTAAAAATTAGGAATGCTTTATAATGATGGTTTTAAGAATTTACTTACAAGTAAGCAAGTTTTTCATGATGCTATTTCTAAAGAATTTCACTCTTTATGCTAATAGTTTCAAGAATTTACTTACACACAAGCAAGTTCTTTATGATGTTATTTTCAAAAGAATTTTACAAGAAAAAAGAAATTTTTTCCTTTTTCACAAAGCGATATTTGCAAATAAGTTTTGAGATTACCCTTATGAGGTTTTTGTGATAAATAACTATGATTATGAAAGATAAAGAAAAAGGAATTTGGTTTATAGAAATAATTGAGTTCTTTATGCTAGAACACTTAAACGTAAGCAATGATTTAAATATGGTCCATTGTTTTGAAATAATGTTAGAAAAGTTTTGATTTCCTTCAAATAAGAAAATATTCTGAAAATGTCTTGCAATGTTTATATGAATATTGTTAAAAGGGGTTTAAGGATTGCCAATAGATAAGTTGATTTCATAAAATGACTTGATTTTGGGTTACTAAAATAGCATACAAAAAGTCATGCAAGCCCCTTATCATATAAGAATAACAAAAAAAATAGGTGGACAAAGATATGATCTCAGGATGGAAAATAGGAAACGATACAATTGCATAACTTTTGTTGGCAAAGGCCCCAAAATGAAAACCAGGAAAATATTAGGGAAATATGTTGTTTATTCTTGAAAATTAAAAGTTTTGAGGTTTCTTTATCATGATAATTTCAAGGTTTATTTCAAGAACTATTTTTAGAAATGGTTGTTTTCTCAAACATCTCAAATGCTGATCACAATATTTTACTCAAAATATTTTTAAAGGAATTTAAAAGAGATTATCCTAAAATTAGATTTCAAATGATAACTTGTTAAAGTGGGTGCGCTCACTTTACAAGTTGACACAGATTGCGGTCCATGATGTTCTTTTTTTTCAAAATAATTTAAAAAGACAGACTATGGTCTGTGATGTTTTTCAAGATGGTTTAACAGGACACGGGTTACAGTCTATGATACTTTAAACCACATAGACTACGGTCTGTGATGTTTTATGAGATTATGCTAGCATATGAACATTTATAATAATGATATATGGTACACCAATACAAAGAATAGATCGGTTGTAGAACACGGTCGAAGATGGACCGGGGCCCACTCTACATATGACCAAGTCGCTAAGAGATGATAGGAGGCCAGCGGCACCCTCCCTAAGATGGTAGAAGATGAGGGAACAACTACCGAGCTCGCATGTTGTTAAGGATTCTCTTCCAAAAGGTAGACTGATCACTTGATAAGTGTCATTACCAGATGGAGAAAGATGTATTTGCATATATTTGCTTTTGAAAAACCCAAAGATTGGGATATAAAAGCATTTTTTACAAAAAAAAATTATCCTAAATAGAATTTTATGAGCCATTATAAATAAGTTACCCTAAAAATATGGTATTTTACACAAAAAGTGTAAATAACAAGGATAAAAGAAAATATTTTCTATGCAAATGCTTTCAGAAAAAAGGATTATGCATTTCATATCTTATTTGCTATAAACAAGCTCCAAAATGGGGATTATGAAAAAGGGTTTTATATGAAAAATGTTTTATGCATCTTGTTTACTATAAATAGGCCCCAAGTGGGGATTATGAAGAAATTTTTTTATGAAAAACAGTTTATACGTCTTCTTGCTATAAACCTGCCCCAAGATGGGAATTATGAAAAGAGTTTATTTGAAAACTATTTATGGACATAAGAATGTCCATTACCAAAGTGCTTATATGAAAAATATTTTTGAACATAAAAATGTCCTTTGCCAAAGAGTTTATATAAAAAATATTAGGACATATGAATGTCCATTTCCGAAAAGATTTATGTCAAAAAATATTTTAAGACATATAAATGTTCATTGTCAAAGAAAGTTTATTTCAAAGATGTTTTGGGACATCAAATGTCCCTTGGTTGAAGGAATTAATGATGAAAAATATTTTGAACGTAAAAACGTCCATTGGCAAAAGAAGGTTTTATGTAAAATATCTTGGAACATTACAAATGTTCACACAAGATCAAAGAAAATTACCTAAAAGGGTAAAACGCATATGTTTTTCCTTTAACAAGCTCAGACGTGGCTTGCAAATGGTTTTAAGAAAGGGTGTTTATGAAATGTTTTAAAGGAAAGTGCTTGCCTAGAAATAAAATGTTTGCTTATTGAGTTATCATTCACATTTTGTTTTTCCAAATCTTAAACAGGTGCAGGGAAGCTCAAAAGGTCATGGACCTGAGCATTAAGAAAATGTATGACATGTATAAGATAGTATTCATGTATGCTAAAAGTATTAACTATGATGAATGGAATGCTATAAATGTAAGCTTTCAGGTATGTTTGCATATATGAGCTTATTTAAAGTTCTAAATTCTATGTAAACTTATGATTGAATGAATGTATGTATGTATGTAATGAAAATGTCATGATTAGGTCAAAAGAACCTTTAATATAGAAGAACAAGTTGAAATGTCATGAATGATATGTGCAATTGATTATGAGTGTATCATTGCTTATGATATGAATGAAATGATGAAAGAAAAAGAATAAAAAAAATTTGGACAAGATACAATTAAGAACTCGCCGCGTGGTCAGGGCAGCAATCTTGATTCACATTTACCAATTGATAAGGTCTTAGAGTAAGGCTTAGTATGTGACATCTCAGGTTGAGGGTACCATGGATAATTTAATACTGAATATCAATTTTAAATAATGTTTTCAACATCTAAATTATCTAAAGCATCGCTACTATATAGGTAGATGATCTTATAAAATATTATTATTTTCTAATATATATGTGAATGAACTAAGTAATTTAACTAATTTCCACATGTATATATCTATTTTTGAGCAGATGTGGTCATATACATATTTATAATTTTGATGAAATTTAGCCTCCTAGCTAAACAAATGATATTAAATATATAAATAGATCGAATTTTACATTAATCATCAACATCTAGAAAAAGGATTACATGCAATCACTAATATGTAACTAATTAGTGAAAATAGAATTGCTATAAATAATTTTTCTTTTTTTTTGGAGGAGTTCATGTAATTTTTTACTAGTAATTGGCTATAAACTACAAAGACATCATCATGTGAACATACTTTCCGTGATTTTTTGGGTTTTGGTTCTTTACTTTATGTATTTGTGTTTTAAACTCTATAAGTTTGTTTCCTTTACATTTTAAACTCCTCTATTAATGCAAGTCACCAAACAAATGAAAAATCTATCAAGTAGCCACAGTACAAACTTTTTAATGAGAATATTACCCTTTAAAAAGTCAATTCATGAAATGAGTTGATTTAACTTTGGCCACAACAAAAATTACCTTATCTATAGATTTAAGTTAATTCATTTCATAATCTAATTCATAAAAGAAGTCAACTAAATTAGGTTATACAAAATCATCCTATCCATATATATGAGTTGACTCAACTAGTGCACAAGAAAAATCACACTATCAACAAGTCTGAGTCAACTCAGGAACTAAGCCATAAGAGTATTATAAACTTTCTACTTACAAGTTCATTGTATTAACGACATAGAACTCTAATATTTAAAATGCAAAGAAGACAAATTTATGGAGTTTAAAAAGTAAATATGTAAAACTCGTAGGTTAAAAAGCAAATACGCACAATTAGAAGATTAAAATGCAAAAAACCTACTTTCTCATTGTTGTAGAATGGATATCAAATCAAGTATAATCCGTATTTTGATTATTAACAACTTAATTTGAGAAGTTTTAAGGTACTAACATGTACATGAGATCATTTAAGGTTCAAAATTTTCAAGATTCAAAGTATGAAAGGCGATATTGCAAGCTAAGTTGACTCAGGCATCGACTTAGGTCACCCAAGTCGACTCCAACATTAACTTCAAAAGGCTATTTTTGGACAGCGCTAACAATGTGGATGCATGAGCAGGCAAAGTCGCAAACCAAGTCAACTCCATTAGCAACTTGGATGATCTTCGGGGGTCCCATGCTAAGTCTAATGAAGTCAAGTTGCTACCAAAGTCAACTCCAAGATGTAACTTTGGTGATGTCGCAAATGAAGTCGAATTAGACGCGCGACTTAAGCAAAGTTGCAAATCAAGTCGACTTCAGCATTCAACTTGAGTACAAGAAGGTTAAAAACTAAGAAGTTTCAAGCCCGTGAATGACAAGAATGACTCAAGCAACATTATTTTGATATGATTCAAGATCCAAGCCTCAAGACTATTAAAGAACTTTCAAATAGACATGATCAAGCTCAATGAGTAATAAGTAGAAAGGTCTATTTGTACAGATGAAGCTTTTAAAGGCACAATATGAAGGAACAAAGAAATATATGCTACTTCTAAGTTTGAGAAGCATTAAAGTTCTAATGAGCATAGTAGTGTGTGAAGTTGTAAATCAAGTCGACTTCACTTACGACTTGGGTCAAGTCTGAGACCAAGTTAACCCCAAATGGAATTTGAGACCGAAGAGCTGAAGACCAAAGTCGCAATTCCAGTTGACTCCAGTCTGCGACTTAGGTTAGGTAGCACCTGAAACAGGTGTGGCTTGAGTTATAATGATCGAAAAAATTCGAACGTTAGCACATTAAATATGTGCCACATACCTCCAGACGTTTGAATTTCTCCCCTATCTATTTAATACACGTCAAACGAAATAGAGAAAGTTAGCTAGAGCATTGATTAAGCTTCCATATTCTAGCTTACAAGTACTCAAGTACTCATTAAAGAAATTTCCAAGAAGGACCATGTCATTCATTGCAAGTACTATAGCGATCTCTCATCAATTCACTCCACACATTCTTTTCAAGAAAACTTTCCTATACATTTGTGAAGTGTAGATTTTTATTTCTATTCATTGTTTTGTAATTCGCTTAGTTGGAGACGAAGACCAAGTGAAGGAAAATGTTGTATGGTTGGAGCATAATTCGCTACCTACTTGTGTGAAAATTGTAAAGGCCTCCTAAAGCTAAAATTTAGAAGAAAACAAGGGCTCTAGTTGTAACTCCATTAATATAGTGGAATCTAATGTACAAGAGTGTGTTCTTAGAGGAATGGAATAAGGATGGTTGTCCCAAACGGCTATAATCTCTTGTGTTTGATATATCTACTCTATTTACTTTTACATTCTCCAAATTTTTCATTCAAAGAGACTTACTCGACAAGGGATTACTCTCAATACATCAAAAGAAGTTTAAAGAACTAAACTCATCTCTCCCCTCTTGAGTTTTGTCATAAACTTGGGATCAACAAGTGATATCAGAGCAAGTTTTTGAGCTTATACCAAAAAAAACTTATTTAAATGACATCTCAATCAACTTCCACTTCTGCTTTTGCATAGGGTTAATGCTTCGTTGGGCCACCTCCATTCGACTGTAGTAACTTCGGTTACAAAAGTTGAGAATGAAACAACTCATTATGGCTACAGATATAGTTCGATGTTAGAGACCAAGACCAAGTGAAAACAAGTAATGTGTCATTAGAGTGTGATTCGCCAACTACTTGTGTAAAAACTATAAAGGCCCTCTAGAGCTAGAATCTAAGAAAAGAGCAAGGGCTCTAATTATAATTCTATTGATATAATGGAATCTAAGACATAAAGGTGCATTCTTTAAAAAGCGGAGTAGAGAGGGTTGTTCTGATCCACTATAATCTTTATTTACTTTTTCATTCTCCATGTCTTCATTCAAGGAGGCAGTCTATAAGAGGTCACTCTCAATACACTGAAAGAAATTTAAAGAACCCAATTCACCTCTCCCTTCTTAAATTTTGCTATAAATTCGGGACCAATACTAGTGATAATTTTCGTTTTAGCTATAGATCTACTTTTTTTGCCACGAAAATTGATATAATTTGCAAAACAATTTTCACACATCCAGTTTTATCAAAAAAAATTTCAGACATCCAAGTTATCGATCTAGTAAATAGCGACTTGCGTGAATATTTAATGTAGATGAAATTTATATTCTTGAATAAACAAATCATATGTAGCGATCGTCGAGAGGGGCGAAATGTAAAAGCTATTCCCAAATTAACTTTGGTGGAACGGGCTTGTTCCATCAAATCCCAACCTTATACGTAATTATTCAAATTAAAAATTTTTTAAATTACATTTTGTTATTGAGCCCGATTTATATACATTATGATGTATTTTACATTAAAATACAATATCCATTTTGTTTTTATAATTAATTATTTTTTGATTTTTTTTATAGAAACATATTTCCCTAAGTGTATTCAATAAATATATCAAGTTGTCCTATTTCACAATATGATAATTTTACATATTTATTTTTCAAAGTAAATGTTCGAGGACAAAAAATGACTTAAATACCCTTGAAATTGATGATTTTTAAAATAAAAAATAAATATGTAAAAGCATTACAAAAACTGAAAAACTTGTTATATGGATTAAATATATTTCGGAAAAAAAGTTCATAAATAAAAAAATAAAATAAAGTCTCGAATACATCATTTAATGGTGTATATAACGGGATTCCTTTTGCCATAGCCGTTAATTCACAATATGCATGGGTTATAATTCGATGACTACGACAAGCACTTGTATAAGTTAGGGTGTTAACTGATCGGGTTTAGCGGATTGTAGCCTAATTCTAATTTTAACCAGATTAAAATATACAAATCCTAATCCGTTTATTACTCTATTTAAAAAACTTCAACCCAAACTCATTTAATAAACGTGTTGCATAGCAAATGATCTAAAGGCCTAAGTAGACAATAATCTCATAGAGAGAGGTGAGACCGTGAAAGGGTGTTTTCGATGAAGGAGAAATGTAAATAGGACAGTAACAAGAAAATGAAATAGGACAGTAACAAGAAAATAAAATATTCAAATCCTAATTCGTTTATTACTCTATTTTAAAAACTTCAACCCAAACTCATTTAATAAACGTGTTGCATAGCAAATGATCTAAAGGCCTAGGTAGATAATAATCTCACATAGAAAGGTGAGAGGGTGTTTTCGATGAAGGAAAAATGTAAATAGGACAGTAATAAGAAAATAAAATTAGGACAGCAATAGAAAAATGAATTATGTGATTGAAGAAAGAATTAGCAAGGAAAAATAATGAAGGAGTTTACATATATATATATATATATATAACTTTAATAAGTTAAACAAGTTAAATGAGTTAAATGGGTTGAACAAGTTTTTTGGGTTATAAAAATCTGAACTCTAATTTGTTTATCTAGTTAAATGATTGAACAAGTTGACAGATTATAGTTCATTTATTTAAAAATCTCATTCCAAATCCATTTATAAACGGGTTGGATGAGCGGGTTAAGAGTTGAACACGACCATTAACCCCCTGCTGACTAAAAGTTTCATCCATTTCTAAAATTTTTGATTTTTTTTTATAGATACTCTTCAAAAAAAATTTGATAAATATGCATACTACATGAAATCTTTTTATATATTATGTTATGGGTTTGATTTTTTAATATTTGAATTTCGAAAATAAAAATTAAACATGTTTCATGTGTTCACATATGAAAATACTTTTTATTTTTAAAATTAAAAAATATTTCAAAAATTATAAATTTTGGGCCCAAAAAGATCTTGTGCAAAAGTTTTGAAAAGTTGAAAATTAAAAATTAGGTTGACCTTGGGTAATATGTGTGTGAGCATAAAATCGTAAGTTCATAACCCTACGTATTACAAAGTAGAAATTAACGAAAGCAAACTAATGGTGTGTTTTTAGATGAGGATTAAATAAAATAAATTTAAAATAGATAGGGTTGTTGTATTGACAGTTGCGGAGAAATAATTAGACATGAAGATGCAAATAAATGATTAAAAATGGAATAGTTGTGAGAATTAAAAGTTTTAAACTGATAAATTTTTATGATTACCAAAAACACTTTGAGAAATAATTTTGATATTTTTAACTACTCAACTACCTCACCTTTTCCATCCTTACTCTTATATTTCAATTATTGTAATACACAATTATCCTTCTCACTGTATTTTCATCTTATAACATCAATTTCACACTTTTTAAAAACCTAACTTTTCATCTGTTCACGGCACACATTACTTACGATCCCTAAACCGAAAGCGGAAGAAACTCACTTAAGGTGTTACTGGCTACGCAGAGATCCAATGATAAAATCGGATTTAACATATCCTTTGTATTGAAAATTATTCACATCAATAGCACAACAAATTCTATCCAAAATTTATACTTATATTTTCAACATTTAAATAGTATAAAAATATTGGTCCCACTTTTATAAAACTTCTTTTTTTTATTCAACTCCTTTCGCATTTAAAATATTAATCGTTAATGAAAAATCCACTATATCTATCATATTTAACATTAGTTATGGGATCTTGAAAATTCTTTTATTTGTCTAATATCACTATGCATGAGCTCCATTGAAAATCAATATAATAAAATAGTTTAATTATATATATTAATTTAAAATTATATTTTTAACATTTAAATTGTCTAAATATTATTATTTCTATATAGATAAATGATATTTCTATATGGATAAATGATACTATAGAGTATTATTATATTATAATATATGAATAAATGGAAAGTATTTTTTTATAATTTACGTATAAATATATAATTTTCAAGGAATGTTGCTCGTAAACATACTTAATTAGAATGAAACTTAATGTTATAAATAAAAAAAAGATTTTTAAATGCAAAATGGATTGAATTTTCAATTAAGGAATAAAAATTAAGGAAGTTACGTGACTCCGCTCCCATAAAATATTATTACTATATAAATAAATGAACAATTTAACTTAGATATATATTTTTAAGCAAATATGGTTGATTGAAGACTGTAATTGGGAAGACTTTTCATATCATAGCAAAAACAATGACACCAATTTATAGGATCCGTAGGATTTTGATTTTATAAATGATGTGAGCTAAATTTTTAATCGGCACGCTGCTTGTATGCGACCAACTAGAAAATTATTTTTTATATATGCACGCGTCCTTTATATCTTTTCTCTAAAATTTCACAATTTTTAGAATTTATTTAATTTTTAAAATAGATAAAAAAAAGGTGCATGAAGATATTCCAGTTTATTTATTTTTTAAAATAAAATATTAAATAAATTTGAAAATGGGTCAAATTTTGCACTAAAAAAGATGAGCTCCCCTTTTATGCAACTAGGTTATAAAAATGGAGCTTATGTAACCCATTCAAAATTTAAATCTTTGATAAAATCTAACTATTTATTTTATTTAATATTATTTATTTAGTTAAAATATTAAGTTTCATCTAAATCAAATATGTGCACGGGTCATATTTGCTCAAATATATATTCATATGTAACTTATAAAAAACACTTAGATTCATTTACACATGCATTAGAATAAAATAATACTTTATAGAATCATTTATATATATAAAAATGATATTTTAAATGGTTTAGATACTGAAAATACTACTTTAAAATTAATATGTTAGCATGAAATCATTTTATTACATTGAGTTTATATATTTATAGATGATACTAGACAAATGAGAGAATTTTCGTGATAATATAAATAATAGTAAATACAATAAATAGAATAAATTTTTCATAAGCCATTACCATTTTAAATATGGAGAAATTATATAGAAAATGAGTTTTGTATAAGGATCTAAAAAAAAAAAAACACCCAAAGTGGTATATGTATAAAAAGATTTTAAATCTAAGGATGTATTTGGAAAGTTATAAAAATTTTAAATAATAAGTTTTTTTGTGCAAAAGTCGTTAAATTAAAAAAAAAACGATATGATATAATAGGAGTAATGATGAGTAATAAAGAGAATAAAGTTAAAATAAATAAGTTAGTTTTATAAACAAGTGTATAAAAATGATTAAATAGTAGGATAATTGTATAAGAAAATATGAAAAAATTTTAGAATGAATAATTATGAAATTAAAAAAATTTTACGTAAAAAATTTTAAATTATTTTTTACTATTTACCGTCACACCCAAGAGATGCTTTGGAAACGCTGTGAATGGGAACGTGAGAAAAGCGGGGGAAGGCGGTGCCGGCATGTACAACTATCGCCTTTCGAACATTTTATTTATTTAATTTTACTTTATATTTTAATTATTTTTCTTTATAAATTACATTTGTATCATTTCGTATCATATAATACACTTTCCAAAAATCCAAAGGTCCAATAAAATTTTCCAATAGCAAGCGTATACAAAATTTTGATAACGGAATACCAAACGTCCCCCCAATTTTGTGACCCTGCATGTGATCAGCCGCATACAATCATTTCCATGAATCAAGGCTGTCGGTGACCGGCTGAGGCCATCGCAGAGAGCAGCACGTGCATAGCAAGCATACGGAGAGCATGAGCGGAGATGCTGGGCAGGCAAATGGCACTATGGCAGTACTCTCTTCGTGGTCTCATTCCGACGAGTCAATCTTTTCAACCGCAATCACGTTGCCCACCACCGACGAGTCATCCACGAAGGCGGCTTTTGGTGCCAAAAGTGCCCTTTACCTGCCCCTCGACCTTTTACAAAATGGAAGATAAGAAAATTCTAAAGAGCAACTGGCTAATGGTTTGGTGGATTTAGATTACAGCCAATCCATTGTTGCGGTAGCAACTCTCGTAGCTCGAGTTGTAACTAATCTTCGCTGCGGGTATCATTTTGGAGGCTAGGTAGGAGTGGCATTTTCGGCAACGAATTTGAAAAATCGTTGTTAATACTGGTACGACGGTACAGGCTGCACAACCGCGTTCCTTTCCTGTCTCCGCACGCATTTCGAGAGCGCGGGCTAGCCCTTCATGCTCCAGCTGTGTCTGTCATAGACAGCTCCACCGCATGCTGATCGCTTCCAGCGTTCTGCCTCCCAATCATTTCACGAGTGTTCAATGGCCTTTTGTTTCCTTCTCAAGGGTAATCCTGTTCACATGATACATCCACGCCTGTCCTCAAAAACTACCGACGCACCCAACTCCAATCATACTTCAGGGTGTGTTTGGTTGGAGGTAAAACTTTTTGATAAAAACCTTTTCAGAGTAGAAGTTGTCAAGTTGATAGAAAATGATGTGATATGATAGTGGTAATAATGAAGTGTAAAGAGAAT
>JAXCLR010000063.1:26822030-26840290 GCA_035584095.1 Annona squamosa | reverse complement strand
CAAAAAAAAATAAAAAAAAATAGGTGCAATGCACCCGGGTGCGTTGAGGCTGAGTGCACCCGGGTGCACTGAATTGCACTCCACAGAATTGGCGGTAGTGGTCCACAATTCCAATTCGTGCTATCACCATCTGACCACAACCCCATCAAGAAACGAGGAGGTATCGAACTGCTACCCAGGGCGGCTCAAGATTCACGGTTGAAGTCCTCATTTGCTAAAGGCCTGATTGGGGGGCAAGACGGCTACCATTGGATACCTGGGACCCAGGAGGGATCGCCACCACCAGAACTCCGGAAGGAACAGCTGAAGTTGGGATTCTGGAGAAAAGTCGCCAATTTCAAGCGAGTGGGATCCTTATGGAATCAATCTCAAGCCAATTGGAACAAGTGCAAGGGTAGATGTTGGCCGATCGAGAAGGGTGCTGCCCCTTCCAAATTGGGTTAGTAATCCAACAGCAAAGGACTTGCAGGAGAAGACTCGCCTTGCCTGGGAGTTGTTTGGTAGTGCATGAGTGCGCGTGTTTATGCAGTGCAGTACACATGCGTGAAGACTGTTGGTGAAGATGCACGTCATCACAGCAATGATTGCTTCGACCCGATAAGATGGCAAAGACTTTCGAACTTTCGTATTCTTAGAATTTTTAGTTTTTTTTTTTTTAAACAGGAATCTTGAAGGGGGGCGTAAATGGTACATACATCCCAAGCCATGCATGCGAGGCATGTGCAAATGTAAACGAAGGGGACAACGCAAGGGAAGAGGAAAATACAAATAGCTTTGATTCTTTCAATTAATTCCTTTTCAATTCCTGGTTAGAGACTTGAAGAATACGATCTTTGCAATACATACACGTTATACTAGCAAGTTGGGCATGTTGGATTCCAGCACAAGTAACCAAACCAACCTCGCAAACCGATTTTATGCATCTAAGTGCACAAAGTTTCAGTGCCCCTAGGTGGAAAAAACAATTTTTTATGTTTCTTTAAGAAAATTTTTGATACAATTGTTAATTTAAGAGTGTATTTGACAATAAGAAGAAATGTAAAGCTAAAACTTTTTAATTTAAAATCTCTCTCCATAACAACCCAATTTATAAAATTATTTCTTCACTTTGTTATATGACTACCTTATTTTCTAATTATTTCTACACATCCACTTGCATAATTAATCTATCTATCGTAACTTTATTTTCTTTACATCTTATTATTACTCTTATCATATCATATTATTTTCTATTAATTTAAGTTTTATACTAAAAACTTCTCATCTAAAAATTTTATCACTTCTCAAACACACCCTAAGCGTGTTTAATGTGTATCAAGTTTTACCTTTTTTTGAAGTTTGTAAAAATTTTGGGACTCTTTAAAATCAGTAGCATCTTGGTAATTTGAATTATGAAAATGACACAATTTAATAAAACAAAAAATGTTTACAAATCCCCAAAAATGATAAACTTGATACACATGTTAAACACACTTAAATTAACAATTGTATTGAAAGATGAATTTTTGCACCCAGGTGCACTTTAACCCATTTTTTATACTTTTTTTGAGATTTTTTTATATAACTAATTATGTTTAACATGTATCAAAGTTCTACAATTTTTGAAGATTTATAGATATTTTTCACATTTTTTAAAATCAATTACAAAATGCTACTGACTTTGAAAAAATCCAAAAAATATTTACAAATCTCCAAAAATGGTAAAATGTAATATATATGTTAAACATACTTTAGATTAACAGTTGTATAAAAATTTTCAAAAAATTACAAAAAATTAGCTTTTGCACCCATGTGCACCAGATAACAGCCCAACCAACCTCTAAAGGCATTCACGCATTGTAGGGTACACATTGGCGCGTTGGAGAGGTGGGAGTTGAAGGTATGTATCTTTCGGAAATGATCCGATTTGGAGCGGTAGATGATGAGGCAGTATGTGCAAAGGCATTTGCTTTTGTCTTGGGCCGTGATGAGAACTGCTCGAGATGAAAGGTGCCTCCTGCTTCACATGATGCGACAACACAGCATGAATCCAACCAAGGAAGATGTCGGGAATAGTGTACAACCTAACCTGGTTATACCCGTATGCCCCGCAAGCCTAAAGTGATCAGTTCTCCCTGAAAAATCAGGTGAATGATTGAAAAAGAGTTACTAAGGAAGGAGATCAATGCTAATCTACTACATTAAATAAAGTATTCATCCTTTGATATTATGAAACAACAACATAAACTTCCCATGCATCATGTACAAAGAACCACTCCTAAAAGCAAAGGAACAGATAGCAGGTGTACTACTGCTGAATTTTGTTAGCAGCCTGGAGGTGGGCGTGAACTTTATTTGAGAAGAAATTTTCAAGCCTGTTCGTTCAGAGAAAAAAAATATTGATGAGTCAGATGTGTAGGAAAGGCATAATCAAGAATACATATCTAGAATGGCAACTATTCATGTTCATGCCATTCACCATTTCGATTGTGCTAGTATGAGAATAAATCAATGGTGTCTTTATAACCAAAGCAGGTAGATAAATAAAGCCTCTCTCGTAACATTACATCTACACCATGTGATGATGACCAAAAAAGCAAACAAACACACATATACACTCACAATATTTGAATGCAAGGGTCGGAATGGACATGCTTACCTTGTTGCACACTTGTAATATATGGTGTCTGGAGAGTTGTAAGTGTGCGCATTAGCAAACATTCTCTTGACATCAGCAACAAACATCTCAAATGTAACATAGTACACTTCCGATTCCAACCTCTTTGACATTGTCTTCAAGTCTGTCGAAAGAAACAAGCAGCTAAGAAAAACATGGTGATGTTGGTAATGAGAAGTTACTCTTTTTGCTCACTTCATAACTTTAGCCTGAGCTTGTCCAAACAACATAGGTAGATGGTGTAAAAACACCCATTCCCCACCTAAAGCAACAAACGCAATTAACATACACTTCATAGGGGTCTTGAGATCTGATATCAAAGCCCTTCCATGTGTCGCTTCCAAACAACTTGAAATCAGAAACTAAACGATCTGCTGAAAAGTGGCATGCTTCCCAGATGCTGACTTGGAAGCACAAATGGGTTTGCTGACCATTTTAGGTACACAGCAGATACAATATTCTCAGAGGCAAGTAAAAAACATGAAGGCTTCATTTGGGCAGGCGGCTGGCTAGCAGTTAGCCAGTTGAGAGAGTGGTTGGAGAGAAGGATTTTCAAATTACTTTTCCTGACAGTACTTTTAAGGCTTATTTGCTACATCAGATTTCAAGCACAACATTTCTCAATTGAAACAAGGTTTTAAAAATTGAATGAAAAAGAGCTTTCCTGTTGTAAGCCATGCAACCAAATGAAGCGCAAGCCTAAGTCAATTGTTGTCATCTCTTAGCAGACCACCCCCTAATAGCCCCTACTTGAGAATCAAGATGACTCCACCATGACGTTGTTCACCTCCCACGAGCTGAAACTAAGGTAAGAAACTCATAGGTCAATTCATTGGGCATCCTAAAATAGGTAAGTAGGTTTCTATTTTCCTCCCCATAAGGCACAGTGGATTCTGAATAAAATATATCCTTTTATCTATTAATTGTCACATTTAATAAATTATTTTATCAATATAAAATATATCTTTTAAAGATATAGGAAATTATTTAATTTCATCTATTAATTAGCACATTTAATAAATTCGTTTGAGTGAACCTGGCCTTGGCCACTTGGTTCCACACCAGGACATGTATGCTCAGTGACCGGGGTTTGATCCCTATGTCTATCATTGGAAAAGATGGGACCAAACTTAAAGAAGGTCGAAGAAAAGAATTGAAGCTATTATAGATAAGCAAGCAAAATCCTGAAAAAGTTACTTTCTCAAATGTTGAAAATAGATTGCAACTTGCTTTATTTAAATGCTTTTGAAATTTTTTAAGGATGGCCACTTCTATAACTCTTGCAAGTTAACTTGAATATTTGCTTCATTAAAATTGTATTGAAAATAATTGTTCAATTCTTCTATCCTTGAAAAGCATGATTGCATATCTATGATCATGGTGCACAAGAAACTAGGTCTACTTTAGAAGTGTAAGCGGACCACCAAGAGGACCGGTTGTCCCCTTCTAGTGTAACCAAGTTGCTAACATAGGCCAATGGCCGGCGGCACCCTCCCTGAAATGAGAGTAGGATGATGCAATGGTCGCTTGGCTAGCGTACCATCACTAGGATGTTCATATCATGTTGTTAATAATGTATTGACATTATTTATGAAATGCCCACATTGAGAATGAATTTGGCTACTTGAAAATGTTTATACAAAAAGTTTGCTTGAAAATGATGATGTTTGCTTATTGAGTTAGTACTCATGTTTTGTTTTCCAAACCCAAGATAGGTACAAGAAGATTCCAGAGGTAATGAACAGGTTTAACTGAGTAATTACTGTTCTTGTATTCCTTTGTACGCGTCTACATGAATGGCTAAATCCTTTGGAAGTGATATCTGTGGGTTCAATTACCTTTTGTATAAATGAACATCTTTGATATAATATGTGTGATTTGGAATGACTACGACATGAAAGGATTGAATGATTATCTGTGTGTATGAATATGAATTGATAAGAATGATATGAAATTTTATTGTGTATGATTGGAATGATGTGTTGGGATTAGTTGATGGAAGTAAAATATCAGTGCATGTTGATAATAATTGTGAAAATTTAGGGTATAAATGAACATGTTGTCATGATGTAAAATTCTTATGGAATGAATCATCAATGTATGGTTATGATGTAAATCGAAAAAAATAATAATAATAACAATAACGTCGCGTGATCAAGGTAACAATCCTGCTCACATTTATCAATCAATAAACGATCTCGGAGTGAGGCTCCGGCACCTCAGGTTGGGACACCACAGCCAATACACTGCCCGATACCAATATTCAAAATCATGATAGGTATAGAGCCACAAAATGTATATGGTTTTATAAAGAGTGATGACATAGGGACTGAGAACAACGAAAAGATCAACAAGAACCTATTTGCGAAACACAATATTAAAGAATCTAAGCATAGGAATAGAAAGAAATATGGTTATATTTGCTTAGTAGGTTCTTCCATAAGATTCAACATATGTAGTGGAAGTATTGATAGAAGCTTAATACATAAAAGCAGTAAAGATTTAGGGTGTGTTTGGTTGGAGGTAAAACTTTTTGATGAAAACTTTTCAGAGTAGAAGTTGTCAAGTTCATAGAAAATAATGTGATGTGATAGGGGTAATAATGAAGTGTAAAGAGAATAAAATTAAAATAGATAGGGTAGTTGTATGGGTATTTGTGTGGAAATGATTGAAAAATAGGGGGATGGCTGTCACCGATGGCTGGAAGCATCCGTCACAATTTGTGTTGCTTGATGAGACTTTCGTGGAGTTTCATTTGCAATTTAGGTCGGTTTCTTGTCTTCTTGATGAGTAAACGCGAAAAGTATATATGGCTTTTTTTTTTCACAAAGCTTTTATTACTATTTTAATTTTTAACTACCTATTTACCCTAATTTTTCTATTATTTTCTTTGCACCCCAGTTCTATGCCACTGAATTCTTTTTTGTTTTTAATAAAACCGTTAATGTAGAGATAATTTATAAACTAAATTTTACAATTTTTAGAGATATGTGTATATTTTTTGAATTTTTAAAACACATAATTATTTAAGTCATAAAAGATGATAAAAATTAGTTTACAAATTAAATACACTCAAATTAACAATTTATAAAAAATAAAAAATAAAAAGGGTTTCGTTACCAACTGCATGGTATTAGTTGCATTATCTTTATGTTCGAATTAAATTTTGCATTTTTTTCAGGTAATTATCTCATCTATTTTAATTTTATTTTTGTTATTTTTTTTACAAATTATCCTCTTTATTCTTAAGTACATGTGACGTCACGTTCTTCTTTTATTTTAAGATTTTTTTTGTATTTAAAAGTTTTCAATCTAAAAATTTTTACTCTTCACAAATACTTTTTTTTTGAATTATTTCTTTATATCTTACTATATAACTATTCTATTTTTCAATCATTTTTATATAGCTACGCATACAACTAGCTTATGTATTTTAAGATTATTCTCTTTATTCTCCAATGTTACCTCTATTGTTTTACATTATTTTTTTATTTTAAAAATTTTGCACCAAAAACTTTTTATGCAAAAGTATTATCGTTTCCTAAACACACTTTCAAAAGAAAATTTTTTAAGATCTACTTTTATTTTTTTTTTACTATATATAGTGGGGAAGACACCAAATTTGTTAAACAAGATTTTATGTAAAGGTAATCTTATTGGTAATTTAACGCAGAGAGTGAATTTTTTTCCAACACATCTCTTGAAAGGGGTGATGGGGTGGTTTTTTAAGGAGACCTAATCTTATTATTTTTACTATAAAAAATTAAATTAATACTTGAATTTTGTTACTTGGACCCATCTTCACGATTACTTAAAATAGAATTTTATCATTGTACGTAACATAATTATATAGTCAATTAAAAATTAGGAAACTTTGCATCTGTATTTATACAATTTGATAAAAATCGAACTATATCTTTTCATTAATTAGCCGACAGGGACATTCTTATTATTTCCAAATATTTGACATTAGCAAAAAGAGATACTCAAAATTACAACAGTGCATCTGGACGCCAACCCATTCAAAATTTTTTTTTTATAAACATAGGGCCCACCAAGGTTAATAATTTTTGAATTTTGTTGGTATGTTGTTTTGATTTTCCAAAATCAATAAACGGGCATCTATATAGAGACCAAGCTACACCTATCTTAAACTCAGACACGCTGTCAAGAAATGAATACTCGTACGCATTTGTAGAAAGTTAAACAGCTGGACTTCCACGTATCTGATAAAGGTATTAATACCAGGATGGAACCCTAGTGGCTATTCCCTTAGAAGATAAAACAAGATATTATTCTAATCTATTTATAAGGAAAACAAATTTTAGAATCGAGACAAATTGAGGCTCACCAAGTCTAGACGCATTTAGTCATGATCTTGATAAAAAGGTATAAAATCATTGGTATTTTAAAAGGCACATATACCTTTGATTAAATGCTTGAAAATTTATATACCAAGAGTTATCTCATATCCTTTATAAAAGAGGGTTAGTGCACAGTTATCGGGCTAACTTTTGAAGTAAAGAAGATTCATCAGCACCCAAAAAATTGATATTAGAGGCCACGTTGAATCAACTCCTCCCAAAAGCCGAGATGGTAAATTATTATAATGTTTTATGGTGTATTTGGGAATGAATAAAACTTTTAATGAAAAATTTTCGAGAGTAAAAGTTGTCAAATGATGTGATATGACAGAGGTAATGATGAGGAATAAAGATAATAAAGTTAAAATATATAAGTTAAGTTAAAATAGATAAGTTAATTGTATGAGTAGTTGTGTAGAAATGATTGAAAAGTAGGGTCGTCGTATAGGAAAATGTGAAAAAATAATTAAAAAATATAATAATTATAGAAAGTGAAAAATTTTAAATTGAAAAGTTTTAGGTTGCCGTTTTATCCATATAAACTGATTAAAGTGTTTTTCATTTTTCTGCAAAATTTTATGTCAGTTCAAAAGATAAAACACGCATAAAATTCGGATTAAAATGATTTTTTAATTATAACAAAAATAGCGTTAAAATTAGATTTTGTAGATTTTTTATTTTAGGATTCGAAATCAAGACGTGGGGCATGTATGTTTATGTGAGAAACTAACCGCCCTAAAGTAGTTCTCGAGTTAAAATTAGATTTTGATTAATCGAAAGATCAGTTAAACAATATACGTTCACTAACTCAATTAAGTATCATGAAGTTAATAAAAGAGTAAGCATTCGATCCGCATATTCTTCATTTAATTTTTTCGAATTTTCATCAAGTCCAAGTAAGATTTTTTTTATATATGAAATTTTATATTTTCTTAGTTTTAGAGTATTTTATTTGAATTTCAAAATAAAAAACCTTTTCATGTGCCGCATGAAAAAGCTTTATTTTTATTTTGAAATTCAAATAAAAATTTTTTGATATAAAAATTCAGATAATTTTTTTTTAAATTAAGAAAATGTAATATTTCATATATAAAAAGGTCTTGCTTTGGCTCGTATATTGATGCAAGATAAATAAAAAATTTAAAATGAATAATCCAAGCGCACGCTCGAATTGAGTCATGATCCCTCAAATTGTGGTACCAGTTCCAGTTAATTCAAGATCTTAAAGCTCTACCTTGAAATATAACTCGTGGATTCTAATCCGGTAATACCGGTTGATGAGATCTTTCGATGAAGCCTCTTTATTTGGGCTCATTTTGATTATTAAATCCGTTTATAATTTGGTAATCTATTTATCTAGTGTTCTATATTTATATACCATACTTTCAGAAAAAGATAAAAACCATTAATCAAGAGGAATGTTTTAGAAAATACAAATTAAATAAAACTTTAAAATTAATATAATACTCAAAATTTTTTTACGGAAAATTACTCAAAATTTTTTACAGAAAATTAACCTCATGAAAACCAATAACGGTTCGTGCAAATATTTTTTGATGATTTCCTTTTATAATATCTTTTTTTTTTTTTTGTAACAATTCATACACAATTCATCTTACAATTTTTTCATCTTATGTTTTTCGGGATGAGCCTAAATGCACCTGGATGCACTTAGGTGCACTTAGCCTCAGTGCACCCGGGTGCGTTTAACCCACTTTTAAAAAATTTTTTGAAAATTTTTTGTACAACTTTTAATCTAACTGTATTTAACATATGTATTAATTTTTACCATTTTTTAGCATTTTAAATTTTTGTTTTTTATTTTTAAAAATCAATGACATTTTAGGTAATTTGTTATTACTAAAATGCCACTAATTTTTAAAAATAAAAAATAAATATCTAAAATATTCTAAAAATTGTGAAAATTAATACATATCCAAAATACACTTAGATTAATAGTTGTATAAAAAATTTCAAAAAAATTTAAAAAATGAATTAAAGCACCCATGTACATTGAAGCTAAGTGCACTCGGGTGCACTGTATCAGTGTCCATATTTTTCTCAATTGATAATAACTAACATATATCAATAGAGTCAAAATTCCAATCACCAAAACGCAAGGTTAGGATTTTACCAATTAGATTGTGCTCATGTTGGCAATTCATGCAAATCTTTAATTTAGATAATTTTGGAATACAGTTAATATGAATGATGGTAGTTTAGTGTATGATATGTGGGTGTGTGAGTGTTGATTTTAGCTTCAAGTGTAGGAAGGAATATGGTCTTCATTGTAACTAGATGTAATAAAAAATTGATGGTAAATGTTAATGAACAAAGTAGGTTTTTTACTATTACACTGGATATTATAGAGTAATATGAATGAGGGATCTATAGTTCAAATGTTGAGTAGAGGCAATAGACTCATTAATTTACCCTTAAAGTATATTTCCGTAACATGCTTGGTAATCCAAGATATGTGACAAATAAAAATATACGATTATTATCATATAAAAAGAATTTTCACTCATATTTACACATCTTTTAATACAATTTAACCTGTTTACAAATGAGATGAAATGGGAATGTGGTTTATGAAAATTGGGAAGAAAAGTAGGTTAAAACTTTTGTAAATAAAACAAATATTTTTTGACAATGAGAAATTTCATCCAGGACTCCATCTCATCTCATGGGTCAATAAGAACCCAAATGATTCTAATTTATTATAATTTTTTTTTATATTTTAATTATTTTCACGCTTGAATTATTTTAATTTTATTTTCTTTACTCATATAATTGTCTTTATTTTATCACATGATTTTTCTTACTTTTTTAAAAATTTTAGTTGTTCATTATCCGCTTTTTATTTTTAAAACCTTTTCCCTTGAGGTTGAAATCATACCACTGGACCTAAAATACACGTTATTAGGATAGAATTAAGGCAAGTGAGAACTAAAAAATGGATACTTTGACCCTTACAAACGGTTTTGAGTTTGTCAAACCAACCAGTCCCCGGTCCACACGCCGAATCTGATAAAAGAGCAGGTCACTTGGCCTTATTTGATATGGCGCATGACTAAATGCAGCCGGCACAAGGTGGATTTAATCTATTTTTTTATTTTTGAAATTTTTTTTATAAAATTATTTATCAAAGTATATTTGATATATGTATCAAGTTTTACGATTTTTAAAATTTATAAATATTTTTATTTTTTAAAATTAGTGGCATGTTCATAAAATTGATATATATGTTAAATACGTCTAAATTAATGGTTGTGTAAAAAATTTTCACAAAAATTAAAAAAATGTATTTTTGCACCTAGTGCACTAAATCCAAACTCATTTGATATTAGGAGTGAGTATTAGATTGTCAACAAGGTAGGTATTCTACAATGGATAAAATAAGTTTCTACTTTATACCCATACAATAGGATAAGTTCTAAAAATTGAGTACCCAAAATCAATCTAAATTACTAACATATATTTAATATATATTTCCTGAAATATCTTTTATAGTGACAAACATTTTTAATTGTATAGAAACTTGTTTAATTAATTTATTATTTGATAATTTTAATAAATGTATTTTGAAAATTATATTATTATCATCTTGATTATAAGTTTTTCATTAAGATTTTTAATAAAATAATAGTTTTTAAATATAGGGTGTGTTTGGAAAGTGATAAAATTTTTGATTAAAAATTTTTAGTATAAAAGTTTTTAAAATGAGAGAAAATGATGTGATATAATAGAGATAATAATGAGGAACAAAGAGAATAAGGGCATGTGAAAAAAATCAAAACTTTTTAATCTAAAACTTTTCAATTTTCACTACTATATTTTTAATTAATTTTTTACATATTCTTATACAATTACTTTACTTTTTAATTATTTCTTTATGACTATCTATATAACTAACTTATTATCTTTACTTATATTATATATTTATACTATATTATTTTATACTAATTCAAAATATTATTTTCTATTAATTCAAAAATTTTTACATCAATATTTTTATCACTTCTTAAATCTTACCACATCTTAAAGTTAAAATAAATAGATTGGTTGTGAGGGTAATTATGTAAATATGATTGAAAAAGTAGATTAGTTGTGTTGAAATATATAAGAAATAATTAAAAATAGAGTATATGGAAATTGAAAAGTTTTATGATTACATTAACACATTCGTAATATAAAGACTATTTTAAAAAAGTAATTTGAAATTAACAAACATCACTTTAAAGAATATGATAGAGTAGACTTAGAACTGACTTGGCTTTAAAGCAATGTAGAAACTTTTAAGGATACGATGATAAGGGCAAAGTCAACCTACAACCGTAAGAGCCAACTTAGGGCTTGTTTGAGAACGTAAAATGAGAAAAAATTATAACATGTGGTAAAATAAAAAAAAAGGGATATTTTGGAACTTATATGATTGATAGAAAATGATAATGATAAAATTGAAATACATATGTATGCTGGAGAGTAGTTAATAGAAAAAATAATTAAAATATAGGAATAAAAGTAAAAAAAATATAATTATTATTTGAGTTACAATAGGTATCGAAATTTATGGTGTTTCACAAATTTTCTTTTATTCTCGCGTTTTTCTGTTGCCAAGCGTTCCGTTAACTTGTACCCAAGTTTGGAACCACGTGTACAAAATCCAAACAAGCTAATAATCAAGGAAGTCCTAGACAGTTGTAACCTTAGCATTCTCTTTCTCGCATAAATTGCTAGAATTTCTTCCATGATCCAACGGTCGGACGGAACAGTCTGGATTTCTCACACGCGGGAAACGCCAACGCGTGCGGCGAATCCATTCCGTATCTAAGTCGCGCGAAGTTCCGCACTTGTTTGAGTTGAGAGTCTTCTGACAAGGACCCATCGACCCAGTCGCAGCGGCATTTCTGTCATTCTGCGCATTCATAGATCACACGCACTTTCGTCTCTTTATTTCTGTTCGTCTGCTTCGAGTGCAGCTTTAATGCGTTTGGAGGCCATTAAAGAACGACGAAGGGCTGAAAAACAAAATCCCGTTTTGTTTGGTGTGTGATGGGCTTCCCGCAGCACCCCAACAACTGCGCCTCCGATGGCGTCACCAATCGAATCAACAGCCCCCGATTCGCCGGCGCTATGACTCGCCGAGCTCAATCCTTCAAGCGCCCGAACTCCAACTCCGCTCCCGGAAGCAACAGCAACAACCACCCGACGCATCTCGAGATCGATCTCCCTCTCAATTCTCCACGATCCGAATTCTCTAGAACCGCTGATTTCAATGGAACTGGAGGCCTGCTCCGGAAGCAGCTCGAATCACTCGTTGCGCTCGATCCCAAAGAAAAGAAGAGGGCATTTGCGCATTGGATGTTCTTGATCTTTTGCGCGTTCTGCTTTCTTTTGGGGGTCTTGAAGATCTTTGCCAATGGCTGGTTTGGATTTACGGTCGAAAGGGAATGGAACCATGAACAGGCAAGTTCTAAGCTACGAATCAGATCTTTCTTTTTAAAAAAAATAAAAAAATATTTCTTTCTCGTTCTGCCTGTGGTTAGACTTTTGAGTGATAGAAATCGACTTTTGGTAAATTCCCATATATATTAATTTTCTTCTCTCTCTGTCTTACGTATGTTAAGTTCTTTTTTATAATTGGTGGTCCCTTTTTGTGGTTTGATAGGTGGATATTTGTTTTCTCACAATAATTAAAGAATGCTGGTTGTAACTGGGGAGGATTGATGGGTGATGGAGAAATCATGAGAGTGGAACTTTTGCTCTTTTTATTGTATCTTATGTCTTTCTTTCTGTTATTGCTGCAATATGCAGATTTTTCGTTATTTCTTTACTCGTTAAGTTTATCGTTGCGGTTGGATGCACGATTATTGTGATCACTCGATCTTGACCGTGGGATGATCTCTTGGACAAAACCCACGCAGTCACTCAGCCAAGTTTCCGGGAAGATTTTTGGTACTTACTAGAGAATTGTCTATTTGAAATTTTCTATAAAAAATTTGAAATTTATGATTTTTCAAAGTTTCGAATTTTATTAATGTTCAGCTCCTTTTAGTATTTACACCCACCGATGGAAATCTGATCCTATTATTGCGTGCTTGCAAATGATATCAATACCCCTTATAGGCAGGACTTCATGCTGTCATCAGCAATACACATCGAGATATACATAACTTTGATATGTCCTGCTCAGTGGGTAGATATGCTTCATTGTTTTCGCTGTCATTTTCTGCTTAGAGTCAGATGGTTGGGCATGAGTTATAACGACAAGAAAAATGACATGCCAAACTTCACAGACAGGGTTGTGCTCATTTTGTATTTGAAAGTCCACCAGAGGGTTGAGTATTCTACAAGGATGCTTCCCATACTTGGTTCAATTAATTTTGCTAATTCATTGTTTTATAAACACTTTTCTACGTTGGTAGGTAATGATTTCAATCAATTGATTCTATTGTAAGGAAATATGATTGATTCATGGAAGCAGATATTGAATTACCTTCCTTTCATTGAAAATTTTAGTTTGTAAGGATTAAAATGCAGAAATGTACTGGATTGTTTACCCAGGGCTAGAGTAAACAATTGGATTTTATTTGGATTCTGGGTCTTGTTCTTTAACCAGTTATCTCTCCCATTGTGGATCTATCACGAATTGATTACACAAGCCAGCAACATTATGAATTGATTGTCTGATTCAAGCTGGAACAGATTTCATGCAGTCCAGTTCAATGTAAAAAATTATATTTTTGAGGAGGGTAGATAGAGCTTCTGAGCCAACCAGTCAGACTGCCTAGATTAACAAATGTTTCTCTTAGACAAAACAGATTCAAGTTGCAGGTGAGTTCTATCACATTGGAGACATGATTTTCACCATGAGTGTAGGCTTTGAATGACTTAAAACCATATGTTTTACTTCTAAAATTTTTAAATTAAAATTTTTAGTATCAGAACTGGATCAAACAACTTTAGTGGATGAGTTAAATCAAAGTGGATCAGTCAAGAAATAAGTTCAACCACTATTCTATTTGATAACATTGCATATTTGTCCTTGAGAGATCATATGTCTAATGATCTTAGATTGAAGCCCAAGTGTTGCTTGTTGATTAACAAGGTTGTTATTTTTAATTTAGGGTGTGTTTAGGAAGTGAAAAAACTTTTGGATGAAAAGTTTTTGATATAAAAGTTTTTAAATTGAAAGAAACTATTGTGATATTGTAGGAATAATGATGATGAGTAAAGATGATAAAGCTAAAATAGATAGGTTAATTCTATGGGTAGTTGTATAGAAATGATCAAAAAGTGAGTTAATTGTATAAGAAACTATGAAGAAATGATTAAAAAATAGGATAATTATGGATAGTGGAAAGTTTAGATTGAAAAGTTTTAGCTTGACAATTTTACACATTGCTAAGCTTTCTGGAATCTGGAATTCATTCATCCTCAATGAACAATCTGTATTTTGCTTTTCAAATTCATGTCTCAAATTTGTTCAACATGTCATGCTATCTTCCAAGAAGCTTTTTTTCTTATCTAATACCTTACCATGTTAATTTAGGAGTCTGAAAGCTATGTTATCCACCACATGGATTCAAGCTCTCACTTGCTTAGGGAGGTCAGTGATAGTGAGCGAACTCTAATGACTTTAGACTCAAGAGCACTTGCATCCCAAAATCATGTGAAAGAGGTAAGAAATTCTAGCCGTCAAAGAGGCTTTTTCCCTTTCTAGTCTGTTCAGGTCATTGTATCAATTTAATCTCAAACTTCTTTTATTCAGCATTCAGTTATTTGGTCCAAACCAGACAGTGAAAATTTCACCCAGTGCATTGATCATCCGAGGAGTCACAGAAGTAAGTATGCATAATCTTTTATATGTTATAATCAGCTTTATATTCATTGACACGAGTACATGAAATGCACTTAGATTTCTGCATTAAATGTTTGGCCCATGATTTCTGCTGCATTAAGTAGACTATCTTCCCCCCCCCCAAGTATGTTGGTATCGTTGGGCTTGTAGCTGGCAGAAATTTGGCTTAGTGATTCATATCATTGATCTGATGGGCTTACCCAGGATTTTCAAATCCTATGAATCTGCATATCTTTGATTAACGAGCATATGATTATCAACTACATTTAAATATAGGATTCTAACATGCTACCATCATTTTTTTGGACAGAGTTGGATGCAAAGACAAATGGATATATTCTCATTAATGCAAATGGTGGCTTGAATCAGATGAGATTTGGGGTTTGACTACTCTGTACCTATTCAAGTAAGATGCTGTTTAAATCTTTCGAGATGGAACTTCTGATGCATAATATTTTAGAGTGCAGATCTGTGACATGGTTGCTGTTGCTAAGATAATGAAGGCTACACTTGTTCTTCCATCACTTGATCACACTTCCTACTGGGCCGATGAAAGGTCTTGTGACTGGATAAGTTCCTTCAAAAATGATTATAGTTGTTTCTTAGAAATTCAGTGTCTACTTTGTCAGATTTTTTTCTTAACTGTTCTTACCACATGTACTGGCATGGTGCATCTTCAATGAACCCAGATTCTAAAAGCAGGCAGTTGGAGAGGATTGATGAAGTGTACACATCATATGTGTTGTCTGCTTGCAAAGTGATCTGACCCCATCCAGAAGGAAAACAGAAATTTTTTTTTTTAAAGAAAAGAAAAAAAAAAAAAAAAGGAGGAATAGAAACTTGCTCTGATCAGCTCAGAATGCAAATTTCCAAGAAAATTTCCATACATGCATGTGGGAGAACGAAATTGATGTCGGCCATCATTATTTTTCTTTTCATTTTTCAGTGGCTTCAAAGATTTGTTTGACTGGAAGCACTTCATGGAGACTCTGGAGGATGACATTGAGATAGTTGAAGAATTGCCAACAGAATACAAAGATGTTGGTCATTTCATGAAGACTCCTGTATCTTGGTCCAAGGTTGAATGTGGTTCGTTGTCTGTTCTTATTTAAAGAAATTATATAATCCTAAGCCATGGACTGCCACATCCTATGTCTCATTCTCTAAGCACAGCCTGTTGTTTGGCGTTCCAAAATTGCCACTTAGATTGGGCAACTTTCATAAGGGCGTTCTGCACAATGGAAACTGTTCTTGCTCCTATATAGAGATAATCTGCAAATAATTTTAGCTGTGTTAGGATAAACATAAAACTTCTTAAATTTTGAAACTTTTTAATTTAAAACTCTTCACTTTCTACAACTATCCTATTTCGAATTATTTCTTCACATTTTCCTATACAACTACCTTACTTTTCAATCATTTTTACATAACTACCCTTACAACAAATTTATCTATTTGAACTTTATTCTTTTTACTCATAACCATTACCCATATTATATTAAATTATTTTATGTTATTTCAAAAACTTTTACACAAAAAACTTTTCATCCAAAAGTTTGATCATTTCTCAAACACACTTTTTGATGGAAAGTGTCAACAATCTATGGAAAGAAAATCATACGATTTTGACTAGTATGTTCACAATTGACAAGATCATTGCTTCGTGATCTGTCCTTTTGGAGCCTATCATGGCAATGATTTGGTCACAAAACAATTAGTGTGCCTGAACAAATTGAATGTTTGAGTATATTGCTCATGTCTCGGGCTATAGGATTATGTGATTCCTTATTTATCTTGACTGTAAAATTAAGAAGTTCATTAACTTCCTTGTTGTATTATTCAGGCTACTTACTATAAGACAGAGGTCCTCGCACTTCTGAAGCACCACAAAGTCATATACTTCACTCACACTGATTCCCGTCTTGCAAACAATGGTCTTTCAAATTCAATACAGAAACTCAGATGCCGTGTCAACTACAGAGCACTGAAGTATGCTGCACCAATTGAAGAGCTTGGGAATACACTAGTTTCAAGGATGCGTGAAAATAGAAGTCCTTACTTAGCCCTTCACTTGAGGCAAGTTGTTAGGGGTTTTAGGATTTTTGAAATTGACATCAATTCCCATTTTATGAATGCTTCATACATGTGATGGTAAAACATATAGGACCACTCCAAATATTCTAGGAGTTGGCTTACAGAGTGAAGCTTCTCCCCATGGATATGCTTTTTCATATGCCAGGATGGAAAATTGTGATCTTCTATGAAGACGATAACAACTTACCTGCATTTTTTAGCATGTTTGCATGATTGGTGCCTGTTAACTTTTGCCTCATTTCTGGGCTATAGTGCATTCACAACTTGTATCCCTTGGGCAGGACAATTATATGCAAATATGCTTTCTTTTTATATCTATCAGCTACAGTTTCTTGCAAAAATGCTGCAAATTGTTAATTGTCTTCTGCAGGATTCAGAATTGCCAGGTGCTCAAAGTTTACATCATTATTGTCTAGGTGTAGTGTTGGGAAACTTACCTCCCATATTAAAAAAGTAAAACAGAAAAAAGGAAAAGATCATACGACACAATGAAAAAGTAAAAAAAAGGGAAAAAAGAAAAACATTTGACATTAGCAATATGACTTCTTCCTTGTTTAGCAATGGGAGAAGCTATATCTGTTGTGGTTGGGATATGATATCTACTTTTTCTTTTTAACCTTCCAAAGAGCTGAATATCACTGATCCAACGTACAATTAGTGTTTTGTTTAATGAAGAAAGGAAAAAAAATTACTTTTCATTGTACAGTGGCACTTATAACATCCTCCAAATCCTATCACCAGTGAATTTATTTGTCATACTTCCCATGTAGAGCATACCAAGTGATCATCTATTTTCTTTTGAAAGGCATCAACTGCTGAACTCCTTTTCCGTGACAGGCATCAAACTCTAGACACATTCCCACAACTTAGGCAAATTTCTGCAAAGAGGATTTGGCCTATGTATTATCAATCCGCCATTCAATTTGATCATTGAACAGTATGTCTAGTCTGTCATTTTATTTTACAATGATGTGTCTGACGGTACAGTTATAGTAATGTTCTTCACCATGATGGGCCCTCCATTTTAACTGTTTGTTTGGCATCATTTCTTCATGCATATGATGGGAGCCCAATTCAGTGCACCTGGGTGCATTCAGCCTCAACGCACGCGGGTGCACTGCACTTATTTTTTTTTATTTTTTTTTGAAATTTTTTTCATGAAGCTGTTAATATAGGTTTATTTAACATATTTATCAATTTTTACTTTTTTGGAGATTTTTAGATATTTTTTTTAGATTTTTTAAAATCAGTGGCATTTTTCGTAATTTTAAATTACCGAAAC
>JAXCLR010000063.1:26800020-26821930 GCA_035584095.1 Annona squamosa | reverse complement strand
CCCGGGTGCGTTGAGGCTGAATGCACCCGGGTGCACTGAATTGGGCTCCCATATGATGAATGGATCCTTTGAAATGGGAGATGATCACAATTTAGAATGGTCAAGCCATCTTAGGTTAGCTGTTTTTGGATTGCTTCGTTGAATCAGTCCTAATGTCCCTCTCTTTCTCCTTTTCACGTTTAGATATGAGAAGGACATGCTGGCATTTACAGGCTGCAACCATAATCTGACAGTGGAGGAAGGGGATGAGCTTCAGCGAATGCGTTATGAGGTCAGCCATTGGAAGGAGAAAGAGATTGATGGATCAGAGAGAAGGAAGCTAGGAGGTTGTCCTTTGACCCCAAGGGAAGTTTCCCTTCTGCTCAAAGGGTTGGGATTCCCTTCTAGCACCCGCATTTACTTGGTGGCAGGGAATGCCTATGGAAAAGGCAGTATGCAATATCTTACTGATGATTTCCCCAACATATATTCTCATTCAACACTTTCGACTGAGGAGGAGCTAAGCCCTTTCAGGAATCACCAAAACATGCTTGCCGGAATAGACTATGTGGTTGCTCTTCAGAGTGATGTGTTCGTCTATACGTATGATGGGAATATGGCTAAGGCAGTGCAGGGTCATAGGCGTTTTGAGGATTTCAAGAAAACTATCAATCCAGATCGGTAAATTTCAATGACCTGCTGTTTGGAAATTAAGAGATGTCAATTTATTACCTTTTCTTTCTTGGATATGTTTCCCATAAATCTGACGACCCAAATATGTAATCATTTCATTCAATCCATATACCCACATTTCACGTAATCCATATGGACTACCTGTATGCATTTTGATGTGATATTTTCTTTGCTAATTCTTTGGTTTATTTATTTATTTATTTATTTTACCAGGATGAATTTGGTAAAGCTTGTGGATGAGCTGGATGAAGGGAAGCTATCATGGAAGAAGTTCAGTTCCAAAGTGAAGAAGCTGCACAAGGACCGAATTGGAGCTCCGTATTTGAGAGAGTCTGGAGAATTCCCCAAGTTGGAGGAGAGTTTCTATGCCAATCCATTACCCGGCTGTATATGTGAAAGCGAAGGAAACAGAAGGTAGACGCTGCTTAAGAAACACTGGCATTGGTGGCTACAGGCAGGTGGTTCCTTGAAGCAGCTGAAGGCAGCTACTGGGGGACAAGGAGTTAAGCTGTTCAGCAGCCAAAGATGACGTGCCACTGTTGGAGAATGAATAGGGAAGTTTAAGACCACATTCCCAAGAGAGCGGCTAAGTGGGTATATTTTCTGTTTTGATTAGGAGGATTACTCTCTGGTAAATTGATTCTTTGGGCGGATTCGAGAATTGATTGCAAGGAAGCCAAGTTGAGGCTGTGGACAGGAGAGGATGGGACTATGATGGGCTTGAACTGGAGAAAGGAGAAACGCACCCAGATTCTTTTAACGGTACAATGTATTGTAGGGGTTTACGGTTGACAGTTTCCACACTGCGGGCATGTTGTGTTGTCCGTTATTGTTTGTATTCATGGTTAATTTAGAATGAAATAACATATGCAAAGCCAAAGTTAGGGTTACCTACATGTGCACATCTTTTTCACGAAATCATGCAATATGGGGGGAAAACATTAGCTCACGTTGTACTTTTTGGATACCGAAAAAGGACTATAAAAGTTGGCCCCAAACCCTTCTTTCGATATACTTTTTTTTTTTTTTTAAATTTTAATATCTTAATTGTTGGTGAAAATTAACTCCATTTATTGTATTTATCATTATTTATATTATCATGAAAATTCTCATTTATTTACTAGCATTGTATATGGGCTCTACTTATAAACGTGTGAAATGTAATAAAATGATTTAATATTAAAAATTAATTTTTAAATTGCCTTTTTAACATTTAAACAATTTAAAAATCTTATTAGTGTGTGGATAAATGATTTTATAAAGTATTATTATATTCTAATACATATGTGAATCAATCTAAGTTTTTTTTAAATTTCTACATGAATATATCTATTTTTGATTAAATGCAGCACACACATATTTGATTTAGATGAAATTTGGTTTTTTAGCTAAACAATTGATATTAAATATAATAAATAGATTGAAATTTATATTGATTATGAATATCTCAAAAAAAGAGGGTCTACGCGATATCACTGGTCGAAAAATTTTCAACCACACATACATTCTCTGGTTTCGAAGATATATTTAGAACATTGGAAATGATAAGCAAATGACACTTCTTCCCTCGTAAAACGTTTGTTTCTCAGGTTTGGGATATTCAGCGAAAGTTAAAGGATGCAGTCATAAACTAGCAAGATAAGAATGGGAGGCACCAGAAAATTGAAACAGAATTTAATGGGAGTTGAATGATAGAATCAACTTCAATGAAGAAGCCGAATGGGAAAGTAACAAAGACTTGATTTTAAGTTAATGGCATACGGAAAAGCGGGTATAAAATTCCCCAGAAAATGCATGAACAAAGTAGCACTCTAGAAATGGGAACAGATGCAGCCAATAAATGGACAGTTTAGCAGTGTTGCAAGAGGTTAACTGGATAAGGATCTGACGTATGTGGACCTGGATATTACTGGAAGGTGCCCTTGTAGCTTCTCATCCCAGATCATGTAAATTTGTGAATTTGCTATTGAGACCCTTATATTTTGCATTCGCACTTCAAAACCTGAAAGTTTGATTCTGTCGGCTTTAGACCTTACCCGCATTAAAAGCCGGATGTAAAATGCAACAAAAATTGAAGTTCTATAGTTCAAAATGCAAATATGAAAACCTCAGCTCAATTTAAAAGGAAAATTTGTAAATTTGCATGGTTTAAAATCAAAAATCCCAAAATGAAAATGAGAATAAATTATTTATTCTATTCCAGGTTTTTGCAAAGCAACTCTTAAGTATACAGAATTGCATTCTAGCAAATTTTTTTTGCAATATGCATAATAAACTTGCAAGTTTCAAATCCTTGCAAAAGATTTGTTTTTGATTTTCAACTGAATGGGGAAGAACACCCTAGATTAATTTAGTTTCTCTTATTTTTGAAAATTCCATAGTAAATAATGTGAACTCGATATGGTAAATTGCAAATTAATTATGATTTTGATGATTAACAACTCAATTGAAACAAAATAAAGCTACTAATATGTATTGTATTACATGTGTGCATGATTAAACTTAAAAATCAAAGGCTTAAGAAGCATGTTAACAAAATAGGCAAAGTTACAAACCAAGTTAACCTCAGCATCGACTTGAATGAGATTGCAATTAAAGTTGATCCAAAGAGTGACTTCAACATATGTTGGAAGAAAAATATCTAATTTATAAGTGAAGTTACAAACCCAAAACCACTTAGCATATGAACTAGGTGAAGTTGCACTTTGAGTTGACCTCGATTTTGACTTAGGAAAGAAAATAGGAGCTTAAAATTTTTGGACTTCATTGGAATATAAAGTTACGACATAAATCAATTCAATCTGTAATATTGGTAAAGTTGCACCTTAGGTTGACCTTGTCCGCACCTTTGTGAAGGATTAAGAAAAGAAGCAATCCTTAGATCTTATTGGAATGTAAAATTTACTCTTCGAGTCAACCTCAATTTTCTTCTTAAATAAAGTTGCAACTCAAGTTAACTTCATATGTGACTTGAAGATAAACCAAGAGAACGAATAAATCATCAGATCTCACTAGAATGCAAAGTCACACTACGAGTTGACTTCAACTTACGACTTGGGTAAAGTTATAACTTTAGTCAATCTCATATGCGATTTGAAAGTGAATTGAGAGAGGAGACAAGATTTTAGACCATACTGAAGTTTGAAGTTGCAATCCGAGTCAATTGCACATGCAACTTCGGTAAACTTGCATCCCAAGTCAACCTCACTTATGACTTAAAGGATATTCAAGTTGATGAGCTAAGTTTAGAAGTTACTAGAGTAAAAAGTCACACCTTATATCAACCTCAACATGCAACTTTAGTTGAAATCAAATCTCAAGTTGACTATAGTTCGAATTCAATTGTAATGATCGAAAAAATCTAACAGTATTCGTCACCTACCACCAAATGACTATTATTTCTCAAAGACTTTAAATATCACATCTTGAATAATGGTGAGGGTTAACTAGAGAATTGAATAAGCCTTTACCTTCCTATCCACATGCATTAAAAGCTTTGTACAATGAAATCCATTGACAAGCTCTCAAGTGTTCAAGCTTCAAAGTTCAGTCCACCTGCAACTAGAAGTGCTTGTCACCCTAATTTTTTTACACGAACTTTGTACAGTGTAGGTTTTTATTGAAAATTTATTTGTTAGTTGTTGGTTGACTTAGTATTGGAAATCAAGGCCAAGGATTTAGTACAAGATAAATTTGGTTGAAGTGGTGCTCATCAATAGCTTGTAGATTATGTAAGAAGTCATATAGAATTAAAATCTAGAATAGAGAGTACGCTCTAAGTTGTATCGTAATATTATAGTGAAACTCAAGACATAAAGAGTTGTACTTGGAAGAGAAAAGTAAGGTAGTTGCCCGAACTACTATATGGATATGTTGCATAACACAAATTCAAGAATGCAATTCATATATATGCTTCATAGCAAGAAGAACAAAGAGCAAAAAATGCAAGTTTAACTAAAATGAATGAAATAAGTGATGAAGAGATATCTTTTAGACCTTATTATTCTATTTCTTAATTAATTTCTTCATCATCTAACGAATGTAATAAGTGTGTAATGCTAAGATAGCTTCAACAAGCATATAATACATTATATGTTAAAATTAAATGATTTGGCATCAAATATGCAGAGAAAAAATAATATGATGCCATAGTTGTAGTAAGTGGTAAATTAGCCAAAAGATTTGAATCCTTAGTAGAAGAAGCGAAAGGATTAATGAGTTAATTGGACAGGTAGAAGAAAGAGAACTACTGAATGAATCATCGGCAAAATTCTCAAATTCAAAAGAAAGTATCTAAATGTTCCTCAAAATGACAACTCAAAGTAATAAAAATAGACTTGGATATTTAGCTTATGAACCTAGTGAATGTAACAACTCAACAGCACCAAAGTGCATCAAATCTTAAAGCAAAAATTATAGAAAGGTAGTAAAAAATCAACATTATAAAAATAAAATAAAAGATACATGGGTAAAAGGCCTACTTGGCGACCATCAAATGCATGGGTGCTCTACAAAGAATTCACGATGTATACAATTTTTATAACAAATTTATTCACAAGGTCTATTTATGCAAGATTAGAAAATTTTATAAAAAAGGAGCAAAACTAGTATGGATGCTTAAAATCATTGCATATGTTACACCAAGGCATAGCAAGATTGCATTGAACATATTCAATAACATTAATATACTCAAGAGATGGGTCTTAAAAAGATGAATGAAACTTTGAATTTTTATCTAGGTTGTCTTAAAGCAAAGCAAAATAATACAAGATTCATAGATAGTGGCTGCTCAGGACATACGACTATAAACAAAGCACCATTCAATGTGTTAAAACCATACAATTGAGGTATGGTTTTATTTATTTACGATGAGAAAGGTAAAATTTGTGGCACGAGAAGTGTTGTTGGTTTGGCACATGAGTGTAGAGAAGATGTATTATTTATAGAAGTCTTAAACATAACTAAGTATTGGTCAACTATATGATAAAGGATATAGAATTGTATTTGAATCATCTATGTTTAATATGCTAGATAGAGAATATGTGCTATTTAATAGCAAAAACATAGAAATATCTACTTAGTTTATTCATATGAATTAAATAGAAAATGCTTATTAGCGGTAAACAATGATCCATGGGTATGACACAAGAGACTTGAGCATTTCAACGTATCATACATATAAGTACCATCAAAAAAAGGCTTGGTTGAAGGGTTGGCTAAGCTAAAATATAGTAAAGACAAAATTTGTGAGTCATGCCAAGTATCTAAGCAATCAAAAATTCTGTTTGCACTCAAAAATGAAGTCTCAACTTTTATACCACTTAAGTTGTTGTACATGGATCTTTATGTATCATCCGACATATGGAATTTTGGAGGAGGATGTTATGTATTTGTAATTATTGATAACCTTTCTAGATTTACAAAAATAATGCTTTTGTCTCGCAAAGATGAAATCATTTTTATATTTTTAAAATTTTTTCAAGATGATGCAAAATGGAAGACATAGCAAATTGTATCAATTCGAAGCACTTATGATGGTGAATTCAAAAATAAAAGATTTGTTGAGTTTTGTAATGAGAAAAGAATTCACCACATATTCTTTATATCAAGAACTCCTTAACAAAATAGAGTTATTGAAAAAATAGAATAATTCAAGAGATGACTAGAACTATGTCAAATGAAAGCCTATTATCTAAAAGATTTTAGGAAGAATAGCTTATCATGTGCTTAATTGTGTAACAATTAGAGTCATCTTCGAAAAACTCCGTATGAGCTATGAAAATGAAGAAAGTCCAATGATATATATTTTCATGCCTTTAGATGTACACGTTTTGTTTTGATGATGAAAAAGATAATATTGAAAAGTTAGATATAATAAGTGATGGAGCTATTTTTCTTGAATATTTATCAAATAATGAAACATATCGAGTTTTTTATGAAAGAACATAGGTCATAGAATAATCCATTTATGTCACATTTGATGAATTTAATCTAACTCGAAGAAAAAATGAGTAAAGTGATGTAGAAAACTTGTCAAGTGATTTGAAGAAGCAACAAGTGACAAATAAAAGTGGAGATCAAAAAGAGCAATCACAAGAGGTAAGTTAAGATAATATTTTTCTATAAATTATCTGCCGACTTAAAACTCAAGAGTGATCATTCCATTGATTAGTAATTGAAAACATATATGATGGTGTAAAAATAAGATATTTTAGACAAAATATATGTGAATATGCTAGAAGATGACAATTGAATCATAGCCATGAAAAAAGAACCAAATCAATTTGAAAAAAAAAAGTATGAAAGCTTATTCCTAGGCCAAAAGATCATTTAGTGATTTGAACCAAATATGCTTTTAGAAACAAACTTGATAAAAGTGGCTTTTAGTTGTTAAAAACAAAGCAAGGCTAGTAGCCTAAAGGTATTCTGGAAAAGAAGGAAATGATTTTGAAGAATTTTGTGCCTCGGTAGTTAGACTTGAAGCTATAAAGATTCTACTTGATTTTGCATCTCATATGAGTTTCAAGTTTTTTCAAATGTATGTTAAAAATGCATTTCTAAATGATTATCTAAATGAAGAAGTATATATTGAACAAACATTTGGTTTTGAAGCAAAATGACCAATTAAATTATGTGCATAGGTGGACCAAAGTATTATATGTTGGTCCCAAGTGATGACAATTACTCAAGAGGGGAGGGGTGAATTGGGTATTTAAAAAATTTAAAACTTGAATTAGAAGCTTTACCCTAGTTTAGTTTAATTTACTTTAATGAGCCAAATGGAAAGCAATAAGATAATAAAAGCGAAAATGAAAAGCAATAGATAAGATTTATAGTGGTTCGGGTAACCTTCCCTACTCCATTCTTCCAAGCTCACACTCCCTTCTGACTTGGGTTCCACTATGTATTTCGCGAATACAACTAGAGCCTCCGCTCTCTTCTAGATTCTAGCTCTAGGGGGTATATACAACCAGAGCCATCGCTCTCTTCTAGATTCCAGCTCTAGGGGGTGTACACAACACACAACATAAGTAAGTGACGGGTTCCAACTACAATCACAATGATACTTTGCTATTACTTGGTTTGAAATACCAAAATCAAACCAAGCATCAAAAAAATAAATATCAAAATGAAATGAAAGAAATCTACTCTTTATAGATTTGTGTAGCACGTTTTAACTCGAGGAAGAATCTATAGAAGCAACGAATTGTTTTGTATTGAAGCAATCAGCAACTTTGATGCTTGTTCTTCCTTTGAAAGTGTATAAATCACTCAATTATAGAGAAAAGTGGATTGAAACTCTTAGTAGCACTTCTTTCCTCTTTTTCAGCTTTATCTTGTATATTTTCATGTTTGCTTGAGTGTCTATATATAGAGGAGGGAGAATTTTGAACGTTATGGAGTTAGTTGGCGCGTAATAAATGTTCTAACGTTTAAAAATTCAAACGTTATTCCTCCAAGTCGCATGTTGGAGTCGACTTCGTGTGTGACTTCACCCAAGTCGCATGTTGGAGTCGACTTCGGGCGACTTCGGCTGTGCTCAGCTTGTTCAAGTTCTTCCTTGGGTCGACTTGGCCTTGGACTTGACCCAAGTTGCAGGCGGAGTCGACTTCGGATGCGACTTCGGCTGTGCTCCATCTTTCTAGTCAGTCTTTTGAGTCAACTTGGTTTGGGATTTGACCCAAGTCGACGCCGGAGTCGACTTCGTTTTGCGACTTGACTTCTCTTTCTTGCCAAGTGAGCTTAAGCTTCCTTGAAACTATCTTTGCTTGCTTAACTTCTTCATCATAAGTTTTTTTCTTTTGATTTTCAATACTTGAAGTTTAGTATATTCATTTTGTACAGAAATTCTTTAGCTTTATATTTAGAAATCTTGAAAACTTGAATCTTTGTATGCATGAACAAGTCTAATATATATATTTTGATTTAAATGGATGAATTCATACATCTTGCTTGATTTGGAATTTGAATTAATCTTTATATGTTCCAAGTCAAATATTTAATTTGACTTGGTCTTCAACTTGATTCAAGTCTGGCTTGAAGTCGACTTAGCCTTTGACTTGACTTCCGAAATTCTGTCCTATCTAACTGAAGTCAATGCTAGAGTCAACTTGGCCTGCGACTTCACCCAAGTCGCAGATGGAGTTGACTTCGTCTACGACTTTAGCACACTTTTGTTCCCAATTTCAACGTTGGACAGAAAATTGCACTTGAAGTTGCTTCTGGAGTCGACTGGGAGATCGACTTCGCCTAAGTCGATGTTGGAGTTGACTTGGAGATCGACTTAACCTGCTATACTTCATATTTTTTATTTTTATTACTAAAACAATGCACAAAATGCATTAGTAGTTAAAATTTACTCAAATTGTGTTGTTAATAATCAAAACACATTCTTTGGATATTTTCATTTAATTTCAACAATTGTTTCCAATATTGTATGGACTAAAAAGGCTCTAAAAGCTTTGTATAAAAGACTTAGCAAATTTTTGACTAATCATGGTCTTAAAAGAGAAAAAGTGGATACTTCATAAAGGGAAGATAAAAATGTTTAATTATACAAATTTATATAGACGATATTATTTGTAGTTCTACTAATGAAGGCATTTGCAATTAGATGTTTAAGAAATTTGAAATGAAAGGATATAAAGGATAACGACATTGATGAGTGCCTTCATCAAAATGTATAAAGATGAAAAGGATAAATCAATTAACCATGACTTTATAAAAGCATGATTGAATTGTTGCTTTATTTGACTGCATTTAGCCCAGATATTTTATTTAGTACGTGTGTTCTAGATTCCAATCAAATGCTAAGGATTTACATTTGTTACCAGTAAAAAGAATATCCAAATATTTAGTTGACACACTAAACCTAGGTCTATGGTATCCTAGAGGCACTTTATTTAATTTAATAAGATCTTTAGATGTAGATTTTTTGGGATACAAAATAAATAGAAAAAGCACTAGGGAACCATGTCAATTTCTTAGTAATACGTTGGTATTTAGGTTTTCAAGGAAACAAAAAAGTGTGACTCTTTCCATTACAGAAGTAGAATATAAAGCCATAAGAAGTTGTTATGCTTAAATAATATAGATGAAATAAAAATTGGTAAACTATGACTTTAGCTAAAATGATCTTCCAATGATATGATAATGTGAGTGTTATTTGTTTAAGCAACAATCTTATTTTCTCTCATGAATAAAACACATTGACATTACTTTATTAGAGAACACATTAAAGGTTGTGATATATATCTAGAATATGCAAGCAAATAAAATCAAATTGCAAATATCTTTAATAAACATCTTCCTATAAAATTATTTTATAAAATTAAAAGAGAAATGATAATGACGGATTAAGAAAATTAAGGTCATTCATCATTATTAAAATTACATTCAAAGAACGAATATGCTTGTTTCAGCATTTGCAAAATTGTTGTATGTGATTTGATGTGTGAATAGTAAAATAGTAGGATTGAATGATTGACATCTATTGTTGATGGATAAATTGGCGGATAGAATTGCATTTGAACCTAGAAAATAGGCCGTTGTTAAGAATTTCGCCAAAAGGTCAGGTTGACCTCAAAAAAGCCAATTCAACCTTATTGAGCTTGACTTGGGGTTGTGACATAGGGTTAAGTCAATCCCAGCTCACGATGTTTCCGTTCACCCTTCATTCTCTTCCATCTAAAAACCTTCTCTAGAAAATATTCTCTCTTAAATCTCTCTACTCCCTAGCTCAAATTTTCTTCATTTTCAAGTTGTGTTTCATTTATTGCATCACTCATGGCCTTGAAATATGTGATAAGAAAATCCTTAAAAAGAAGAGAAGCTCACTCTTCTTCCATGTTGTCTCAAGCTATGGGTTCTAAACTCTAAGGAGACAATGAACTCTGGCTAAAAGGCTACAACTGGAAGGCAACTCATCTTAACCATCATTCTGTTGTTGAGATCATTTGAAGAAAGTAGTGAACTCATCCCACCATCTAATCATGAAGATGAAGAGCCTAATAGTTCTAATGAAGATGAAGAGGAGATAGTAAGAAGAAAGAGCAAAAGAATATTCTTGAAAAATAGATTGTGGAAATGTTGGCCAATTATAGAAATCCTACTCAACATGGGTGATTCTACAAAAGCTTCTATGGAAAGAACATTTTCATTTCTAAGAGCATAATTTTTTATTTTTTGAGAGATCATGAATTTGATGCTGAAAAAATGCTTGACTTTCAAGGATGGACCAACTTGCTTAAAGAAGAGCATAATATGTATATATATATATCCCATCTTTCAATTTACTACTTTTAGAGTAATAAAACCATGTAACATTTGTAACAGGAGTGGAAATGAGATTTGGCATAACTTAAGATCATGCATGTTCATGGATAGACTCAATTCTTAGAGTTACGTGTGACTAGGAACCAATGCCTAAAGATTCTCGCTATCTACTCTTTACAATGATCTAACATAGAGCAACAAGTATATAGAAGGGATGAAATTCTTGCACTACATGGACTTACCATCATAATTATGAGTCTTGAGATCGCTTAGGCATTGTATATTTCCCAAGAGAGGAAGTTGGAGCTTGGTCAACCCTTGAGAAGTAAAAATCCTTTGAAAGTTAGAAAATTTTAGCAAATTTTTTTTGCCTATGCTGATTTTTGCAAGCTCTTAAGGTCAATAAAGATAACTGAAGAAGTGCACTCCCTTATGAAATGTAGATCACAAAGTTTTTAATATATTTTGAGGTTAATTTTACTAGTAAGCCCTTTGAAGTGTTGAGAAGCATAAATGCTATGAACAAGAACTTGATGCAATGAATGAAGATCAATGTTGAGTAGTTCATATTAGATCAATTGGCAGGATGTTATGGTCATCAAGTAGAAGATGAAATGCAAGAAGGAAGCGAAGAACATTAGGATGACCTGGTTAAGGGGAGACATCCCATGCATTTGCACCCTGTGCATTTTCATCTACCTATTCAGCTCATAGTGTTTTCGCAAAATATACATGATAGTATCATGGTAGAGCTAAGCACCATAAACAACTCATTTTTAGCTCACTTTTGACTCTGCATGAGAGGCAAGATAAGTTAGAGCAAAATTTTAAAAATCTTACTTACATGTTTGCCTCTAGAGCCCAATATTAACTAATTCCATCATTTGACGTTTGCATGATAATCTAGTGCTTCCTTTCCTTCGTATGCATATTAACCCACTCTCAAACTCACTTCTATCCATGTTGATTCGAGTTAGTTTTAGTTTGCAAAAGCCTCCGTGACCGAGGCTCCCTTGAAGCCCTATCTTTTCGATTGATTGACAAAAAAGAGGGAGATAAAATTTTAGGTTTTAAGGGGCATTTTGTACTTGAGGGGTTAACTAATGTATTCTCTTCTTGAATGTTGTACTACGAATGATTGTATTTTTTTTTTTGAACTTTGGATATAGTTATGCTTGATATGTATTTTGAAATGATGTATATTTTGTCTTGACATCACTAAAATAGATTTTGTTATATTCTAGTTTGAATTATGAATGGATGTGTTTTGTGCTTTAGAATCAATGAAAGAATTGAATGGAATGCACATATTGATTGTACCTTAAATTGATTATATGAATACCAAATATTTGAAACAATGTGTAATCCAATGATTTGGTACTTGACTTGGACATTATGTACATAGAAGGTATACATTTCAATTGATTTTGTTAATCATTAAAAAGAGAGATTGTGTGCACAATTGTGATAAATTTCAAATCATTGACAGTTTTTATGATTAACAACTTAATTGAAGTGAAATAAAGCTACTCACATGCCTTATGCTAAGCATATGCATGATTAAAATTAAAAATCAAAGGTTCAAGATGATCGTTAAGAAATATACAAGTGTAAAATAGGCGAAATTGCAACTCAAGTCGATCTCAGCATTGACTTGAGTGAGGTGGTAACTGAGGTCGACCTCAAAGAGCGACTTGAGTATATATTAAAAGAAAAATTTCTAGTTTAGAAGTGAAGCTGCACCTATGTCAACCTCGACTGCAATGTGCAAAAGAAAACATGAAGAGCCAAAGTTCTAAGACTTCACTAGACTGCAAAATTGCACTCTAAATCAACTTTAATCGGTGATTAGGTAGAAGTCTCACCCCAAGTCAACCCCATTTGTGACTTTGTGAAGGATTAAGAGAAGAAATGACTCCTCATATCTCACTGGAATGCAAAATTGTATTTCAAGTTGACCTCAACTTAGACTTCGGTGAAGTTGCAACCCAAATAAAACTCACATACAACTTGGAGATGAATTGAGAGAGAAGACAAAATTTTAAAGAATTTAGAAATCTGAAGTCGCAATCTAAGTTGACTTCATATGCAACTCAGGTGAAGTTGCACTGAAAGTTGACCTCATTGTGACTTGGAGAATATTCAAGCAAATAAGTGAAGTTCAAAAATCATTGGAGTCCAAAGTGACACGCCAAGTCAATCTAACATGTGACTTCAGTTGAAGTCAAACCTCAAGTGGACTCCAGTTGTGACTTCAATCATTATGGTAAGAAAAATTCGAACATTGGCACGTTTATTCCATGCTGTCTACCACCAAATGGCTACTATTCATCTAAGGATTTAAATTCATGTTTCGAATGATGATAAGAGTTAGCTAGAGATTTGAATGAGCCTTGATCTATCCATCAACAAGCATTAAAAGCTTCATACAAAGAAATACATTGACAAGATCTCAAGTTCAAGTGTTAAAGATTCAAAGTTCAATCCTCTTATAACCGCCTAGAGCTTGTTGGGCTCATATGTCTATATTAACTTTGTAAAGTGTAGTTTTATTGAAATTTTTTTATAAGTTGTTGGTTAGCTTAGTATCGAAGATCAAGATCAGGGATTTATTATAAGTTAAGTTTCTTGGAGCAGTGATCATTAACAACTTAATTTTTTTAAAGAAACTATTTAGAACTAGAACTTCGAAAAGAGTGTGAGATTTAAGTTGTACTGTAATATTTATAGTGGAACCCAACACACAAAGGATAGTTGGAAGAATAGAATAGGTGAGTTGTTGGAATCGTTATAAATTCTTATATTTCTTGTTGGGTACTCTTATCTTGCTCATTTGTTATATTGCATTGTATCTCTCATATTTGACAAGTATAAATTGATTTTAATAGAGATAGATTTTAGACCAAAGAAAAGTTAATAACCAGTTTACCCCTCTCATCTTATGTTAAACCAATGTAATGGGACCAGCAATGTAACGCTCCGATGGCTAACCTCAATACTTAGCCAACAGTCTTTAAATTTCACCGAAAAATTTAGCAGCATCTCCCTAAAATCATAAGGTTGAGAAGTTAGATGGAATCATCATAGGCAAGCATTCTCATATCATACTATCCATATTAATACATATATGAAAATATAGAAGCTAAACAAAATAAATTTATCCAAATCTCCTCCAATTCTTCCTCATAAACAATCACATGTTAACTCTATAATAAAATAAGCTGTATAAGATGTGCTTATCACATAACTCATTTACTTAAAATAGTGTCAAACTTAATCTTTCATACTAATTCAGTTAAAAATTCAGATATACCCCAATGGATCGAGATATCTCTTTACTTTTCTATTTGAGCACCAATCCTATGTTGGGCTCCTACATTCATCTTGTAATCTAAAAACATCAACATATTAAATTATAAGTTCTAGCTAACTCAGTAGGTAGGATAGTGGCAAAACTCAAATATTAAACTAAACAAACATCATTTCAATAAAATAACTCAAACATCGAATATCTCAAAAATTCAAATTCTTATTCATATTATGCTCATGTAAGCACTCATGCTTCAAATGCTCATGCAAGCTCATCCTCAACATCACGTCCATGTCGCCTACCAGGTAGACTCATCATTATCAAACATTTCATATGGTTATGCCGCAGCACACCGTAACTCTTCTTATTCTCCAACTCGCCTAGAGAATTGTTACATGCTATGCTTAACATACAACAATGCATTCATATATCATGCTCATGCTCATATGCTCATTTTAAGATATATCCATCGAACTCGAATAATTTACTTGCAAAAAATTTATAAATTTATCATCAAATCAAATAAAAATTTCACTCCTCAACTCAATTAAATAATTAAATCCAAGAAAATCATATATCTCAAAAAAGAGTATTCATAAAAATCTCAAATAAAATGTCCAAATCATCAAAGAACATCACGTTTGAAAAATAAACACGCATAAGCATCTAAATAAAAGCAAAAAATTCTTACTTACTTGTTTTGCAAATTTCCAGATCTCTAACTATGGGCTTTACAAGATTCTAACATCTTTTCACTTTAATTTATATCCAAATAATAAATTTCAAACACCTATCCGAAGATATCCATCTCCCACATCACCTCAAATTTTTATACTAACTATTGCCTTTCATAATAAAATATCATTCTCAATTTATTCATTTATGTTTCATGCTTATATTTCATCTCCTTGGGAAAATATTTTTCTTTACCCTATTAGGGTTTAAAATTTCTAACCTTAACATCTCAATTTCATTTAAAATTGTTCATACTATCACAACACATTAATTAAACAAAATAAACAAGAATAAGAAAAGGTTGAAAAGAAATTGCTTACCTCGGTTTCTATCCATTTTTTTCAAAATTTCCAACTACAAACCCTACAAAAAAAATCAGGATTTACCTAAATTTAGGGTTTAAAATTTCTAACGCAACATCTCAATTTCATTTAAAACTTTTCATATTATCACATTAATTAAATGAAATAGAGAAGAAAAACAAGGAAAGATTGAAAAGAAATTACTTACATCAATTTCAATCTATTTTTTCCAAAATTTTCAACTACAAACCCTACCTAAGAAATCTAGATTTACCTAAAATTTTCTTCTTCCTCTCTCTCTCTCTCTCTCTCTCTCTCTCTCTCTCCTCTTCTTTCCTTCTTCTCATCTTTATTTCTCTATGTTTTTGTATTTTTTTTCCAAATAATTATTGTTCTTGTCTCCGGCTTTAGGTATTAGGATCAATTTTTCTTTTTTCTACTTAGATCCTAGCTTTAATAAATTTTTTAAAAATAATCCCTCTTCGATAATAATTTATAAATAAATATATATGGAGTTTCACATTCTATCCCCCTCACACAAATTTCATTCTCAAAATTTAATTTATACGTGACATAAACATCTTTTATTTCAATGTTAATAAAATATTATTAATTCTCAAGATTGTCTTAGCATAAAATAATTTCAGTGGACTAACATGATTTATTTTTTTATTTCACAATAAATGCAAATAATCATTTTTGATGAATATTAATTATAACCTCAATAATCTCATGTATTCTTATATGCATTATAAATTTAAATAGCTAGACAAGGAAAAAATCAACTTCTCATATTCTAGTAATTGAATACAATATTAGAAACAAATGCTTTATATATATGTATATATATATATATATTTAACTTACCCACGTTACTTAAAGTTTATCCTCAGGCATAGAGTTCAAATCCCATTTCGATTTATATAATCCATATTCATCAAGCCCGTCATAAGTCACATTCCATCACATATTCCCTAAGCATTTGTAACACATTATTCACATTGTTAAAGTTCTATATAACTATTTATACATGGTTTCTATACATTGGGCCTCAATTTGACATTTAATTAAATAACTCTTAGGCAACATATGAAAATCACATCAAACTCATTTAAAATCCATGAGATTCTGTCCAACACATGATAATCTCATGCAAAATCATTTCTATTTCTCTATTTATGTGCATTTTCATTAAAACCCCCAATTTCTAACACTCATATGTTCTCTACAAGCCTCAAATCATAAAAATCTATGCAAGTCATTCAATAAAGCCGGTGCCCTAAACAACCAAGAAAACACATAATTTCCAACCAAATCCATGCTTAGATTCAAAAGAAATCAACCTACTTACCTTAGGTTCGATTTTCCCTAAAAAATTTTAAGATTTCAAAAACCTCGTTATCAAAATGATCATATTAAGTTTATTCCCAAACTTCATAAGCATACCTTAATTATGATTAATATCATTCATATGCAAATCATGACTTCTGTTAATAATCCTTAATCATTTTTGCTATCTCAAATCTCTCGGACTTAACTGTATAATAAAGCCCATTTCCATTATTCTATCAAATCTATCATTCAAATTTCACTCATAATCATATATATCCATTTCAAGCACACTAGGGATCTCACTCGTGCCTAGACATATTTCATGTCTAGTCAACTCTAATTTATCTTTTCCTAGTTCAAAATGCACATACAAGTATCATATTCCAAAAATTTATCATTTAATCAAGTAAAATGCTCTCACACATCTAAAATCATTTCACAAATATGTTGAAACTCATCCCCACTTTCCACTAAGCCATTTATCTAGATTCGCTCACCTAGTTCTTAATAACTGGAATTTGCACATTTGTCACAACTCACAAATCTTTCATATATTCAATCATTGATTCATAAAAAGCATACTATCCCGTGGCTTTTTAGGATATATTATACATGTCATCATCCATTTATATAATTGCTAATACTTAGAGTATTAAGTTCTACCCTTCTAACAAAAAATTTCATCCTTAAAACTTGTACATCAAGTCATCCCAAGACATGGACTCAAATTCTTTTAAGCCCATTAAGCATCTAAGATGCTCATGATCTAATCACCACAATCATAATCCTCCTTTGCACGAGGTTCTTATTCACAATTCATCTTATCATCTTGTCATATAAACAAATTTCGCAACTCAAGATGAATAACTTTGCCCTACCTATTGACCCATTATCATTATTATATATTATCATAGTATTATCAAACTCATAATAGATTCATCATTAATCATTCTTTTTCATTGAATTATCTAACCAACTCACGGGCCTAAGTCACTTAACATTCAGTCCAATAGTATTCACCCCATACATTCCATCTCATCCATGACCAAGTCAATGCTAGGATCCTAAATCCCTCAATTTTAAACCATTATCTAGTCCACAATAGGGTTCAAATTTATTAATACATACAATATTTGGTCCTGTATTAATCAAGCATGAAGGACATAATCTCTAATTGAAATCTTGCAATCAAGGTTCTACAACCAATACTGGAAATTTGATTCCTAAACCCTAAGAAAAATAAACCAAAACTCAAACTAAGGGGCAAGTCCTCAAATTTCAAACTTTGAAGGCATAATTTCAAACTATTGCTGAAGGCCAACTGTTCCAAATCAATCTAATATTATGAACCAATATTGATGATCAACGTCCCCATCTAAATCATGTCCAAAGTGATCTTGGGGACCAACCTCCTTGTCTGAATTATATCCAAAGCTAATACTAAGGATCAACTTCTCCATCTCAATTATATTCATAACTAACATCAAGAACTAAACTCAAAATAGCAAAATCTCAATCTCAATACTAAATCAACAATAGTTTCCAGAATTTTGCATACATAGATAAAAAAAATTTCAATCAAATTTTAAAAAATCACTTTTATCATTTCATATCCACAACAATAACCTTCATTATCATATCTTTAGAGAATTATCTTTCCCTAAAAAATTCAACACATCATCTATATCTCATAAATGCACATAATCAACTAAACATATTCTCTTCATCTGAAAAAATTATCTTACAGTTTTCAATCTATATCCATAAAATTGATACTCTACATTAATTTAATTCATCTCAACTTTTGCTCATACTTCCATTATAACTCCTCTTATACAATTTAATCACTATGGTTCCATCCAACCTTCTCACCTTTGCTCTGATACCATTCTATAATGCCCCAATGGCTAACCTCCACACTTAGCTGAGCTGTCGTTAAATTTCATTGAAAATTTCGGCAGTATCTCCCTGGAATCATAAGGTTGAGGAGTTAGATGAAATCACCTTATACAAGCATTCTCACATCATACTATTTATATTAATATGTACATGAAAATATAAAAGCTAAACAAAATAAATTTATCCATATCTCCTCCAATTCATCCATGCAAACAATCACACATCTATTCCATAATAAAATAACTTATACAAGATGTGCTTACCACATAACTTATTTACTCAAATTCCGGCTTCAACATTACCTCAAATTTTCTACAATAATTATTTCCTTTCATCATAATATATCATTCTCAATTTATACAAGTTCCATGCTTATATTCCACCTCCTTGGGAAAAGCCCTTTCCTCTACCTATTAGGGTTTAAAATTTCTGACCCTGATATCTCAATTGCGTTTAAAATTTTTTCATATTATCACAACATATTAATTAATGAAATAAACAATAAAAACAAGGAAGGATTGAAAAAATTTCTCACCTCAGTTTCAATGAATTTTTTCATATCTTCCAACTATAAACCTTACATGAGAAATCTAGATCTACTTAAAATTTCCTCCTTCTCTCTCTCTCTCTCACTCTCACCCCTCCTCTTTTTTCCTTCTTCTCCTATTTTTGCATTTTTCGCAATAGTCGTCATTCCTATCTCTAGCTTTAGGTATTAGGATCATTTTTTCTTTCTTTCTAATTAGTTCTTGGCTTTAATAAATTTTTAAAATAATCCCACTCCAATGATAATTTTTATATAAATATATATGGGGTTTCACAAACAAATAATAGTAGAGTAACTTACATATAATTATACAATTTACTTCTATTTTTAGATATGATCACATATTTATAAAATGACAAATATGACTATATCTTTTCTTTGTGTTTTTAAATATGATAAATTGATAACGCAATCAATTCTTGCCCAAGTATTTTTATCAAAATATCCTTGGTTAAAATATATGTATATAGTTATTAAAATATGAAACTATAACATGTATGAGAAAGGAGAAAATGAGTTTAGTCTCTAGCCAAGGGTATTTCGGTAGAAACACAGAAAAAATGCAAAGCATTGTCATATTTGAAAACACAGAAAATTCACGACCATATTTGTCATTTTATAAATGTATGGTCATATACAGAAATAGGGGTAACAGTTGTGGTTATATTTAGAATTAGCCCGTAATACTAAAGCTTAGTCTTTAATATATAATAGAAGAATAGAAAAATTCTCTAAAAATATTAATTCTAATTTCTTTAAAATATTCAACAAAATATTTCAATTTATTGAATACTATAAAGAAAATAAAATTATATTTTTGGATGTTTTATTGCATTCTTTTATTACATCTTAGAAATTACTTTCTAATATTATTTATTATGGGAATTTGCAAGATCTAAAATACATGTTTTGAATCCATCTATTTTGAGGAATATTTTAAAATTTATGTTCATAGGTTATTTATATTTTTCTATTGTATGAAAATATGTAATACATATAATAGATATGAAAACAAAACTATATATATTCATGGGTTAGTTATTTGGTTTAGTATATAACAAATATTATTTTATCTATAAAATATTTATTAAATTGATTAGTAATATAATTATATTTATCAGGGATATATCATGTCACACCCTACTTAAAGGTGCACTAATTGTTATGTTATTGACACGGATACCAAGTTTGTCAAAATCAAATATGTGAATATTCCTCATTTGAAAATGATGTAAAATAGCCACCAAATAGTTGCCTTGGTGGTAACCTAGGGTGTTGGTAACCTCACCACTTGGGTTTAAATCTCCCTTTCTTAGCGAGGGATTCACATATGTCCCCTTGAAAAAGTGGGGAGTTTTTACAAGTCCCCATAGGGTGGGAGTTTTTACAAATTTTTCCTTAGTACATGAGTGTTTAGAGAAAAAATTTCTCAAAGTGTGAGAGTTGTGAATATACTTAATTGTAATATGAAAGTCGTCAATTGTGTAAATATCAATAAAAATGGTGTAAAATAAATGTTGTAGATGTGAATTATATAAGAGTGTTAAGGCTATTAATGAAATATATAAACCATCTAAATCATCATTCTTATGTAAATAAAAAATTTTATAAAGTATTATAGCATTCTAATCATCTATGAATGGATCCAATGGTTTTTAACTTTTCCATGATTATATACATTTAAACCAATGTGATCCACACAAGTTTAAGATTTAGCTCATTTTTGGTACCTTAAGAAAACAAATGATCATAAACCATGTGATTGGTTGGATTTTATTTCATCAAAATGTGGATTCTATTTTATTAATGGTGTACCCTAAATAGAGGCATGCTTGGTCAAGGTCAAGGTCAAACTAGAAACCCACCCATCCAACTCGTTTATAAATAGATTTATGTTGAGATTTTGGAATAAATTGTTTATGATTAGCCAATCTGTTCAATCTTTTAAATAAATAAATATATTAAGGTTGAGATTTACGACTCATCAACCCATTTGGTAACTAATTTAACCCATTTAACTCATTTACGACTTCTTATTAAGAGGCAATATATTTCCTAAATCATAAATCTATTTTTCCTATTTAATTTTTTATGTTTTCCCTTTCCTCTACAATTCTACAGTGTTTTTCCTACTATCATGTTATCACCAGTAAAGTTCTACATCCCTCTCTGCCCCCTTTTTCCTTCCTTCTCTCTATCTCTATCTTTGATCATCTCCTCTCCATGTCTCTCACTGTTTCCACCTTTCTCTCTCCTTCTCCATGTCTCTCGCTGTTTCCACCTTTCTCTCTCCTTCTCCATCTCCACTTGTTCTTCTCTTTATCACTATTATAGTTTTCTCCTCTTTGTTCATTGTTGTTCTCTTTATCACTATTATAGTTTTCTCCTCTTTGTTCACTGTCCTTCTTTGTGCTGGTGCATTAGAAATACACCCTTCTTCTGATGAAGATTTGACCATGTCATGTATCTTGTTGATGTAGATCAATCTATCATAATAATTATAAATAATAAAAACTTAAATTAGCTTAGTTTTGATTTTTTATAATATATATTTATTATGTATAGATAACCCATTAATAACCCGCAAATCCATTTATTAAATGCATTATAAATGAGTTAGAGTTGAGATTTTTAAAATATGTTAATAAAAAAATTAGGATTGAGATTGTTAAAATAAGTTAGGATTAGAATTACGTTGTAACATGTCTAACATGATCTATTAACACCTCTAACCCTAAATAGGGTGTGACATGGTGCACCCTGTTGGAAATATGTGGAAAACTAGCTAAATCTATGTTTTGATGATTAACAAATTAATTTGAGTAAGTCTTGGCTACT
>JAXCLR010000063.1:26741377-26775379 GCA_035584095.1 Annona squamosa | reverse complement strand
GCTAATAAATCACATATTAGTAAAAATACTAAATAATCATGTGATAAATCCTCATTAAATCATGCCATAATTAAAGGATAAAAAGGCAAAATTCCCCTTACCTTAAAGAAGAAAATGAAATAGAACACTTGAACGGGTTGGATCGGCCTTTTCCTCCTGCGGCAGCGTTTCTCCTCTTTCCTCCGATATATCCATTGAGTACCCCAACTCATTTATTTATAACTCACCGGAGGATTCACCGAAGGATTTTCCGCTCGAAATCCGATTTCAATTCAAATTGAAATTCAATTTCACCGATCACAATCCGATCTCAAATCCATTTCACATTCAAATTTTAAGATCCCTGATTGCAATCCGATCTTAAATCAAAATTTAAATTCGAATTTCAAACTAGTGAGGCCACAGACCCAAAAAGGCAAAATACATCATTTATACACTCATGGGATTCGAACTCGAGACCTCCTCTACCAAAGACCAACACCTTAACCACTTAAGCACCTTGAGCTATTGAGTTGTATACGCGTGATATTTTATATAACTCAACCCATCATTCTAAGTGGCTTATTTGGGTCTAGCCCAATAACCTTCCACTTATTTTGGCCCATTGCTTGGTCAAATGATCAATGGTCAGGATGCCACATCAGTGGACACATCATCAGTTGAACAGTCAACTCATCATTTTTTTCCTAATTATTACAAATGACCAATCTAAGAGAACAATCCAAATCTTAGAAGACTTGTTGTGCTCATGTGCAATAGATTTTGGAGGTTCTTAGGAAAATCATTTAACTATAGTTGAATTTGTTTATAACAATAGTTATCAAGCAAGTATAGGGATGACTCCATTTGAAACACTATATGGAAAAAGATGTCACACCTTGGTTTACTGGGAAGAAATAGGAGGTTAGAAAATTAGAATTCCAGAGTTAGTTGAACAAACCGTAGAGGCAAAAAAAATAAGAAAGCAATTGTCTATAGCACAAGACCGACAAAAGAAATATGCAAATGGCAAGAGAAGAGACTCGTAATTTGCAATTAGGGAATAGACGGTTTTAAAGATTTCTCTAACATGAGGAGTTGTCCATTTTGGCATAAAAGCGAAATTAAGCCCTAGATACATTGGACCTTTTGAGATATTAAAGGTCATTGGTGGTGTAACATAACATTTGGCGTTGTCACCATCAATGTCCAATGTCCACAACGTTTTCTACATATCCCAACTAAGAAAGTATGTGGTAGATCCATCACATATTTATAAGCAGGTCAATAAGAGGTAGAAGAAAACCTAACTCATCTCGAGAGAGATACCAATAAGAGTGCTTGATCATTGGGACAAACAACTCAAAAAGAGGTGTATTAAGCAAGTATTGGTCCAATGGAGTCAACATTGTGAGAATGAAGCTACATGGGAACTGGAAGGGGAGATGATGAGATTAAACCCGACTATTCTTGAAACCTGCCCCTAAATTAAAGAAGCTTCGAGGATGAAACTTTTTAAAAGGGGTGCCTAATGTAATATACATTTTTCAAAAGTGTATTTTTAATACTTGGAAGCCTACATATCAGGTATACCTCTGACCGTTAAAAATTTGACCTTGATAAAAAAAGGTTGAGAAAATGATGACTGTGTTATTGCTTTAAAAAGATTAGTTAACATCACAGAAAGAAAGCTACTTGACCTAGAACTTACATGGGTTTGAATAGTCACAAAAGAAATTTTATTATATTTTTTTATCTATTATTTTCCCCAACAGGAATTTTATTTTACCAAGTCAAAATTTCGGCTGTAATACTCGATTAAAATTGGCTCCGTGGAAGCAATTGAGATTTTCTCTGGATTTTATACCACGAATGGCGAAGTGGCTGGGGCTTATTAAGCCAAGGGAGAGGGATTTGGAGGGTACGAAGGGAAAAATCCAAGAGGAAAGAAATTGCTGCTAAGGTTGCTGCGGAGAAAAGATTTTTTTTATGAGCACACCATACTACGTATTTTTGGGAAATCGTTCATTTAGAGGTAAGTGGAAGATTTACAAATTTGTTAGTTCATTTTTCATTATAGATGAGTATTTGACTGCTTAGAAAGTAGATTTGAATGCGGAATAGTTAGATGGATCATGAACACATCATCCAAAGATAAACCCATCTATAGGAAACCCAATTCAATATTTTTTTATTCTACGATCGCAAATTTTGGTGTAGAAATTTAAGAAATAATGTTAGATTCATGCAAATAAGTTAATAATACTAATATCCATGAGTTTTAAAATAAAATTTTGGGTTAGAGTTTTAAAATAAAATTTTGGGTTAGGAACCAATGATTTTGAGGTAGCTATGGTTGCCACAACCCTACTGGACGAGCAGGGAAGAAAAAGATGGCATTTGGAATGTTTAGGGGGATGTTGCACAGAAAACCCCAAGAAGTTAGGAATTTGCAAAAGCCCATTCATCCAGAAAATTCACAAAAAATCCCCTAATGCATTTTCCCCTTTCCGTTGGCTCTAGGCTCGCGCCCAGGCCCAACAAACCAACCCAGCAACTCTAGCAACCGTGCTGGCTTGTGGGCTAGTAGATTGGGCCCAGATTTGCCGAGTAGACTCGGTAATAAGCTGGGCTGGCGAGGCCCAACTGGATAGCAACTGGCGGTGACGACTCCGCAATAACGAGCTCCGGCGTAACCAAATTGGACCAAGCTCAGTAGATGAGGCCCGCAATGAAAAACCTAATGAGGGTGCCAACCCATGAAAGAGCAGGCCCGCAATGGTCCATCACCGGCGATAGCGATGGCTGGCTTTGGCATGCCACGTGGCACTCCCAGGGCTGTCCATGCTTGAATCCGTCATCAAATTGGACCCTAAACTCCGATTTGGGTGATCCAAGAGTTGATTTGTAGTTTTTTGGACCTTTTGATTAAAATGGAGGGCTCTGACTCTCCATTTGAGGCTTGAATCATAAATTAGTTTGGCTAGATATCTTATTTATGACTTAAACCACTATTTAAGGCTCACCTAAGACATCAATGTGCAACATCGTGTCGGTGAGCTTAGTAGATGAATTTAGTAAGTTTGATATTGAGCTAAAAAGGGACACATAGTGATATGTTGCATTTAGAGACTATGAAATGCATAAAATTTCTTTATTCTACTTACTGAGTTTACTCACTTTGTTTATCTGTCATTGTTGTCATACAGATACTCCAACAGGTGGTACTTAGGGTGGTTCCTTAAAGTTGAAGCAAAAGCATGACTAGAATTTTTTTGGTTTATTTATTAGTTTTACATTTCTATGATGACATTATAATAATATAACAATTTCATGATGAGTTGGTTGAATAGATGTCCTACCGTCACTTGATTTGAATTGATTAATGTAATTATAGTTGACCAAGTTTCACTATCTCATATGCAATAAAGTTTGAATCCAACATGTGATAGATCCTAGCAAATAACCCTCAGGCCCAAGCTCAGCATGAAAGTGTTGTTTTTGGGGTTGGGGCGTTACATTATGTATTATATATTGGTAATAAATATAAAATAAAAAATAATGCTCAAGTTTTTGGGTCTGGGTTTATTTGAATCATAACCTATCATATTTATAAATCAGGTTCTTTGGGTTACAAAAGTTAGTTCTAGCAATGTGAGAATTTGAGTATGGTAGGTTGAGTTTAGGCTGAAACTGATCCAAGTTGCACCCCCAAATGGAGATATTTGAGTTTTCCATAGCTATGCTTTTTTGGTCTATTCATTTAAACATGGTAAATATAATTTTTTTACTCAGGCCGTTAACTAATGATACTCAAATTGTAGATTTGACTACTTTTGTACCATCATTAAGCTCTTTAAGGGGGGTTAACCTAGTAGTTGCTTTTCTGTCTTCAGGGCATAAGGTTTATATAATAATGTGATACATAGTTTGTTTAATTTGATGCTTGTATAATGACAAATTTTGACTTGAACAATCCAATTACATCTTTCTATTCTTTATATTCTCATATGTAATTGTTGATTGGTTATTAGGTTGAATTATTAATGCTAACAAAAGTTTCAAAAAAAGTTTACTTTGAATAATGTCATATAATTTAATTTTGATGTTAGGATTGTCTTAAAGAGCTAGATCTTCAGCTTATTAAACTACACTATACTACTAGAACAGACTAATCATCCTTATATGCCTAATATGCGTGTGTATAGCTGCTAATTACCAAATTTCTTATGGTCAATGAAGAAGTAGTCATTGATGAGGAATTAAATGATAAAAATAGAAGAAAATGAAAATAAACTATTGAATGAGGGGAGAAAAAATTGATAAGAAGAGAATTTTATTTGATCTTTAATACTTGGTTGTTACATATAATGGGTACAAAACATAGTTCTACTTTTATAGGCTATTAAGTCTGTGTAAATGACATATTTTTATGTTGTTTTCTTTGACTTTAATTTAAACAATTTGGATGAACCATCTAGATATGATGTTGCCAACTGGATTTTTATGCCACTGACTATATATAACACCGACTTTAATATATCCAAAATTTTCTAGGTTAGTTTTTAACACTCCTTAATATAGAAAAATCTAAAACTCCAAGTTGCTCTTTGAAATTTAAGAATTTTTTTTTGTGAATACCTTTGGTAAAGATGTCTGTTAGTTGTTCCTATATCTTGCAAAATTGTTACTGGATTTTGCCTTTCTCCACAAGCTCTCGAATAAAGTGATAGTAAATATCAACGTATTTTGATCAACTATAGAAGATTAGATTCCTGATCATAGCGATGGGGGACATGTTGTCATAGTAGATGGTAGTAGGAGACTTCACCTCATAGTGTAAATCTTGTGAAATTCTTCTTAGTCATACTGCTTTGCATGCTACTCCTATTACTATAATATATTATGTTTTTATTGTATATAGTGCTAATATCTTTTCTTCTTAATGATCACAAGATAATATTTGATCGGAGAGAAAATACGTAACCACTTGTATTTTTCTAATCGTCTGCACAACCAACTCAATTACTATCTGCATAACCAAATAAGCTGAAGTCTCATCCTAACTTATATAACAAACCACACTCTTTATTTCTTAAATACATCTTAGAATTCTCTTAGTAGCTATGAAATGAATTTTTCTTGGCTTGGACATATATCTAGCGACAACACTAACAACATGAACAATATTAGGCCTAGTATTGGTCAGATATATCAGTGATCCAACTAGGCTATGGTAGATCATCTTATCTACCTTCTCTATTCCATTATTATTGGATAATTTTTTATTCATGACCATTGGCATGATCATGGACTTGTAATTTGTCATGTTAAATTTCTTTAATATATCATTTACATATTTTTTGAGGAATAAACATCTCATCCAAATGTTATTTTACCTGCATGCCAAGAAAATATTTTATGATGCCAAGATCTGTCATCTCATATCTTGCATCATAGTCTTCTTAAAATTGTTAACCATATCTATATTGCTTCCCACATATATAAGATCACTACGAATGGATATAGAATAAGAAAATCTTGAGCACCTTGTGTCTTAACATAGAGTGATAGTTCACCAGGATTGTTGATGAAGCCATGCTTAAAAAGAAAATTATCAAAATTGTTGTTCCAAACTCTTGGAGTTTATTTTAGGCTATATAATTCCTTGTGAAGCTTGTACAATTAGTCTTCTTTTGCTTCAATGATATAACCTATTGGTTACTACATATACCTTTTCTTTAATATCTCTATTGAGAAAAGCTGATTTGATGTCTAGTTAAAAAACTTGTAGTTTTAACTATGCGGCAAGAGCAAGTACAGTTCTAATAATTTTCATACAGACAACTGAAGCAAATATTTCAATATAATCGATTTTAGGCAATTGTGAATAGCCTTTGGCAGCTAGCTTAGCTTTATGTTTCCAAATAGAGCCATTTCATTGTATTTTATTTTGTAAATCCATTTTAGTCCAATATTCTCCTTATCTTTTTTGTTTGTAAACCAACTTCTAGGTTTGAGTTTTCTTTATTATTTTTATTTCCTTATTCATAGCATCAGTCTAATACTCTTCTTTCTAGCAATTTGAAATTTTTGTGGCTCATAAGCAAAGAATGCCACATCACAATTATGATATATGTCTTTCAAGGATCACCACTTCTTTAGTGAAGATGAGTCTAGAGATGAAGCTAATGAAGAACTAAGACCTGAATCAATCTTGGAGATGTTGGCGGGAGCTTAGGACTTGATTATTTTTCTTTACATCTTCTTGGTTTAGTTGTGACCTTTGTTGGTCCCGAGTTAATGACAATTACCTAAGAGGGGAGGGGTGAATGGGGTAAATAGAAATTTTACCTCGAAGTAATCTAGTTCCCTTTATGAAGAAACAAAAGGAAAGCAATATAGTACAAAGAACAAAAATAAAGAAATCAACAATCAAGATTTTATAGTGGTCCGGGCAACCTTCCTTACTCCACTCTTCCAAGCTCACACCTCTTGTGACTTGGGTTTCATTATATCTCTCACAAATACAACTAGAGTTACTGCTCTCTTCTAGATTCCAGCTCTAGGGAGCATCAATAATTCACAACACAAGTAGGTGACGAGTTCCACTCCAATCACACACTACTTTGCTTACACTTGATCTTAGTTACCCAAACTAAATTAAGTTCAATACAACAACAAATGACAAAAGAAAGTTTCTACATGATACTGGTGTATAGAGACAGATTCGGCGCAGAGAAGAACTTGTACAACAATGTTAATGATTCAGCAAGCAGCTCTTAACAATTTGAAAGTGGAGTTCTTCTTCTATATGATGGCTTGATCACTTAATGCTCTTGAAGATGAGAGTTATGCACACTTAATGAATTCTTAGCTAACCTCCTCGTTCATATTGAATGCCTTATATAATTTGTGAGGGAATCCGAACATTTGAAAGTAGGTGGCGGGCATTTAATGTGCCAACATTCAAAATTTTTCCGACCATTGCGACCGAAGTCGCAAGTGGAGTCAACTTCGTCCAAGTCACTGATGGAGTCGACTTCGGGTGCGACTTCGCCTGTTCGCAACTTCTTCAAATTCCAGTTTGGGTCGACTTGGTCCTTGACTTAACCCAAGTCGCAGGTGGAGTTGACTTTGGGTGTGACTTCACTTTGTCAGCTTTCTTGACGAACTTGAAATCCTTGGAATGCCTTGCTTGCTTGAATTTCTTCATGTTTGGTTGTTCTTCCCTTGATTATATCTTTTGTAATTTAGTATAATCATCCTAGCTTGATATCCTTTTAGCTCCGTGACTTGCAAACTATGAATCCTTGAAATCTTGAATATATGCATGAATCTTAGAGTGCCTAATAATGTCCAAATATATGTTCATAATCCATCATGATTGATTCATGCAACCATGATTGCTTTTTTTCTTCATATGAGTGTTTGAGTCGTCTTGGCCTTTATCTTCTCTTGAATCTAGCATTGAGTTGACTTGTTCTGCAAGTTCCACATTGAAGTCGAAGTTGGAGTCGACTTGGTTTGCAACGTCACCTCAAGTCACAAGCGAAGTCGACTTGGGATGCGACTTTGGCAGCTCTTGTCCTCGTTTTCAACTCTGAAAGGAGATGACGCCTCGAAGTCGCTATTGGAGTCGACTTGGTCTGCGACTTCACCTCAAGTCTCAAGTGGAGTCGACTTGGGATGTGACTTCAACAAATCTCATTCTTGATTTCAACTCTGGAAGGAAATGACGTTTTAAAGTCGTTGCTGGAGTCGACTTGGGGATCGACTTGGCCTAAGTCGATGCCTGAGTCGACTTGGAAATCGACTTGACTTGTCATGCTTCATATTCTTCATTTTTGTAGCCTTTAATCATTTTCACAAACATGTTAGTGACCAAAATTTACTCAAATTGATTTGTTAATCATCAAAACATAGACTTAGCTTATTTTTCACACATTTCCAACAGCCTTGGCTTTTAGGATTTTGTCATGGCTAAGATTTCATTTCATCAAAAATGACATCTCTTGACATAATTAATTGCTTGGCATCAAGCTTATGGAGACGATAACCTTTAGATTCATCAATATACCAAATAAAAATATATTTTTCTCCTTTTTATCCATCTTTCCTTTATTTTTCTTTACAATGTGTTTGTATGTAACACACCTAAAAATTTTAAAATGCTCAACCTTTGGCTTTCTTTTATGCCAAGCCTCATCGATGTCATATCAAGAATTGCTTTTGTGGGGATTTGTTGAGAATATATATTGCTATGTTAATAACTTCTGCATAAAAAAATTTTGTCATATTTTTACTTTGCAACATACTATGGGCCGCATGCACCTTATAGAATTTATCAAATTGATGACTTGTAAGCTTTCCTTTATAATCAATTCTCAAAATTTTTAGATAATACCTCTGCTTTGTTTCTCAACAAGGGTCTTAAAATGAATAACATAAGAATTAGCTTCGGATTTATGCTCTAGAAAATGTAATCATATCGTATGGGTAAAATCATGAACAAAGAAAAAAAAGTAATTTTTTCCACCTAGAGATGTATCTTTAGAAGGTCCTTATATATCAGCATGAAATAGCTTTAGGGGTGGTTTAGCTTTCTTGGATGTCTTAGAAAATGATCATTAATGCATTTTGCTGTATATGCAACCTTCATATACTTTCATTCAAGTAGTAATTGATGGAAGTCTAATGACCATTTTCTTTTTGTTTGAGGACCTTTTCAAATCTCAAATACCATAATATGGAATCATCCACGTTTTTTACAATTTAATGCATATATTTGAGCAAGAGGCATTAAAAGAGGAAATATGTTATTAAATGCCATTTTTACCGTGAAAATTAATTTAAAATTTTTTTTATCAATAATGAGGCATTTTCCATCATCAAATTTTACTACACAGTCTTTTTGGATTAATAGACTCGAGTTTTTATCTAATGCCCTCATATGCACTTTGCCTCAATACACCCGGATGTATTTAACCTTTTTTTAAATTTTTAAAAAAAGTTTTTTATACCATTGTTAAGATGTTTATTTTTTATTTTTAAAATCAGTGGTATTTTAGGAATTCACAAATTATGAAAATGTCACTGATTTTAAAATTTTCAAAAATAAATATTTAAGAATATCCAAAAATGATAAAACTTGATACACAAGTTAAATATACTTTGATTAATAGTTGCATTAAAAATGTTTTGCAAAAATTTTTAAAAAAAGTTTTTGCACTCAAGTGCATCGAGACTAATTGCACTTAGGTGTATTAGATGAAAACTCTAATAGACCCATACTTAATAAATTTTGGGCTAGGTTAAGAATATAGAGATTGGAGTCCTCCCCCACTAGCACTTTGAAAGGTGTCTTGCTCTTGCTCGAAGAGGGTGAAGGCAGACATAGAGGTTTTTTATTCTTTTCCTATTGGTGTTCATGGACATTAGCTCGAGTGAAAATCTTTCAACATACTTAAACTCTGTTGTAGAAAACTTGAAGGAGAAAGGGGCATTGGTTCCCATGGAACTGCAACCAAATCCTAGATGCCTCTAATTGAGGAAGCACTACTCGCAAACGAACTCCAAATGTTAGAATTATTAGTTGAAATGGTCACAACACTAGATCCAAGCTACAAGCCCACACCAATCAGCACAGTATGCTCTTCTATAGCATACAATAAAGATGTATTCAAAGCTACCTTAAGAAGTGTTTGGAAATTCAAGAGAAAATGTACAATTCGAGAGGTAGAGGGGAATCTTTATACATTCACATTTGAAAGGGAAGATGACCTCATGATAGTGTTGAAGAGACGACCATGGCTATTTGACCGTCATGTTGTTCTCATCAAGCCACTTACGACTCTAATTAATTTGAAAGAGGTTGCCATCTATGAAACTCCAATGTGGATCCAGGTTGGGGACATCCCATGCATAGATGACAAGGAGGCGCTAGGAAATTTGGTGGGCAAATCATTCGGGGACTAATGGGAGTTAAAACTATAAAGCAATTATTTACAGATAAGGGTGGAATTGGATTTTAGGCAACCATTGAGAAGAGGCATCTTCACCAAGAACACTCTACACCATAAACACTAGCTAAGCTTTCAAAAAACTAGACTCCCAATCTTATGCTTTTAGAGTGGTCAATTGGGTCATGTGCTAAAGGATTGCTCACACAATCAAACTATGGAAAAGGATACACCAAAGGATGAGCTCCTATATGACAATTTTTTGAGGGTGGACTCCAAAGTTGGGGGGCTAGATATGGGAGTAACCATGGACATGGAGTGAACCCATACACCTACTAGCAGGTCTCACCTTAGAAAACTCATCAATTGGAGGCAACGATAATGAGTACCACATTATGGTGGACGGTGGCCCTCAAAGCTTAAATGAAAGGCAACTTACAATAGGCATAGGCTTAAATGAAGGGACGTTCATCACACCATAGGGTTGGGAAGGTATAACCTATCCAATATCAACCCAAAAGGCAAAAAGAGAGAATCTATTCAAGTTGCTAAGACTAAGTACATCATGGTTGGAGGCAACCAATTAGCTGAGACGTCAAGATAAATGTTACATCTCACTACCATAGTTGAAGATAATGTTTTGTAGACTTGTGTAAATGAGTCCCTACACCACAACAAGCAGAAGGATGATATGATTGCATGCACTCAGGTCTTAGAGGAAGGCTTAAAGTGGAAAAAGAAGGCTCGAAAACAGGGGCTAGTCAGCTGGCTAAAATACTAATCGTCCCTAGCCAATGTAGACAAGAAAAAGAGGTTGTCTTTTAGAAGAAGCAGAGGTCAACACAAGGGGAACACTTTGGTTTTGACAATGCTATGGCTAAGCAAATTGCTCAGCCCCGCACGTAGTGATAACTATCCTTGCTTGGAATTGTTGTAGACTTGGGAACTCATGGACCATTAAAAATCTTAATTTTTTGGTAAAGCAAAAAATGCCCTATCTGATCTTTTTCTTTTTATTAGAAGAGGACACCATGAGAAATGCAGCAGATCAAAAGAAAGTGATGTTTGATAGCTATTTTGGACTTAACTGTAGGGGCAAAGGGGGAGGGTTAGCTCTTTTATGGTGCACGGATTAACAAGTCACTATAACATCTTATTTATCCAATCATATTGATGTAGAGATTTGTGATGAGTCATAGAGACGATGGAATTTCACAGGCTTTTATGGCTCCCTAGACATACACAAAAGAGAGCATACATGAGTGCTGCTTACGCAACTCAAGTCTCTTTGCAATTCTCCATGACTCATTATAGGAGACTTCAATGAAGTGATGGGCTTCTTTGAATACATAAGTGCTTGTCTTAGGCCAGAGCACCAAATACTCATTTTTTGTGTAATGGTGGATGATTATGACGTGAAGGACTTGGGATTTGTGGGCCATTCTTTCACTTGGAACAACAATAGGTCTGGGATGGATAGGGTAGAGGCTTGCTTAGATAAGGCACTGCCCAAAAACTATCACATCATGGTGGTGGTGTCTGACCACAATCCTCTATTACTATTTCTAAATTCCAACTCTTTGAAGCAAAGGAGGCCAAAATTTTTAAGGTATGAGTTGTTCTAGGGAGAAGACAAAATGACAAATGAGATAATTAGGAACATATGGGATAAGGTTCAATAGGCTCAATTGTTCTTATGCCTCGAAGAGAAGCTATGAAGGTGTGCATCAAATCTATCAAGATGGAACTTCACACACAAGGGTAACATCCAAAAAGCCATCTAGAAATAGTATGAACTCCTTGCACATATTAAGGGTCTCTTTCGTTCAATAACAAGGAAGCCATGCTCATGAACCAGAAGACCAAGTTCAATAATTTATTAGTAGATGAAGAGACACTGGCAACAACATTCAAGAGTGAACTAGATGCAATTGGGTGACCATGACACAAAGTTCTTCATTCGAAAGTAGATGTAGGAATTTTATTCAGGCCCTTATGGATGACAACGGCGACATAATCACTGAGCAATTGGAACTAATTACATTGTTAGCAAACTACTTCTCTAACCTCTTCAAATTTGATGGTGTAAGCAATATTTAGAGGATTACAACATCCAATTATGCATCATTGAATCACAAAATCAGTTGCTCATTGCCCCTTTATCAAGAGATGAAGTCTTCAAAGCACTTAAACAAATAGACCCGAGGATAGCTCCTAGACTAATGGCCTTCTTGCAGGTTTCTTCCAACATCATTGGTTAGTTGTAGAGTATAATGTTTATGGGGACCACAGGGATTTCTTGGATTTAGTTTCGCTAACCGACAAACGTCATATGCTGAAGGAAATCAATCACACAGACATTGTCTTATTCCAAAATATCAATAAGGGGCCTTACCCTCTCTTATTTATTGTTTGCAGATGATGCTAGCCTATTCCTTAAGGCTACTATAGAGCAGGCAACCCATTTCATATCTATACTTCAAGTATATAGTGAATGCATGGGTCAAAAAGTCAATTTTGGGAAAACAACCCTTTTCTTAATCAAGAACACTATGGAGGCGACCAATAGAGCAATTGTGTAGACAAAAAGAGTGCACGACAAGGACATAAATGTCTATCTAGGCCTTCCTGCATGGATTGGTAAAAGAGTATAAGGTTGGCAAGCTAAATTCCTAGCATCAGGCATAATTAAATATTAATAACGGTAGTTGCTAAGGCTATTCCCAATTATGAAATGAGTATGTTCATGCTCCTAAAAAGTTTTTGTGAGACGGTTAACTTGATGATTAGCAAATTTTGGTGGGGAGAAAAAGACGAGTGTAGAAAGATCAATTGGGTGGCCTGACTATGAATGTGTATCTCAAAAGGGGGTTGAGGAATGGGGTTTTAGAGATATCTCAGTCTTTATCATGACTCTTATAAAAAACAAGTATTGAGACTTGAAACCAACATGGAATCCTTATGCTACAAGATTCTTAAAGCTAAATATTTTTTCAAATAGTGACTTTTGGAATTTTCTCCCCAAACCTGCTTCATCTTTCACATGGAAGAGTTTATCTTCTGCCAAAGACCTAATTTAGAAGGAAGGCAAATGGAGAGTGGGGGATGGTAAAAGTATCCAATTTTCTCATGATAAATGGACCCTGATTGACCTTGTCAAGGCGAGCCCATTGCTTTTGGGATTGATGAAGATACAAGGGTGCAAAATTTCAATGATTTATCTAAAATTAATGTAAGGAGGTTGAGAAGAGGTTGGTGGTAGGAGAAGCTGGATGGCATATAGTGAGCTGCCTCCTCTTACCCCTTCACCAAGTACAGACAGCTTTTACTCTCCTCATGAACTTGGTGGCATATTTTTTTTTGTAAAATTGGTATATAGGGTTCTTTACATTGGCATGGAGGAGAATAACATGACTTTGTACCTTAATGAGACTCATCAACTTTAGCAGCTGAAGCTACCTACTAAATCTTCATTTTTAGGTTGTGGCATATTACCGATGCTCTCTCCACAAAGGCTAACATATTTCATAGGGGCATTTAGGCTAACCCTATTTATTCCTTTTGCATGAATGGACATGAGGACCACCTCTTTTGGGGCAGTAGGGAAACTACGACAGCCTACCTTCAAACCTTTTGTTGTTTGTTTTCCCCATACCTAGATGGCAATCTTTGCATTCTATTCAGCACATCTCCACTTCCCTTGGTAAATTTTGTCTTCCCTCTTTCCTAGTTTTGACATGAAAGATATGGGAATTCAAAAATCTCTATCACATCTCCAGGGATTCTACACCTTTCTCTGATATTCCTCATAGGTGTGCCAATTTCATTTATCAACTTGATTTCACAAAAGCTCTGGCTAAAAGTTGTTTCCTCCCTGTTGAGGGTCAAGCATGGTGGAAACCACCCAAACGTGGACAAGTTAGGTGAATATTGATGCAAGCTACTGCAAGAGCTTGGGCATCATAGGAGTGGGCGCCGCATTTGAGACTATCATGGAATCTTTGTGGCGGTATGGTGTTGGACATGGCAAGGGTTAGAAGACCCCATGTGGATGGAGACTAAAGGCATGATATTTGGTATGAGATGGCTGATGACTTTAGACTTCACTAGCATTATTTTTTAGGCTGATTCCCTTATCCTGTTTTGATCCTAACAAAGGAGGGTGCCATCCGATTAAGCATTCAACATCTTGTAGAGAGAATCAAACATTGTAGCCTTACTTTCAATAGGTGTGAATTCTCCCTTATTCTAAGAAGTGTTAATTGTGTAGCTCATGTATTAGCTACGTATGCATTAGTCGCACATTTTGTTGGATGGATAAATCCTCTGTATGTATCTTAAAAGCTATGTGTAAAGACTTATAGTTTATCCACTTTAATTCAATGTTTGGGCTTCCTAGTTAACCTTTTAGTTGTTGTGGCTGGTGAGGATGGGTTGAATGCTTCTCTCTTACTTATCAAAAAATGTATAAAGAACATCATAGATAAATTTATAAATTTCATCTTTTGATTTTATGACAATAATGTCTTTTCCTTCAACATTTTTGGTTTTACCATCTCCAAGAGTAACTTTAGACTTCATATTTCATCAATTTTGAAAAAGAAATTTTTATCGCGAGTCATATGGTTTGAACAACCATCATCCAAGTACCAAACATCATATAGTCCTTTTTGAATATTTAAACAAGAGATAAATATTTGATCATGTAAGCCACTATTTTTAGAATAATTTGCCTCCTATTTATAACATAAATCTTAATCAAAACGAGTGTGCCTCTTGCATCTCGTCCCTTTATATTGGATATTATTTGTATCATAGCTACTTTTATTACACAACTATAATAAGAAAAAAATTTAATAGTTTCTCTGTTTACTTAATTTTGAAATTTTCTTCTCCCTCTACCATTGTTATTTGTTGGTCTTCTCTAAAATTTTGCTCTTTGACTATTTTTGCCTTCCTCTTGAATTTTCTTTTCTTCATCCTTTTTTGAAATATTAAATTTTGACTAGAAAACCTGCTCATGGTTGCTTTAAAAATCTATGCATTTCCCCCATGGGCTTGAAGAGAATCCATTCATAAATTAAAGAAAGTACAAATAAATCTTTTGATTTTTTTATAGCAGTTACCATATGGTCAAATTTGGGAGGAATGCATCTCAATATTTTTAAAATAATTCTTCTATCTTTAGTTGTATCCTTATAGCTTCTCATCTAATTTATAATGTTAGAAGCATGAAAGAAAAATACTTGTACTATTTTTCCTTTCTTCATTAACAGAGTATCAAAATCCTTCCATAATGAATAAGTCTTAATAGAAATTATTCTACCATGACTTTTAAATTCATTTTTCAAAATATTCCAAGCCCCATTTGACATTGTACCAACCATAATTCCTGGGTATATTGCATTATCTATTCCTTGTTAAATATATAGCAAGACTTTTGCATCGTGCATTTATTTTTCACAATATTATTTTTCTTATTTCCATCCTAAGATGCAAGTTTTGTATCATCTTTGGGTTGCTCTTAGGTATTTTGAATTAAATCCTATAATCTCTGTGATATTAATAAGGTATTCATTTGGAGACTCCAAAAATTATAAGATTCTCCTTCAAATATAAGGATCAATGTTTAGGTATAATTAAATGTAGTGATCTAGGTCATTCATAGTGTACCTTAAAAATACATTATTGTAGCAACATCATAGTAGAAAAATAATAGCTTCCACGGCTCCAAGACAACATAGCTCTGATATCACCAATTGGTATTTGAATGATAAAAATATAAAAATGAATATAAATTGTTAAATAGGAAGGAAAAAAAAAACATGATGGAAAAGGACAATTTTATTTAGCTTTTTAATGCTTAGTTGTTACATATAATGGGTTGGATGATAGACATACAACACACAACTATCCTTTTATAACCATCTAGATATGATGCTACCAATTGTATTTTCATGCCATTGACCGATTTTTTATTTTCAAATTTTTCTAAATTAGTTCGTAACAATCGTGCCCTACATGTAGTGGAGTGTTGGAGTTGCTTGCATGTTATTTCCATGTTCATTTAGTTAAATATATACATGTGTGGGCTTCAATTGCTTTGGATGTCTCTAAAACTTAGTTGAGCTTAGATGCATCACTACCAATGTTACTCATAGCCTTTTGCTTCTAATCTTCCATTGAGCAAATTAGCTTTTTGTCATTTTGCTATTCATTTTTTGTGCATAAGAAAAAATTATTTAGAACCTAGAACAACTAAAATATCCAAAGAATAACCCACTTTAGCCATTGTCATTATTGTCATTATCCATTAAGATGATTTTTTCAAGGGTTGACTGAATTGACAACTTGGTTGTTTTCTTTAATTCCACCTTCCAATTGCTTTTTTTTTTGGACAAAATTCTTGCAAACCAATATTTGGGGATAAACATTTTTTGGCACATCTCTAGGTTACTTTATGTTTTCCCCATTATTTTGTAGATTATAGGGATTAGCTAATCTCCAATACTCCTATTGGTCCTTGGATATATAGCCTCACATCTCTCACTTTTCTTCCATTGTAGCACAATTGCCTGAAATTTTTTTTTATCTTTGATTGTTCTATTTGTTTGTGGATAGCATTCAAATTTTTTAGTAGAAAGTGAAACCATTCAAGTTGAGGAGGATACATGAAAATGCAATGGTTCACATAACTTTGATTTTGATGTAGGTATGACATTATAATTAATTTGGATTATTCACGTAAATCCTAGGTTGTCAAATGATTCCTTAGGTTGATGATGATGATTTGATTAGCTTTTGAGGGTTGTACATTTAACTTGTATATATAGAATAGAAATGACTATTTATGCCCATTGAGGCCACTTTGATGTTGCGAGCTAGGAGATTTTGTTTACAATGACGTGGGTGGATAATTGGATGGGGCATTGATAGTGATTAGCATGAGTAGCTTATTGAATTTGTTCTTAGTAAGAAAGAACAAAGGTGAGCATAAATTGTACCAATTGTGATTTGGCTCAATAGAATGCATAAAGAACATGCATTTAAAATATGTTATATGTTTGATATGGACATGGATCGAAAGCTTAGTGTGATGAGATTAATTTTGACACTACATAGATCTAGGTGGGGTAGTTCCCCTTGAACCTTTCAAAATTAAATTCCTTTAAAAATTTTTAAAGTTGAAAATATAGTTTAGTTTTAATTGGTTGCTCCCGTTAAAAAATATTATGCCCTCCTCAATTGCAAATTACCCTCTCATTGATGGTTCCAACTCTGTCATTGATATAGATCAAGGTATTGGTTTTCATATTAGATTTGTTTCAACGTAGAAACAAGGTTTAGCGGTTTGGTTAAATCATATGGGCTAAGGGGTAGCATTTTATATAGAAAATTTTACTTTTTATGGTAATTAGATGTTTGGCATGGATGGCTTGTGGATAAGGTGATTAGGTGAAAGGTCAACAATAAAAGGTTAATGGAGGCCTTGATATTATAGAAAATATGTTGTGAAAGAATTTAGTGGAGTTATAGAGGGGATTGAATGATGCACAAGGTTGATTGAGGCTTGAAGATGATAGCGATCAAGAGCAGTAGGTGTTAGGCGTTGTTTAGCAAAGACTAGCTTGAACATTACATACCAACTATTGGAGCAAAGATTGACAAGCATTGGTACATGCAGTGAGGGCAAGTGTTAATGCACATAGTAGGAATGGAGATGAGTATCACACTAGAGGTGGCATTAGCTAATAAGAGTCAATTGACTTAGCGTCAGAGGGAAGGGGTTGCTAATAAAAGGCAACATAATAAAACTTGTAGTGGTTTGAGAATCAAGGCATAACTGAGGTGACCTGAACAGTTCTGAAGTAGGTCTAGAGATCATTTTTCTTTCTTCCTTTTCCCTAAACATGTGAAAATGAAAAGGAAATTTTAGATTTTTCCCAAGGAGATAGAAAGGTCTAATTAAAGACTTTGTGTAGAGTTTGGTGGATTGGAGCTTGAGTATTCAGGATTGGTTGGTAGATCTATAAGATTTGTCACCTATTAATAAAATTTTTTTGGTAGATCTAACATAGAGATAGTATTTTTTTGAAATGTTTTCATAGAATTTTTATGGTATGCTGTTACATGTGATGGATCATGGTTTGATTCATTGAATGTTGTATTCAATAATTTTTAAGACTTGAAATCCTTCATTATTTTGAGGTGATTTTGATGTTGTAGTCACCACACTTTTTAAATTTCAACCTTAAGCATATACTATATATAAATGTAAATTTTGAGCCAAGGAATTAATGAGATTGAATAAAAACAAATGACCTAAATTATAAAAAAGGTAAATAATAAATAAGAACGATGAGTTGAAATGCCATTATTGAATGGAGAAAGTGGAAAAGTATATTAATTAATTGTGGTTTAAATGGTCCTATTTAATCAATGAATGGCCATGTTTAATGTTTTAAACATGTATTATAAGTATAAATCATAAAATTTGAAAATCACATTATTTATGACATGTAAATATGTATATGGATATATAAAAAAATAAAAATATATGAGGGGTACTCGCACGTGGTACATGTGGACTACCTTAAATGGGGCCCTAAAGGGCAACCCCTTTTCCTTGCATCGCACAAACAGAGAATGGGAAAAAAAATAGGAAAGAGAAGGACAAGAAGAGAAAGAAGAGGAGAAAAGGAGGAAGGAAGGAGGGAGAGAAGAGGGTTGTGGGTCATCCACAACCTATGTTGTTGCTGGTGTAAGCTAGTGCCGCTGTCCACCCCATCACCAACCGGAGGTAAGGAAGAAGATGAAAATTTTTTTTTCTTTATTCTTCTAAAATCAATGAAATGGGATGGGGCTTTTGTTATTTATGTCCAAATATTCATGAAAATGATTTAAATCATGAAGATTAAGCTTGGAATGGAGTCTATTTCAATGATTTGAGTATTCATAGTTATGGGGATGCTAGGATTCAAATATTTCCTATTCTTCCCTAATCTATGGGTGCATGTATGTTAGAAATTGTGAGGTAGATGAGTTTTAAATGCTAAATCATGGGGCTTGCAAATAGAATCTGAAATTTTATCCAACCCTAGATATAGGGTAGTTGGAAAAAAAGAACCAGGCATGGGCTTTTATGTAAATTGTGTAGAGAATGGTTTATGCGTGATTTTTAAGTTTTAAGATGGTGGAAATTGAATTGGTCATGGTTATTGTGATAGGGCAATGATGCAAATGGCCCTTAAGCATATGATTTTGATGGAAAAAATGTTAGATTTAGTTGTTTTAAGATATATAGTAGTTTAGAATGTAATATCTATACTTAAAAGCCTAAAACTGAATTTATGCGACAAAAAATTAACAACTATGAAATTTTTATGGGAGGCGTAGGGCTTTTTAATCGAATGTATACGGAATGATTTTTTGAAAATGTGATTTTAGGGCTAAATTGATATGGAGGGAAAAAATGGGTGGCAATTATATGGAATTGGTATCGACATGGAAAGCGCAAGGTTGGAAATGTTAAATTTATTGAATTTATATTATGTGAAAATGAAAGAGGGTAAATGTGAAATCTCGATCTTAGACACGTGTATAAAATCCTAAGGTTGTAAACCCTAGGTAATATATTTGGAAAATGTACATTCATGGGTATGAAAATATGTGAGAATAGAGGTTAAATAATTATTTATGAAATTCGGATGAATAGTGCACGTGAATAGTAACATTGGGATTAAGACACAGAAATAAGAGTTAATTACTTGGATTAAATTAATCACAAAAAGACAAAAAGGGAGATTTAATCACTTCAGGACGAAATATCAATACTTTTTGATATTTTAATGGAATTTCGGATTTTAGTGAAAAATTGAAGAAAAATTCATAACTTGCAATTGGACGTAAGATTGTGATAACATTTTTTATCGATGACCAAAATATTATGATGATCATGATGGATGGTTTAAGATTTGATAAAAATCATGAATTAAAGGTCGAGATGAAATGTCATTTGGAGATCCAAAGTAGCTCCACTTTTCATTACTTATAAATTTGACTTTTTATTAAATTTAAATAATTAAAATAAAAATAATTAATGAAAATTAGAGCTAAAATAGGGGTGGTTAGGATCCTTAACCAAAATCAATGGTCTACATTCATCATCCTCCTAAATCAAGGGCTAGGATTTAATTAGCTTAAATTAGTTAATTTTAAAAATAAAAAATAAAAATAAGGCTGCCATAGGGGGCATGAACAGTATCTAGGGGGCTGTACATGGCTCCATGTACCTTTTGGAAATTAGAAAAAAAATATTTATAATTTAATACCTCAAGCAAGGAGTAAATTCCAATTTGATGAAAAATCAAAAACTATAAATAGGGGCAGGGGTGGACATCCAAAGACACTTCATCTCAGCTTCATTTGAGCAAACTCAAGTTCCCAAACCCCTCACACATTCAAGGAAAGAAGAGGAGAAAGTGTGAGAAGAAGAGAGATATCTCCACTCCGGGTAAGTGAATTCTATCTAAATTTCTTTTGGATGTTAAGTAGAGTAAAATCATACTTAGATAATGCCTAAGCAAGAGAAAATAAGTATAGTTATAATGCTTAATCGGAATTATGATAAACTATCAAAAATTTGGAGCAAAGATAGAACATTCGGGAAGATAGCATATGATGTGTAAATAATGCTCCAAAATTGATAAATGATGATTTGAAATGAATGAATTTGACAAATATAATGTTAGAATGATGATATATTAATTTTATGATTTTTAGAATTAAAGATTATGCTTAAGTGAAATTATGTTGATTTTTAATATATGGAGAAAATGATTTAGCCTAGTTAATGATGATAAATTCATAATTCATGAATTTTTTCATGATATACTAAACAAGCTATGTCATGGTATTTTTTATTTTTGGAACCCATGAACAATAACCCACGTTGTTGTGAACAACAACCTCGGGTGAATAATAAACATGAACAGTACCCATAAACAGTGATTGTGAACAGTGATGATGAACAATAATCTACTGCAGTAGCTATGAATAGTGAACAACATGATTTTGAGAAAAAATAGAGATTTATTTTTGTATTTTATGAGGATATATGGATGAAATTTTTAAAAGATTTATGGATAAAAATTTATATAAAGAGGTAATGACAAAGTATCTTTATAAGATTAACCTCTATAGGAATGAGGTAACGAATAATTATAGAGCATAAATGGGAAGCAATCTAAGACATGAAATCATATAGATAAAATATCATTTTTTCTTGCATAAGAAAAGGAAAGGAAAAGGTAGAGGATATAGACTGAGGAGGTAAGCAAGCAAACCCTTTTGAAAATTTATTTTATTCTCAAGTATTTATGAAATGTGTTTAAGGGTGGTCATTCATATAATGTTTTGAAATGATAAATGTTTATGAGTTTTTATGAAAAGTCATGTCGATATATTAATATCATATGATGTTCATGGACATGTGCACATGTATGATGAATAATGAAGAGGCTTTGGTCGAAGTAGAAAGTGGATCAGAGAGTCTTCCTTCACTATTGCTGAGTCATATGGGCTATGTGCCGACGGCGTCCTCCCAAGAGGTGGAGGCAAAGGAATGTTATATGTGAATAAACGCATTGCATTTTCATACATGGATTGAAAAGGAAAGCATGGTTTTGAAATGTTATTTTAAAGGGATGGTGCAAATAATTCTCTACATGAGAATGATAAGTCATGTGGTGTAAAAGGTATATAATGCTGAAAAAATCAAAAGTCATGCATGTAGGAGACCATATAGGCATCAAGAGGAAGAGAGGTTCCCTTTGATGAGGCCAAGTCAAAGATAGCCAATGTATTGGACCATGCTATGTGAGATGTTCCCTTGGCTAGCGTACCTGCACGCGAAGGTTTATGTCAGGAATAAAAATGAAGCATTTATACATCCAATGTTTATGAAATAATTTTTACGAAAAGGTTTTTATTCTATTGATAGTTGATCACTTCTTAAGTCTCATATCAAATAGAAAGAAATGCATTTACAAATGATTTACATGAATAGTTTAGAAGAGTGATTTTCATGAATGGTTTACAAAAGGTTTCTAAAAATGGTTTACGAAAAGGTTTCTATTCCATTGGTAGTTGATCACTTGACAAATGTTTTCTATCACATCGAGAGAAATGCATTTAAATGAAAAAAATTTCTTGCTTGTTGAGTTTCGACTCATGTTTTGTTTTTCCAACCTTAGACAGGTGAAGGAAAAGTCAAGAGATGAAAGGCATGTGTTGCTAAAGAAAAAGAAGAATCTACAAAGTTTAGTAGATTTTTATATAAATAGATGCCCTAATGGGATATGATAAGAAATGACATAGGTTGTATGAAATTATAAAATTATAAATAATATGATAAGTTGATTATTTATGATGATATGGATGAATCCATGATTATATGATGAAAGAAAAAAAAGAAAAAAAATTGGACGAGTTCTAATTAAGAACTCGCTACGTGATCAGGACAACAATCCTGAGTCATATTTATCAATCAACAAGATCTCGGAGTAAGGACTATGTAGATGCCTTGGATTGGGGTGCCATAGTAAAATTCCTAAATTTTAAAGTCTACAGTGAGGTATATAAGCTATTTAAAATATAAGCAATTGGTAAGAATAAAAAAGCTAGTTTTAAATGTATTTTAGATAATTTATATTTGACTATTAAACTATTTGATGATCAAAATTACAAGATTTAGAATATTGAGTGGGTTGGACAAAAGGTACAAAGATAGGATAATAAGATGTGTATGAATTTGAGTGTGTAAATTACTATGAAAAACTAACTTTATTGTAGAGATGATATAAATCAAAATGCCAAAGTAGAATGTTTAAAATTTAATCTAAATGAGATGTATTAATGGGTAACCTGTGTATGGGAACTAGTTATTATATTAAATAAATGAAACAAGGGAACTGAAATAATGAAGTAGGAAAAATGATGTTTAATAAAATGATATTTAATGTAATGATTATAGCAATTCTAAAATGAAAATTTCATTATAGTGGGGTAAAAATAATTGCACAATTGGAATATATAACTATAGATGTCACTTTTGACATCTAATTATTAAGTTTATGTGATTTCAATTAATGGAAGATATATTTTAAATTTTAGAGGTTAAAAAACTAATGTTTGATGCTTATTATTGGGTTAAGACTACTATTTGAGTTTGAAAGTCATATTCAGGAAATTTTAAGTAATGAGATAAGTATTTAAATTTTCCTAAATTAAAAATGTTAGTTAGTATAAATGTTAAGTCAGGGATAGTTAAATGTAAGCCTAAAAAGGATTTAAGTAGAATATTGTATGAACTAGACTATTTGGCAATATATGTTGAATACTAATGATTGGTTATTAATTTTAATGTAAGAATATGACAATAGTGTTAATTTTCGTGCATATATTAATGAAAATGTAAGGAAGTTAGGAAAGACGAACTGTTCAATTGATTTTATGGGTTGTGGATATTAGTTATGGTATTTAAACATTATATTTACCTAAATTATGATTAATCTAGTTATTAGATGATAAGATATATATGAGTTAAGTTATGGGTGTAAAGAGACAAGTGTAGCAGCCAAGCTAACTAGTTGTTTGCCCACATAATTGAAATAAAAATAGGTGGATTGAAATTCCAAATGTAAATATTAGTGAATTTGAAGTGGAACATAAAGTTTTAATAATTGAAATCAAGGAAATAGAGGAAATAAAGAAAAATAATTTTGTTGTATGATTCCTTTATTGATTACTGATTTTAAAGTATAAATAAAAATGTTAAAATTATCGCAAGTATCATAATGAAAATCTTATGATATGTTGTTAAATATAAAATAAAAGAGACCTTAGCTAAGTAGCCATGTTGATAGGCTGTAAAGACTATGAATTTTTGAGTTTAGACTCAAGTTTGATGGCCGCATGTAAAAGTAATATAGGTGATATAAAATTTGAAGAGTTCACATTTCATGCATAAATGAATTTGAATGTCATGGGAAAGGTATTTTTATATATGTAATAGAATTTATGAGTTGCATTTGGGGAGATATATGATTTTCAATCATTTATCTTAAATGAGTTAAGATTATATATGAATTAGTTGATGCGTGATGAGTTATTTAGCAATAAACTTATTTTATGTGTAAAAAGATCACATGCTCTTTATGTAAGTTACTTAAATGCAATATATATAAAATGTATAAGACTCATTAAGAACATTTCGTTTACAGAATAATTAAAAGACAAAGGTAACCTATAGTCTATGAGTTTTCAAATTAGTCTACGTTTAAAAAAGATTCTTTTTTTGAGCATATGGGGCTTATGAAACATTTTAAAATATAATTTTATGATAAATGCAAGATGAATTCCATATTTGGACATTTAGAGAGGGAATAAGAGGTTTGTTCAAGTGTAGAATAAATTATATTTAAATGAGAAATTCAAGCAAAGAAATGCTTCAATTTTTTATTAGAGGCCAATTAGAAATGGGCAAGTAAGAAATAAGTAGGTATGTAGATTGGTATGCATGATGATGAGAATGATATGCTTAGATATTATTTTCTATTAGTTATTCTAGGAAAGGGTAAAGAAAAGATGGAGAGAGGCTAAAGGAAAAAAGCAAGCAAGCCCTTTAAAATTTTGTTTCGAAAGGATTATATGGTAAGAAAATCCATTTTTATCTTTTCATTTTATGAAATGATATTCGCCAACGAATAATTGATTTATTTTTCTTTTATGTATTTAAATTGTGCACTTTGAAATGAAAATTTTCTAGTTTATTTTATGATGACATTCATATTTCCCCATAATGATTATGATTCATGGTATGTTTATATGCATTAAGTACCCCATGGAGTGAGACAGAAGGTGATGTTTCTGAGAAAACAAAGCCAAATCACCTGACCTTGTGTCTTAAGGCTGACATCAGATGTGTTTAAAGTATCTTCTAAAGTTAAGCATAATGTATATGATCCATGCATTACATTATTAATCATGTAAGATCAGAAATATTATTATAGTTACATGATCACTAGATAAGTTTCATCCGTCGAATAAGAAATAAGTCATGATGCATGTATACACTCATTTTATTATGATACATGCATAAAAGAAATTTAAGAATTTTAATACAGCAAATTATGAAAATTTATGAGTATTTCTAAATAATTGTTTATTGAGTATTCTATATTTACTATTTTCAAATAACCAGTGAATGTAGATGATGTAGATTTAATAGAAGAGCCTTTACTAGTAATAAGGTAGTAGAGATATAACATTGAGTACTTTCGAGGTATTTGGAACTTTGGAAGGTGATTATTAAAATTGTATATATTAAGTTTAAGTGTATCATATTGAGGTTGATTTATTTAATATATAGCTTTTTGTATGAAGTATGATTGTATAAGGGATGTATTAGATAAATTAAAGTAGATGTGAATGATTTAGTAGAGAATGTTAGATTATATAATGACTATCAGGTTTTATTTCACAAAATGTTCTGCATACAAATGACATGCTATCGGATTTTAGTTAAGGGAATGAAACCAAAATAAGCTCTAAAAGCTTCTGCTAGCTTAAGAATGAAACTTTAGTTTCATTAACGAGCTTCACCACTTAAAGATCATTGGAGTATGGTTTCACCCTGTGGCGTGCCACGGGTCGGAGAGCTATAGGGGTTTTGTTTAGAGTCCATGTCTTAGTGTCATGCATCATTTTATTATGAGATTAGGCTTGCATGATGTGCGGATTTTGTCCTTGATCTTTATGTTAAACAACATGATGTGCATGGGCACCAACCATGCTACATTGAAAACTTGCACTTTGCTTGAGACAAACTTCTTCTTTCAGTCAACCCATCTTTAGCATTGGAATTAACATGGAATCATCCTCTTTTCCTACAACAAAAGACAAAAATAAGTAAATACATTTTTACATGACCTAATAAATCTAGACAACCTAAAATGAATTGATTTACCCTGAATTTAATTTAAAATGCATGAACACTACAGAAGATGCAAGAAACACAAAAATGATAAAAACTAATGCAAAACTTATGAGAATTTATATGTTTTTCTTGAACTAGAATTCAAAATGAATAAAAAATGAATTACCACTTCTATAAACTTAAAACATTGCTAATCCTTGAGCAACATATAAAAACTAAAATGCAACTGCTAATATATATATAACCAAGTCTTTTTATAACCATTAGTGATACAATCACATCTCTCAAATTAGCTATGCAAAAGACAAAAATAAATTGAGAACACTTATGAAGAACTGGCTGAGATCAAGCCAAGACATGCAAATTCATTCCACAAGTCAAGTTACATGGAAATATGATATGTAAATAGCCAAAAATTATAGTTCAACCTTACTAATTGTTCTCCTAATCAAAAAGTCTTTCTAAAATAGGTGTAATACATATATGAATAGCCTAAAAGTAAATTCATTATCTTAAAAGGGTGTAGCATTTGTCCATCAAATTCACTTAGTCTTAACTTAGGTAAATTGCATGATTGGTTTCCCCCAAACTTATTGTTCTAACTCGCCTAATCATATTTCAAGGTATCTAGAAAAAAATTTTCCTTTTTTGATTTTCTTTTTTGGCTTCTCTTACCATATTTCAGGATATTTGGGAATAAATTTTTATTCTTTCATAAAGCAATATTCTATGGCTTTCCTTTCCCTTTTTATACTAACCTTGTCATTTGTAAATACCAAGTCCTAATTACTCAACTTGGGTTAGCCACCCTCATTATTATTTATGTAGAATCCTATTAGAGGTAATATATATATATATATATATATATGTGCCAATATATTATATGCAAATGTTATCCAACCCTAAGTCTTAAGTGAAAAGATAATTATACTATGAATCAATGAGAGAATGTATTTACTTTAAAGCACATGGTTGAAAACAAAAAGATATATATAGGCTTAAAAATGGGAAAAAAATATTATGAAAATATATGATATTGAATCACAACTAGGCACAAGTATTCATATTACATAAAAATTTCTTTAATCACTTAAATTGAACATGTTAGCATGAATATGGACTATAAATTTTAATTATTTGATCAATTATATCATTCACATGTTACTTGAAAATTTACAAAGTTAACACATTAGAGTTCAATCAATGTAAAATCATGTCTTGAAAATGTTTAAATTTTCATGAATTTGGTTTTGGTTTAAAGTTTTTTTAAATGTTACAAGTATTCTTAAGATAGATTGCAATTGATAGATTATTATAGGCAAGATTTCAAACATAGTGCAATCTAAAACATATATAAATCACAAAACTAACACAAAACTACCTAAATGAGTTAATGAATAAGGACCAAACATGACAAAACATCTCCCCCAAACTTGATAAATGCATTGTGCTTAATGCATAAAAACTAAAAAGAAAATGCGAATGACCATGATATGAAATGCAAGTGAAACTGATATGCAAATACAAATGATAAACACTAAAAAGGATAGAAAAGAAAAAGCCAAAGACAGTGACTCCCTTAACCGTTCGGTGGGAAGAGTTCTCATCTTCATTATCTTCAATGTTGTCATATTTGTCAAGGTCCTTCTTTTCTTGCATTTTTAAGGTGATGAGGTGATGCTAATATGCAAGAAGATCAAAATGATTGTCCAGTTACTTGGCACAAGCTTAAAAATTGCCTTTCAAACTTTAAATTTAACTCCACATACGATAACCTCTTAACGATATGAATTCCAAACCAAGGCCTCTCACAAACTTGAATTCAAACAATAACAAGCATAAGAGGCATGTTCATGTCAACCAATATTAAGCACAACATCCAACCATTCAATGCGCTAATAAGAAGCTTCAATGTGTGGAGAAGTTCCAATTCCAATTTCTTTTTAATTCAACTCAATTACTTTCTTAGTATACAATTCCATAACAAATTATCAACACTTCTTGAACGACAACAAATTCACAAATTCAATCAAATTCATCCCATTTAGCACTTGGAAAAACCAATATCCAACACAACTGTAACACACAAACTTAGAAAAATAATTGTTGGGCCTCATAGTATGATTTTGTCCACTCTGGCTTGGCAGCTTAGCTGCACAGTTTTAAAATGCATTACATCATATTTAACTAGAAGCCCACTTCTAAACCACGAGGAAGTTTCTTCCTTTTTCAATATGGGATTTGGTTCTAGGTTATTACAAGTCGGCTTGCTTCTACCTATTTCGTCCTTGAACCACAACTTAACTTTTAGTTTCTGCCTGTAGATCTGGCTTTCACTAACTCAATTTTCCAAACCATGTCTACTTGAGGGGGGACCTGACTCTAATACCACTTATAACTCACTGACTCAAAAAAGTAACCATTGAGCTTGATGCATAAAACACATAGTCCCAGTAAACAATCATTGGGCCTTAAACTATGGGCCTCATAGTATGATATTGTTCGCTTTGGCCTGATAGCTCAGCCACATGGCTCTAAAATGCATCATATCAAGTTTAACTTTGATACCCACTAGGAACTTTCTTTCCTTTTCAATGTGGGATTCAATTTTGGGCTATTACAAGCCCATCAACTTCTGCCTGGTTCATCCTTGAACCGTAACTCAACTCTAGACTTCTACTTGCAGCCTTAGCTTTCACTTGCTCAACTCTCTAAACCACATCTACTAGTGAGGGAACCGCTCCGATACCATATGTAATATACTGGTTTAGAAAAATGATTCTAGGTCATATATTTAATGCAATTTTTAAAAATCAATCACACATTTATGATAAAATTAATTATTATAATAAAAATTTTCAAAATTCACTTTCACTAGTCATGTTCCCATTATTACATCCAGGACACAATAAAAATACATACGTATCCACTATTTTCAATATCTGCCTTGAAATACTTTTAAATAAAATAAAACGCATAATCCAAAACTCTAGTGTCCCACTTGATTTGGTCCACCTGTACAAATAATGGGCTAGTTCCAACTTGACTAGCAAATAGATTTTTATTTGGGATTAATTTTTGGTTCAAAATTAATTATTGTATGCCTCAATTATTATTTTTGGTATGGTAAATGGATTAATTAATTGAACAATATTTGATTGATATATTTGGGTAAAGTAACTAGCATAAATAATTTTATATGTTTATAGAATTGCAAAATATAAAATTATATAATTTTGTGCCCAAATATTTATATATAGTGTTAATATATTCCTATTAAATTAATATATTTATATATTGATTTATAAGAATAATTGATAGCCAATGTGATTTGCTAAAAAATATATAAATATTTTATTACATGTGAGTTGAGTATATAAATACTTATAAGCATGGATTGTGTATGGGCATAAAGGAGTTTGGGATTAACATGGTTATTTGGACCTTAACATGAGCATGGAGAGTTGGATTGCTAATACGGTGTTATTTTTCTAGACGTATTGCACCTTTATTAGAATATATACATATTTTTATGGATGTTGAGTCAATGTTCGTGGCATGTAAAGCAATGATAGAATTTTTGTCTTATGCCACTTTTTGCTTTTTTAGCAACCATTTTATCTTATTGCTTATGATCATTAATGGGGATAATTCCTCTTATATCATTTCGTAAATTTTTTTATACCCATAACATTTCATCTTAAATTCCTCTCATACCCATGCTGTTAAAACCACCGTTATCTACCCATTAAAAAGATGATTTTTCTCTTTTAATTTCTTTTCTAATTAAAATAAATCAATCGTAATATGATTTTCAAGTTTTTAATATCTTGTATTAATGATTTTCTACCATCAATTGAGTCATGTTAAGGTCAAATTATCTCAATTAAAAATTTTAAAAGGGCAAAATTATGTTTCAATGGAGTAGGTAACAATGGTTTTAACGGCGTGAGTATGCAAGAAATTTAGGATGAAATGTTATGGGTATAAAAGGAATTTGTTAAACGTTGTGGGTATAAGAGGAATTATGTCCATTTGGTATAGGTATAAGAGGAATTGTTGCCTTTTATACTTCTAATGTTTAGATAAATTCAAGTGTTGAATGAAGCTGACCCGTAACTCATTACAGTGGTATGAGCTAAGAGAGAGAGAGAGAGAGAGAGAGAGAGAGGCCTAGGGTGGGGTCCATCTATAGAAAAAAACAAAGATAAAGTGGCTTCGTGTGGATCGTCCATTTAGTTTGGCTATAATTTATCCATATTAACTCCAATTCACATAATTAAATAGTCTATTTCTATGGTTTTGATGCTTCTGAACTCAATGGAAGGGTTTGATTTTGATTTGAGGCCTAATTTTTGAGTTATTAAATTAAATAATTATTTTTATCATTTAATAAACTTTTAATTGGGCCATTATCCATTTTCAAAAAAATTTCTACTTGCTAGTCATGTTGGGATTAACCTATTATTTTTACAGGTAGGCCAAATCAAGTAGGACACTAGAATTTTGGATTATGTGAAGATTTTAAGAACGGTCATTTCATTTTATTTAAAATTATTTTAAGGCATGTATCGAAAATGGTGGATATGTATTTATTTTTATTATGTTTTGGATGTAATGATGAGAACATGACTAGTGAAAATTTTTTTTAAAATATTTTATTATAATAATTAATTTCGTCATAAATGTGTGATTGATCTTCAAAAATTACATTAAATACACAAGATGCAAGAAACACACAAATGATGAAAACTAATGTAAAGCTTATGAGAATTTACATGCCTTTTGAACTAGTATTCAAAAGAATGAATCTTGATACTCTATTTTCATAGCGTTATTACTTCAACAAATATTTTTATGTAGGTAATTAAGGGCGGTGTAAGTGTAAGGCTTGTCATAGATGTATGGCTTGGGGTGGTTATGAGACCTAATAAGGGATTATAGCTCAGTTGTAGTCAAGTAAGTTGACGAAGATGCCATGATGAGTTTGAGATGATTTATTTAGTGGTATGTGCATATATGCATGGTTGAGCTCATTTGCTTACATAGGGCAAGTGAAGCCAAGTGTGGTTAGTATCAATGTATGGTTGCAAATGATATTGTTTAGCACAATGATATGGTTTACTTCCAGATATTTATTATTATTACTAACTTTCCTACTCACTAAGATTATCCGGATCATTTTTTGTTGTCTTTTTCTTTTAGGTGGCAGGACGTATGACAAAGCCTAATAAGGTGTTAGAGCTCAACCTAGAGCTAGGAGAGTCAGATCATAAAGTAGCATTTGAATAAGTTGAATTCTATGATTATCTTAATTTCGAATATCAACAGATTTATGTGTTCATTGCATTTCCCTTAGTAACAATAATCTAAGTTAACTCGAATACCAATTTAAAACAATATTTACTAAGAAGGCTGACAGAGATTAGGTTTTTGCAAATTTTAGTACATGAAGTACATTAGTGAGGGGTTAGTAATTTTTTTAAAATCAACTTTAAAACAACGGTTCCTTACCCTACCACTTTGGCGGTAGATGAATTAACTATGAATAGATGTTTCTTGTTTATTACTAGATTCGTGAGTTTTAAATTGATTTTTATCCTTGCACGTATGCCTAATAGCTCTAGAATCAAGTCACTAGGTTTGATCATCACTCACAACACAAATTTCAAATATCATAGCAATAAAATTTTCTTCATTCATGTAGGTCTTACAACCTTTTTGAGTGTTATTCTTCTTTTTGAGAAGCTTACACTCTTTTCAAATGTTTCATTTTTTGCAATAATAGTAAGGTCCCTTTTTCTTCTTATCAATAGTTTTATTAGCATTTAAATTAAACTTTCTAGAAGGCTGATTATTACGAACTATCTCTGATATTGAGTTCCAACCACACGAACCTTAAATTGAACTTGCTCTTCTTTCTTTTCTCTTACCTAGATTTTTCCTTGGTATAAAGATTAAGCACGAGATCATCTAGGCTCATAAGAGCTTTTATCTATTTCAAATTCTTATGGTTAGGTGACATTTTCATAATAATGGTACCTACAATAATAGATTTATCTATCTTACTACCCTCAAACTTAAGTTGATTAATAATTTGTCAAATCTCATCAACTTGGTTAAGTATTGGTTTATCATCACTTAGAATGTAATCAAGGAAATTACTTAAAAGGAATTTCTAGATGCTCGCATCATCCGTGTTGTATTTATGTTAAAGCAAGTCTCATATTTCTTTGGCTATGTCCACCTTTTAGTACGAATTGAAGAGAGAGTTTAATAGTGATTTAATGATATGACCCTTGCAAATATAGTTGTCTATCTCCTACTTTATTCTTCTATATGTTACTACAATGTCTCATCCATAATTTTTTTAGGTGTTGGGGTACTGAGAACATATAGAACTCCAAGATGGGTAAGATAGAGATGAAGTTATTGTTGCCACCTATTTTAGTTAGTTCCGTAGGCATCTAATTTTGGGACATCAAGCTTAGTAAGAGGAATGGTGGATTGAGGGACCATTTTAAGATAATGAAAGAATATACCTTAAGTATGTTGGGGCAACTATTTGAAAACAGAAGAAAATTTTAAGAAAAGTGTAAAAATCCAAACTAAAATTGGTTACTACTCTACATGTATTACAGAGTCACTTTCTTTAAGGTAATATTTACACTTTTATAGATATTTTAAGGTTGTAGCAACTTACTCCCACGATACAAAAAGAGTAAATCCAATCTAAAATAAAAAAAGGCTTCCCTCCTAGACGTAACACTTGATGATGAAAAATACAAACTTGAATTGACTTGGAAAAACCTCACCAGAAATCTTTTTTAGAATTAGATAGGAAGAACAAAAAGCATACGAGAAACGAGGTTGCGAGCTATTTGTTCAAGTAACAAATAGAGATGAGCAACAGAGTATAAATGGGTCAGCATGTGACCAAAACATACCCATGTATGTCCATTTGAACTTGCTCACATATGTCTGTTTGAACCAGTTAAAATAGCAAGTGGGGATTAAGAATGCAACACATCACTAAAACACCATAGTTGCCAAAATGAAAGTTTATTCCAACTAAAGCATGTTTTTGAAAAACAAAGCATTGCTTTCAATAGCTTATATATTAAATGCTATGTATTTATTTTTTAGGACAAACATTTAATGCAAGCAATGCACCATTCTTTTTTCAATTCTCATTCCATATATTCAAAAGCATATCTAGAACCATATTGTTTCAAAAATTTGTCTTATAGTTCCATAAATGTGGTATTTTTTGTATATTAAACTTATATAAAATAGATTATATCAAGCTCTACTTTTATGTAACTAAGTTATATAGAAGAAGTCCCATGTAACTCTCTTAATTTTTAAGATATTGATGATTGACGTAAAATTTAATCCATTAATTGTATTTAATACTATTTGTTTAGCTAGGAAATCAAGTTTCATCCAAATTAAGTCTCGCATGGGTCACATGAGTTACATTTGCTCTAAATATATATTGATGTGTAAATTACAAAAAATGCTTTGCTCTATTCACAAATTTATTCGAATCTAATAGTACATTGTTGAATCATTTATATACATAATAGTGATATTTTAGATGGTTTAGATGTTGAAGATACTACTTTAAAATAGACATTTTAGTATTAAACCATTTTATCACATTAATTTTACACATTTATAGATGGGACCCATATATGCTAATGCTAAATAAAAAAAGGATTTTCATAATAATATAAATGATGCTAAATATAATAGATGTAGAGGATTTTTCATTAACAATAAAAATTTTAAAAATGGAAGGTTTATTTAGAAAAATGGTTTCATAGAAGTGAGCTTGTTATATATCCATTTTACTTTCGAAAAAAAATTCTCAATAGTATTTTAACTTGAAATATATTATGATGTATATAATTGGACTGCTTATATCTTAATCTCTTATATACATGTTTATGATGCTTTTATTTTTTATATGAATGATGCTTTTTGATAAGTCTGAAAATTTTCATTTAATTTCATAGTAAATTCACACCGTTAAGTATTAAAACATTAATTAAAGGCATA
>JAXCLR010000063.1:26723753-26738674 GCA_035584095.1 Annona squamosa | reverse complement strand
GCTGCCGAATTTTTCTTAGAATCTGTAGCCCCCATTGATTAATTATTGAGTATTTCTATGAATGGGGCGTTACAGCATTCCTTATCTTAGTCATATCATATCGATACAAGGCATTTTGAATCTTTTATCTTCTCAATCATATAATACCTATGCAAGGTCTCCTAAACATATATACTAATAGTACCATATCTCTTAGGTCATTCGTTCATGCTTCCACATACAAAGGATTACAAACTTTTGAAAATTCCTTGTTTCTTTCTCAGCGAGAACATACTTTTTATCACTTGAATTTTCCCTACACCTGTCTAAGAGGGGAAAACAAAATATGAGTCGAAACTCACTAAGCAAGCATCTTTCATTCTTGTTTAAATGCATTTCTCTCCATTCGGTAGGAGATATTTAGCAAGTGATCAACTACCAATAGAATAGAAACTTTTTCGTAAACCATTCTTGAAAATTGTTCATGTAAACCCACTTGTTGGGTATTTCATAAACATTAGATGTGCAAATGCATCATTTCCATTCATGACTTAATCTTTCATATGAGGGTACGCTAGCTCGAGGAATATCCTTTCATAATATGATCCTTTCCATTCTTAGCGTCTGACCTTCCGACTTGGCAACATCAAGGGAGACTCATTGTCCACTTACTACTTCAACTAGCCTACTTGATTTTCATTCCATGCATGACTTTCATCACTCCGGCATTATATACCTCTTACACATGGCAACTTCTCATTTTCATGTAGAGAATTCTTTGCACCATCCATTTGAATGTTAGATAAACGAAACATCATTCAAATTCATATTGGCATGCCATTTTCAAATAGAGAAGAATTTTAACCAATCATTTCAAAGAGTAATAAAGAGATGAAGGAATGATCATCTTTAAACAACTTCAGAAACATTCAAGCAAAACAACTTGAAAGCATTTTTGCATTTGAGAATAAAATCTCATTTTCAAAGCTCCTACTTGCTTACCTATGGCGATCCTTTTGCCCTTCCATCCTTTCTTTGCCTTTTCCTAGACAAATAAACATGACTACCTTATACATTTTCACCATCTGTTGTGCTTGTATGCCTTGTTTCTTTTTCAATTCCAATATACGTGTCATATGATTTTAGTCCCATAACACATTAACTTGAAATCATTCTTTCTTTAGAATACATTAATTATTACGTATATTTATAGTCTTAAAAAATTAATTTTTATTTTGTTCGTGTGATCTTAAGGATGTCTTATATATCATATAAAATTTTCAGCTCAAAATCCCTTGTATAAAAATTATTAAAAATCATTTAGTGCAATTGATCCTGACACCTGTTCAACCTTGTCTTGGTTGATTTTTCTGAATTTTTAATTTGCAATGTCCTTATCCTTTTAAGCTGAAATTTTGGTGCTCCTTAATCACACCATCATGAGTTCTCACACAAATTTTTATGAAAACAATTGTTCATTTGCTATGTCTTCCATGTTTTTCTTTCTTATTCCAGATTCACAACACATGAGTGTAGATTAGATGATATGGGTTAATTAATTTCCAAATTAAACTTTATAAATAAAATTGATTAATTAGGCATCTTTAATCCTTAAGACATATTAATAAATTACCACAAACCTAGATTATTTGGAGAGAAATCAATCTCGAATAAGACTTCCAAGATGGCCTCCTCTTCCTTCTCTTCTCTTTCTCTCTCTTTCCTTATCTCTTTCTCTCTCTTGCTGGAAACGTCCAGCCCTTGCTGCTCCTTTTTCTCCTTTTATTTGCTTCCTTTCTTGCTCCCCAAGCAACCCCATGGGTACTTAAGTAATTTTTATTTTAACCTTCCCAAATTACCCCTCATTGCAACATCTATAGGGTTGCCCATTTTGGTCATTTTATGGCATGAAATTTTGCCCATAATTCCTGCATTTTCTCATGATAATTAGCTTAATCAAATCCACCTATATGATTCCTCATGTTGTTTTATCCGTACCTTTCAAATTTCACTTCATTCCGCCTTGTAGGAGTCAAGTTAAAATTTTCTGACATTTACACCATAATTCCATAATTACTATTCTAATTTTCATTAATCAAATCATGATAATTAAAATAATTATTCATAATACATTAGCATCTCTCAATCCTCATTAAGCCACTTTAGTCATGCTGACTCACTTGGGCTCCGGTGATTAATTTTAATCACTGTTTTTAATCGAAATCCTAATTGCAAAATATCATAAAATCATCCTAAATTCATTCAAGGCATACATGTATCATAATTACATGCCAAATGCCTTCATATAAGTCCTACTTGAGTTTGGGTATCACATGCTTGTTGCTGGTTGGAGAATAAATTAGTGCTGATCTTCATGGTTTTTATGTAAACTATTTGAACGATTTTGATTATGTATTTCCCTACCATTGCCACCGAATCTAGTTGGTGTCTTCTTCTCCCATGGTTACCCTTTTTGTTGGTAGTTGTTACTAGATGGAGAATAAATTCATGCTAATTTTGATGGTTTTTTATCGCCAAGTATTTGAGCAATACTGATCATGCATTTTTTGCTATTATCACCGAATTTGAGTGGTGTGTTCTTCTACCATGGCTGCCCTTTTTGTTGAAGACAATAAAGCATTGTAACTCTAGTGCTCTAGCGATGCACTCAAATGCATACCCTTAACACTAATTGAAGTAGTCTAAATAATTAAAAAGCTCCAACATCAATGCATCTTAGCTTGCCCTCACTGGATGACATCTTGGACTACCTCAAGGAAGATAACATCATCGGCAAAGTAGAGGGGCAAGGATCATCTACAAGGGAATGATGCTCAAATGGGATCAAGTCACTATGAAGTAGCTCTCGATGATGATTCATGGGTTGACGCATGACCTCAAATTCAATGCAGAGATCAGATGCTTGAGAGGATCCAACACTGACACATAATCAGTTTTCTCAGCTTCTGCTCCAACTACAAAATGAATTTGCCCATCACATAAATGTTGTGGTCAGATGCTTGGGAGAAGTTCTCTATGGGAAGAAAGGGGGCCGCTTGTACTGAGACATGCATTACAAGATCGCCATGGAGGCCATCAAACACCTATGTTGGGAATTGAGAGCAAAACAATTGCATTAATTTCAATTCATTTTCAGTAAGCGTTAAGAGAAATCCATCAGCAGCTATATATAACAAAGGAGCCCATTTCCACTTTTATAGTGGAGAAGATAGACAACAGTCACTACTTGCATAAGCCACAATGCTATGATATCGACACAGAAAGAATGCATTCTACACAACAAGAATTGATATCGTCGCCATCTCTTAATTTCTCATAACCAGCAAGATGAGTAGCAGGGGTAGGAGAAGAAGCATGCCATTATGAGGAAAACAGAATGGAATCGAACTGGATTCCACAAATGTTATCAGATGGGGCTAAATTCGAAAAGAATTCGTCGACCTACGCCCTAAATTAAAGAGTGTTTTTAGAAAAAAAAAATCCACCAATGTCCCAATTCCTTCCATTTGATGACAACCATTAATATGCAATTTTGGTAAAACTATATGGGAGTGATATACAATTCGTGAAACTATGTAGGTATATATGTAATTTTGGTCAAACTATTCAGGCATATATGAAAATTACCCTTTATTTTCACAAAATATTTTGATCACAAAGATGTTTTTTATTTTTCAAATTTAAAAAATATATCATAGAAGTTTTTATTACATTAAAATATGTAATACTTTATTAATTTTCATATTCATATATTTATATTTTTTCTAATTTTCAAATTCAAATACCGCATTTTCTTTAATATTGCTACTTCACTTTAGATCTTATTTTAGATTTTATTAATATGTAATTTTTTAAATTTCTCTATATACTACATTTTATGTTCAAATTCAATTGAAAATTCATAATGCCCAAAGAACAAGATAGTACTAATATTCGAGGAAAGAGTTGGAACATGAAGACAACAAATTATGTTCAAATTTTGTAGTAGATACTTAAGTAGAGGTATTACAAGATTAAAGTAGCACTTAACACATAAAAGGGTAATGTCACTTCATATGCCCAACTGCCTAAAAAGATAATAGCATTCATGCAGGATAATTTAAAGAATACAAAAATGAAGAAAGCAACGTGAAAAAAGGAGAAATAGGTAACTTTAAAGGCTTATAGAGAAAAAGTATTTAGGACACCATGTGATGGTAGTGGTGATGTTGATTATGAGGATGATGATGTTATGGAGATTAAAATAACTAGAAAAGAAAGTCTACAAACTACAATAGATGATGAGCAACACAGATAAATTTTCTCAAGAAGCCATTCAGTTTGACGAGTAGGTGAAATAGTGGTGCAAGAGGATTTAGAAGTGGTAGATATTGATTTAAAATTTTTTAATAAGCATTTAGTTCTTCTTGAAATCAACCACAAAATATCAGCCTTAATAATAAGGATACTCAATTCAATGAGCCACGAGCACCCATGGGTGATGAGCAAGTCTTTAGAAGTAGTGTAAAACAAAAATAAAATAAAATAAATATGGAGTAAATGTATTATAGATAATCTAGGTAAAGCAGCTGGTAAGTTATTTTTACACAATAATATTTCATCTCTTATTGTAGATTTTTCATATTTTAAAGTTTTTTTGAAGCAGTAAGTAAAGTAGGATTTGGTATAAAAGTAAAAGTTCATATAAAATTAAAGAAAAATACTCATAAGAAGGCTATTAGGAAGTTTAATAATATGTGCGAGACTTTAGAATGATATGAAGGTCATGAGATTGTATCATTATATGTGATAATTGAATTGGCCCAATTAAGTTGAGCATTATCAATTTTATGGTCCATTGTTATTTAGGAACAATCTCAATTAGACTAGTTGATTTATTAGAGTTATAAAGGATGTTAATTATATTTTTAGTTTGATGGATAAAATGATTCATAAAGTTGAAAAAAGTAATGTGGGACAAATTGTGATAGATAAAGAAGCATCTTATAAGGCAGCTTGGAGGACGCTCAAGCAAAACAAATAACTTTTTTTTATTTACAATCATAATTGAGTTACTACTTTGATGAAAAATTTATAAATAGTCGTAAGTTGTTGAGACCTAAAGTTACTTGTTCTACTACAAATTATATTGCTTTAGAGAGTTTATACACTCATATAGAAGCTTTCAATGAAATGATATCTACTAGAGCCTAGATTGAATTAAAATATGAAAATTTGATAAAAAGGGTCGACCGTTAAGATGAGTCAAATTATTAGAGATAATAAATATTGTAGAAAAGTTCTTGAAATAATAAAGGTAATGAGTTCTTCGATTAAAGTGCCAAAACTTGTTAAAAATAATGATCTACCCACAATGGAATTCATATATGAAGCGATGGATAGAGCTAAACTTGTCAATAAAATGAATGTAAATACTACAAAGAGTATTAGAGTCTAAACGATTGACGATGGAATAAAAAACTTTACCACGATTATATATGATAGGTCATTTGCATTTCATATATGTAATTTCATGTGTATTGATATTTGATTATTACTCCTTAAATTAATTTTAATTTATAGAATTTTTAAATCTTGAATTTTGATTGTTGATACATATGAAGAGGTGGACGAGATAAGAGTTGACCTAAAAATTATAACCAAGAGATTAGACCTAAATATTGATCAATAAGTTCATGCAATTAATGAGGTAAGATGAATTAGATAACTCAATATTAAGATATAAACATCATTTTTTTATAATTTTCATACGAATATTGATCTTTATTTTTCATGTAGATCCAAATATACCAACTTGGTATATGTAGCTTGGGATAACCAATAGCAAGAGCAATTGTCAAAAAGTTTGAAGCAGGTAAATATTCTAAAAATATAATTCCATATTTCTATATATTTATACTATTGTGAATAAATGACAAATCAAGCACAAATTCAATTTGAGAAGATTTAAAACACTAACATAGATGTTGAGATGTGTTAAGATACTTCAAAATTCAAATTAGTAGATCAAGTCGTATGCCGAGTTGACTCAAGCATTGACTAGAGTAAAGTTGAATCCAACATTGACTTCAAAGGGAAACACGTGAACAGGCAAAGTCGCAATCGAAGTTGACATCGCATGCGACTTTGGAGAAGCCACAACTCAAGTCGACTTAGTTAGCGACTTGGGATATCTTCAAGGGTCCAGAGCTAAATCTGACAAAGTCAAGTCGCAAACTAAGTTAACTCCAACATGCAACTTAGGTGAAGTCATACATGAAGTCAACTCAAGCATGCAACTTGAGTGGAGTTGCAATCCCAGTTGACTCTAGCATTAAGAAGTCAAGGAATGCCAAGCTCAAGAATAAGAAGTTTAACTTAAAGAATACAATACTATCATCTAGGACAAATTATTCAAAAATGCTTACAAGACTTTGACTAAGTATAACATTCAAGAAGTTTTAAAAAACCCACATATAGTAACAAAGAATTATGAAGAAACAAGGGCAATTATATATATGGATCAAGATCACACTATGTCAAGGTTCTAATGAATTAAACAAAAAGTGAAGTCGTAACCCAAGTTAACTTCACCTGTGATTCAGGTCAAGTTTGAGATCAAGTTGACTAAAGAGTGAAATTTAACTGAAAAGCTGAAGACCCAAGTGACAACCCAAGTCAACTCTAGTTTGCGACTTTGGTGAAGTCGCATCTGAGGTGGACTATGAAAAAATTCGAACATTAGCGCATTAAATGCCCGCCACCTACAACCAAATGTTTGAATTTACTCCTCTACTATTCAGTATACATTAGTGGAAGAGAAAAACTAGTACAATAGCATTGATTGGTCTTCAACCTTTACATTCTCAAACATTCAACTATCATCAAAAAGACTCTCCAAGAAGAACTGAGTGATTAATTGCAAGTGTTGAATTACTCCACAAACAACTCATTCTGCACGTTCTTCTCTATATAGAAACTTATTCTCTATACACCTGTAAAGTGTAGCGTTATTTCTATTTATTATTTATTCATGTTCCCACTTGGTTTGGTATTGAAGACCAAGACCAAGTAAAGGTAAGGTAATGTGTGACTGGAGTATGACTCATCACCTACTTGTGAAAAGGTGTAAAAGCCCTTTAGAGTTATAATCTAGAAAAGAACAAGTACTCTAATTGTATCTTCATTTTGCGTAGTGGAACCCAAGGCACAAAAGGGTGTTGTTGAAGGAGTGGAGTAGGGAGAGTTACCTCAAACCACTATAATCTCTTGAGTTCGTTTTGCTTATTCTACTTGTATTTATATTCTCCACATTTTTTCATTCAAGGAAATTTATTTCGAAAGGGGTTACATCTTCAATACTAAAAGATTTTTAAGAACTCAATGCACCCATCCCCTTTTGGATTTTGCCAATAATTCAGGACCAACAAGTGGTATCAAAGCGGATCTTTAAGTTGTTACCAAAAAGATCTTATTTAAATGGCATCCCAATCAACTTCCATCCCTATCTTTGCTGAGGGTCAATCATTCACTAGGCCATCACTATTTCACCATAGTAACTTCGATTATTGGAGGTTGAGAATGAAATAACTTATTATGGTCACAGACATGAATTCATAGATTGCTATTTAAGATAGCGTTACTCTACCGATTAGTGAGAAAGCCTCCGAATGAATTGAGGAGGAAGTTAAAATATTAAAGAGCAATGCTAAGGCAATGGATTCCCTTTTTTGTGCCTTAACCGCTGCAGAGTATGATAGGATATCTTTCTGTCTAACTACTAAAGAAATATGAGATATATTAACATCAATATATGATGGAACCTCTCAAGTTCAAGGGACAAGAAAGAACATATTGATTGAAGAATTAGAGAGTTTGAAGATGCTAAACACTGAAAATATATATGAAATATTTACAAGATTTTCTAACATTACTAACATATTGAAAGGATTTGAAAAAGCAATTTTTGAATCTGAACATGTTATAAAGATCTTAAGAACTCTACCCGAGTCATGGACTCCAAGGATCACAGCCATTGAAGAGACAAAGGTTCTAAACACATTAAAGCTTGAAAACCTTATTAGTTCACTCATGTCTCATGAATTGATAAAGAAAAGGAATAAGAAACATCATAAAGGAAAAAGAGTCATCACATTGAAAGTAATGCAGAGCTCAAACGAGTCCATGTCATCTTCCCAAAACGATGATGAGGAGATTGCTCTACTCACAAGAAGGTTCAAAAAATTTATGAGGAAATGGAATAAATTTGGCTCTAAAGGATTCAAAGAGAGAAATAGAAAGGAAAAAAAGAAAAAAAAGTGACTAAATGCTATAGATATGGTGGAGTGGCACACATGCAAGTCCAATGTCCCACTCCGAAAGAAAGCAGATCAAAAGAACAATAAGAGAAGAAAGATATAAGCGACATTAGAAGATTTTCAAAGCTCAAGGGCAGAAGAATGTACGTAAATGAGGATACCTCCACAACAAGCAGTTCTTCAAATGAGGACCATGAAGCTACAAATTGTGCACAATATGTTGCATAGCAAGAATTGAGGAAGAAAACATATTAAAATACCTCACTGCAATTGAAATAACAGAAGAATTAACCATGTTACTGAAAGCACAAGCAATGAAGAGGCAATATCTAAACTTGACCACTCTAATTCAAAGTCTATCCAGTCCTCTACTCATGATTGTCTCAAATGTGTTGAGTTAGATAAATTGCAACAAGCATATGATTTATTGTATGATAAAATCAATAAATTAGGTAACAAATATACATTAAAGAAACAGTAATGTGACTCAATTATTATTGTGAATGAAAACTTGGCCAAAAGGGTCAAGTGCTTAGTAGATGAGAACAATGTCTTAACAAACAAAGTTGAAAGGCTAAAGAAAGAAAACAAAACATCGAATGAATCATAAACCAAATTCTCTAAACCAAGGGAAATATCAAAATATTTTTAAATATGACCACCTAAAGTAATAAAAGAGGACTTAAGTATTCTACATTTGAGCAAGGTGAAAACAGCAAGTCTAATGCTCTAAAATGGGTGAAATTTCAAGCCAAGATAACTATTTTTCATAAACAAAAAGTGAACCATCTTGCTTGAATTAGAAGGCTAACTTAGGAACCTTGTTGTTCATTAAGTTCTACTTCAAGACTTCTAGGGATATGCAATATCTGTAACAAGTTTGGTTACAAAATATTTCAATGTAAAATTAAGAAATTATACAACCAAGGTGCTAAATTAGTTTGGGTATCAATGAGCATTAGATTTGTATCTGTCAAAGTAGAGTAACGTAGGCTCCAATGACTTACTAACCGAATAGACCTACAAAACAGGTACTAAAGAGATAAGCTTCACATGAAAATTCTTGGAGGTTTGTCTTAGAGCTAAAGCCAACAGCACATGGTTCATGGATAGTGACTACTCAAGACACATGACAGAAGACAAAGCTTTGTTTTATAATCTCAAACCTTATAATGGAGGTACTGTTGTGTTTGAGAATAATGAAAAGGTAAAATTAGTGGTAAGAGAAATGTTTATGATATTTAAAATTCATGTATAAAGGATGTGTTATTTGTTGAAGGATTCAAACATAGCTTAATGTGTATTAGTCAACTGTGTGATAAAGGTTACAAAGTCATATTTGAATCACTATATGTAATGTTTTTTATGGAGATCATATAGTATCAATGGAAAAAGATATGAAAATATATATTTGGTTTCTCATGATGAATTGGATAGAAAATTTCTTATGACTATTGATAATGATCCTTGCATATGATATAAAATACTAGAACATATGAATATATCAAACATTAATACCCTATGGAAAAAAAGTATAGTAGAAGGGTTACCAAAACTTAAATATAAGAAAGATAAATTTTGCCAGGTATGTCAAGTGTCCAAACAACCTAAGATGTCATTTTCACCCAAAAATAAAATTACAACCTCAAGGTCACTTGAATTACTACAGATGGATCCTCACAGGTCATCCATTTGAGCCTTGAAGGAAAGAAGTATGTTCTTGTTATTGTAGATGATTTCTCAAAATTTACTTGGATAATGATATTAGCTAGAAAAGACGAAGCTTTTGCAATGTTTATACATTTTTTGAAATTGGCACAAAATGAAAAATAAAATACAATTGTTTCAATCAGAAGTGATCATGGTGGTGAATTTGAAAACAAACGCTTTATAGAATTTTGCAATGAAAAAAGAATTTATCGTACATTCTCTACTCCTAGAACTGCTCAACAAAATGGGGTAGTTGAAAGGAAAAATAGAACAATGCAAGATATGACAAGGACCAAGATAAATGAAAGTAAATTGCCAAGAAATTTTGGTGTGAAGTCGTAAGTACAGCCTGTCATGTATTAAATCGAGTTACCATTAAAGTAATCTTAAAAAAGACCCCATATGAGCTATGAAAAGGTAGAAAACTAAATATTTCATATTTTTATGCTTTTGGTTGTACTTGTTATGTTTTGAATAATGGAAAAATTAATCTAAGAAAATTAGATTCCATGAGTGATGAGGTAATATTTATTAAATATTCATCAAATAGCAAAGCATATAGAGTCTTCAACAAGAAAAATCAAGTAGTAGAAGAATTTGTTCATGTAGTATTTGATGAATTTAACAACACCTAGGAAGGAGGAAGAGCTAAGTGATGTAGATGACTTATCAAAGAATCTCAAAAAGTTACATGTGGAAAAGCAAGAGGAAGAAGAACAACCAAAGCAAGATCAAAGCCTAGATAAGGAGGTAAGCGTAAGTAAAATTTCCTACAAACCTCCAAAGGATCTGAAATTCAAAAAGTGATCATCCAATTGAGTAAGTAATTAACAACATATATGAAGGAGTAAAAACAAGAGGTCCTAGGCAAAATATATATGGACATTTTTCTTTTATATCAAAAATAGAACCAAATTCTATTGATCAAGCTCTTAATGATGAAAACTGAATCATAACCATTCAAGAAGAGCTAAATTAATTTGAAAGAAATCAAGTATGTAATCTAATTCTTAGACCCAAAGATTGCACAATTATTTGTACCAAATGGGTCTTTAGGAATAAATTAGATGAAAATAGACTTGTGGTGAGAAATAAAGCTAGACTTGTAGTCAAAAGGTGTTCACAAGAGGAATGAATTGACTTTGAGGAATTGTATGCTTCTATAGATAAATTAGAAGTCATACTTATCCTATTAGCATTTGCATCTCACATGGGTTTCAAACTGTTTCAAATGGACGGAAAAAGTGCATTTTTAAATGGATACCTCTTAGTGTTAAAGAAAAAGAGAAATCTAAATTTGTGTATAAGTTGACCAAAACATTGTATGGACTAAAATAGGCCCCAAAAGCTTGGTATGAAAGGCTAAGTAAATTTTTGATTGATCATAAATTCTAAAGAGAAAAAGTTGATGTTACCCTTTTCATTAAGTATAATAAAAAGATATACTAATTGTTCAAATTTATGTCAATGATATTGTATTTTGTGCTACTAATGAGTCTCTATATTAAAAATTTTCCAAGCTTATGTAAAACGATTTTGAAATGAGCATGATGGGCAAGCCTAATTTCTTCGTTGAATTATAAATCAAGCAATTAAATGAATGAATCCCTATAAATCAGTTCAAGTACATCAAAGAAATACTCAAGAAATTTAGAATGCATAACAGTAAAGAAGCAAATACATCCATGAACTCAAGCATCAAAATTAGCAAAGATGAAATAGGTAAATAAGTTAAACAAAAATTGTATAGGTGTGTGACAGGATCTTTATTGTGCTTGACTACATTTAAACCAAATATATTATTTAGTATTTGCATGTATTCTAGATTTCAGTTATGTCCCACAGAATCACATTTAGCAGCCATAAAAAGAATCTTTAGATAGTTAATTGACACTACTAATCTAGACTATGGTATCCCTAAGGGTTCAACATTTAATCTAATTAGCTATTCGGATACGAATTTTGTCGGTTACAAGGTAGATAGAAAAAGCACTAGTGGGACATACCAATTTTTTGAAAATATGATAGCTTCATGATTTACAAGAAAACAAACAAGTGTTACTCTATCTATTACAGAAGCCGAATATATTGCCGTCGGGCGCTGCTGCGTCCAATTGCTCTGAATGAGACAACAATTTAAAGACTATGAGATAGATTACAAAGATATACCTATAAGATATGAAAATACGACTGTCATATGCGTAACTAGAAATACAATATTGAATTCTGTAAGGCATCATTTTATTAGAAAACATATTAAAATTTATGATATTTGTTTAGAATATGTTAAAATAGAATATCAAATTACTGATAGTTTTGCTAAACTGCTAGGAAATGAATCATTATACAAAATTAGAAATAAAATAGGTATGATTGATATTAAAGCATGATATTGATGTAAAATTACAAAATTATTGCTAAACATGATTGACATGATTGCTGTGATTGTTTAAGTAATTTGCTTGAATGAAATAAGTTAAATAGGTAGGAAATATTTATTCTTAGATAAGTAAGGCCAGGTAGACTCCATTCATCCGAAGTTGATTTCGGATGAGCGAAGTCGACTGCGAACCTGACTTAGGGTTTGGAGTCGACTTCGTGGGTGTCATTTTGGCTAGCCTTTCTTTTAGTCACGAACGACCGTCACTTCTCTATCTTTCTCTCCCATTCTCAAATCTGATTCTATCACCTCTTCTTTCAAGTTCTAAATCACCAAATCTATCAATCTCATCTCTTGTTCAACAAACTTTTAAGTTTTCATCTTCTCCACATCAATGGCACCTAAAGCAGTTTCAAAACCAAGTAAACTTTCCATCTCAAGACTCTCCAAATCCAACATAAGGGAGGACATGCCTAGATGGCAACGGATGTCGTGCAAACATGCTAGGGATGAAGCTGCAATATCCACAAGTCATCGGGTTCAATTCCAAAAAGGTAACCCTCCACTTCTATACCTAGAAAATGAAGTAAATTTGGAATCCAGTGAAAGTCTGAACATTGTGGGAGAAAGAAAGGGAACCCTAGTTCCAAGGGGTCAAGTTCTAAAAATGCCAATAGAATATTTCAGAACTGGGCGTGAACATAGTAGATTTTTCCAACTATGAGAAGAAGACCTTCCATCCAAAAATCATTAATTTTAAATTTTTACAAGAGTATGAATTTGGTATTGAGGAATTGCTTGACTTTCAAGGGTAGACCACCTTGTTAAAGGATGATAAAAAAATTTATCCAGATCTGACAAGGCTATTTTCCTACCTATGAGATCAAGAAAATTTCAATACATATGTTAAGGGAGTAGAAATTAATTTGGGAGATGCACAAGGCATTAGTGGCCAGTTGAGAGTATTGATTAGGAGCAATAAATATCATCTGAGTATTAAGTTCCTACATTACATGAATCTACTCCACAATTGAGAGTACTGAGATTACTTATAGTTCATTGCATTTATCCTAAACGTAAAGGAAAAAATCAACTCAATCCCCAAGATGCTGAAATTTTATAAAAAGTGGCCAATAGAATCAAGGTTAGCCTGCCTAGACTAGTTTCGGATGCACTGGAGTTAAAGAAAGAAAATTCTCGAGGAGTATTGTCATATAGCAAATGGACCACTTAGATATTTGACCATTTTCATGTCGATTTGGAAGGAGAACCATACGAGGTCTTGAAGCCCACAAACGCCATTAACAAAGCCCTCTTAACCGTATCAAAGCTGATCTTGAGGCATTTTACATTGTACAACTACATGCTTGAATGGGAGGAGAATTTCAAGGAGTCCAAGATAAATAGACACTTCAAGCAAAGGTAGCTCCACTTGAGGGGGAGAATCCACCTCACCATGATTTTCAACCATCTCCACATCCTACTCCCGGAGCTCTGGCATCTCCTGCTTCACATGCCTCTTGTTCTCCTTAAGGATCTCGAGCTACAAATCAATTTACCCACTCTCTAGCCCAACCATCTATATCTAATGTCATTCTCGACTACCTTCAAGTCATGGAGAGTAGGATCACTCAAGAACTTGGGGCTATCAACTTTTCACTCATGAACATGCATGGTCGGCAAGATAAACTAGATCAAGAGCTTAAAATCATCAAATATCATCTTGTCTCCAGTAGTAGGTGAGGTAAACAAATTCTCGATCTACCTAATTTTGATCCTTACTGGGGAGAATTAGTTCGAGTTGATCCAACTATTCAGGCTCCATCATCACCTTCTTCCTCTACTTCTCCAAGCCAAATGTTTCCCACTCAATAGCCACCCTATCCCATATCATCGTTTGCCTTTCACAAATCTCAACTCCTTGGTTCCATTCTCTTTTGGTGATTATCAAAAAGGGAGAGAAGTATCAACATATGGTAAATATGGCTAGATTGTACTTAGGGCACATGTAAGAGTTTTCTTTTTAATATGAGTGCTTCTTGTGACTTGAAAGTAAATTTTATGATGTTAATGATGCTTATGATGAATTGAATAAAATTCGTGAATTGAATGAAACTGGTAAATTGACTTGGATTTTTATTGCATTACCAATATGATAAAATACTTATTTGTTAAATGAAAGGTCAATCTCAAATTGGTTTTGTAAATCATAAAAAATGAGGAGATTATTGTGAATAAATGACGAATTAAGCAAAATCTATATTTTGATTATTAGCAATTCAATTTGAAAAGATTTAAGGCACTAACATATATGTTGAGATGCATTAGGATACTTCAAAATTCAACTGGGTAGATCAAAGAGTATACCCATTGGTCCCGAGTTAATGGCAAAACCCAAGAGGAGAGGGGTGAATTGGGTTCTTATAAAATTCTTCGGTAAATTAAAACTTAACCCCTTGTGGAACCCTGACCGTATACGCGTTACTTTGACCGTATACGCGTCATTTCGACATTGTAATTTTGTAATTATTTTA
>JAXCLR010000063.1:26710360-26723653 GCA_035584095.1 Annona squamosa | reverse complement strand
CTTCCTTTGAAAGTGTATAGATCACTCAAATTTGGAGAAAAGCAAATGAGAGCTCTTGTTTGCACTTCTTTCCTCTCCTTAGGCTATGTAATGTATGTATTCTCGTTTGCTTGAGTGTCTATTTATAGAATGGGGAAGATTTGAATGTTATAGAAGTGGTTGGCGCGCAATAAATATTCCAACGTTCAAAAATTCGAACATTACTTCCCCAAGTCGCAGGTGGAGGACTTCGTCTGCGACTTGGCTTCCCAAGTCACAACTGGAGTCGACTTCGTGTGCAACTTCAATTCTGCATTTTCCAAGTCTGAGTCTGGGTCGACTTGGTTTCAGACTTGACCTCAAGTCGATTTTGGAGTCGACTTGGGTTGCGACTTGACCAGTTCTTGTGCCGAAAACAGTTTGATTTTTGTTTGCTTTCCTTTAGCTTGCTTGGCTTCTTCCTTCAATAATTCTTTGTAGACCTTGTGAAGCTTGAAAACTTGTATGGTTGATTTTTCCTTTGATTCATGCACCTTGCTTTCTTTTGATATTAATCTTCATATCTTGAATTTCTTCATCTTGAAATATGCTTGGAGCTTTGCCTTGGACTTGAAAAACTTAAGTTGATAATGAGCTTGTACCCTTGATTTGGTCTTGAGACAACTCAAGTTGATCTTGAAAATGAGCTTGAATCTGCATCTTTGAACTTTGAAAACCTCAAGTTGATCTTGGGGTCGACTTCGTCTGCGACTTCACCCAAGTCATAAATGGAGTCGTCTTCGACTGCGACTTCGATATTTTTCTGCCCCAAATTCCACTCTGGAGTGATTTTTCCATCTCAAGTCGATGCTGGAGTCGACTTCGTTTGTGACTTGGCTTCCCAAGTCGCAAGTGGAGTCCACTTGGCCTGCGACTTCACCTGCTTTCCTTCCATTTTCAAATCTGGTTGTGAGGTTCATTTTGGAGTCGAGGATGGAGTCGACTTTGGGATCGACTTCACCCTAAGTCGAAGTCCAAGTCGACTTGGAAATCAACTTGGCTATTTCATTCCTTAAATCATTCAACAAAATCATTAATATTCACTTTATACTCAAATTTAACTGTTAATCATCAAAACTCATGCTTTGGTCAATTTTGTTTTGTTTTGAACATTGTTTCCAACAATACCAAGTCGACTTAGGCATTGATTTAAGCCAAGTTGATAGCAAAGTCGATTCCAGCATCGACTTCAAATGGGCATTTTTTGACAACGTTGACAAGTGGACGCATGAACAGGTAAAGTTACAAGTCGACTTCGCATGCAACTTTAGTGAAGACGCAACCCAAGTCTACTCAGTTAGTGATTTGGGGTATCCTCAAGTGTTCAGAGCTGAATCTAACAAAGTTAAGTTGCAACCCAAGTCAACTCTGACATGCGACTTAGGTGAAGTTGCACATGAAGTCGACTCAAGAATGCAACTTGAGTGGAGTTGCAATTCTAGTTGACCCTGGCATTAAACTTGGACAGATAAAGTTCAAGTCAAGGAATTCCAAGCTTAAGAATGAGAAGTTCAACTTAAAGAATATAATACTATCATCCAAGACAAAGCTATTTAAAAATGCTTACAAGAAATTGACTAAGTATAACATTCAAGAGATTTTTAAAAGCCCACATATAAAAGCAAAGAATTATGAAGATGAATCATGAAGAAACAACGACAATGATATACATGGATCAAGATCACATTACGTCAAGGTTCCAATGAATCAAATAAAAAGTGAAGTCGCAATCCATATCGACTTCACCTGAGACTTGAGTCAAGTCTAAAACCAAGTTGAATCAAAAGTGGAACCTGACTAAAGAGTTGAAAATTGAAGTCGCAACTCAAATCGACTCCATTTGTGACTTGGGCAAAGTCACATCTGAGGTCGACTCCTAATACGCTTTGAATCACAATCGTCCAAAAAATTCAAACATTGGAGCATTAAATGCTTGCCACCTACCACCAAATGTTTGAATTTACTCCTTTACTATTTAATACATGTTAGTGAAAGAGAAGAACAAGTACAATAGCATTGATTGAGTTTCAACCTTCCCATTCTTAAGTAATCAACTGATCATCAAAATAACTCTCCAAGAAAAACTAAGTGATTAATTGCTAGTGTTGAACTGCTCCACAAACAACTCATTCCATATGTTCCTCTCTGCGAGAAACTTGTTCTCTACACACGTGTAAAGTGTAGTGTTATTTCTATTTAATATTTATTTGTGTTCCCACTTGGTTTGATATTGGAGACCAAGACCTAGTGAAGGCAAAGTACTACGTGACTGGAGTGTGACTTGTCACCTACTTATGCAGAGTCTGTAAAGGCCTCTTAGAGCTAGATTTTGAAGAGAGCAAATGCTCTAATTGTATCTTTATTTTACATAATGGAACCCTAAGGTACAAGGGTGTGTTCCTAGAAGAGTAGAATAGGGAGAGATGTTCCAAACCACTATAATTTCTTGAATTTGATTTACTTATTCTACTTGCATTTATATTCTCCACGTATTTTTATTCAAGGAGATTTATTTCAAAAGGGATTACATTTACAATATCAAGAGATTTTTAAGAACCCAATTTACTCCTCCCCTCTTGGATTTTGCCATTAACTCAGAACCAGCATATAATTATTTCTTTATTTATGATTTATGAGCTTAACTAGTGATGTATGTTGCTAATCTATGTAGTTGAATAATGGCTAAATTATGGATATAATGAACACATTTTTAAAAAAATTACAATCAAGATCTTGAGCTAAACTGTTTTTTTTTCATCTAGTTACGAGAGAAATTGGAGCTCTTTTGCATTAGTTCATACAAAGCAAAGAAATAGTATATATAGAAAAGAGTGGAGAGGAATGTTTCATCTATTATAACGTGAGATTTCAGCTCAAGAACATGAAAAAGACTAGAAATAAAGGCAAACAACCAAATGTATATATATATATATATATATGACAACGATTTTATCCTTACCACCCACAAAAGTCGCCTCAACCTCAAGGTCATCAGTTTGGGGTAGAATATGAATACTGCTTGTATGAGATTGGGTCTAAGTATTCTCAATATGCATACCATGCTTCATACTAGATAAGTAACAACAGTAATGATAATGATAATATTGAAGAATCTCCTGCACATTCATTTTGGTGTTGATTTATTACTCATTTCATTCTTGTGACAAGGTACTATTCTAAGACTCTTTAAATTATTTATTTTTCATTTTGTGTATTCTATATTCTTATGTTTATGTTATTGCTAACTTATAAGTCACAACTTAGCCATTTGAACTTTTGAACTATGTATTTATGTCAAGGTTGCCTTTTATTTATTATTATTCTCTTCATGTTTATTATTTAATTTTAGAATGATATTCTAATTTTCAGTTGTAATGTTGCATACAAAAATTATATTACTTGTGTTCCACAAATAGTAACTTATAAGAGAACATAGGCCCACATACACCATCGTACACATAGGCAAAATGTTAACTAATTATATGTTCTTTCATTTCTCATTTTTCTGAATTTATTACATATTTTTTAGATTTATTAAGTTAAAAAATTCCGTCCTGTACGGTCTAATATCGATATAATACAGTTGTATAGCATTATTTTTGGAGAGGGCCGATGTGCTCCTGAATGCCCATATTCTGAACCATGCTTCCCATCCTCTCTTTCTGCTTCTACATTCCTATTATTGTAGCAACGGCAAACCTGCTTGTTGCTGTAGGTGCCAGGAGGTATGCAGAAGTACTTAGTGCAGCACTTCTAGAAGAAGAGGCGTGCCTTCTTCTACTGCTCCCTTGGCATCTCTTCACACACCGCCTGTTACAACTTAGAACCATACATTCCCTGACCACAACCGACGTATCAAACATGTGATGTGAGAGAAGCCCTTCCTCTCCTACATCTACACACATGCAATTCATAGATTGGAAGGTTTCAAAGCAAGTGTGGCCGGCTCGCTTCTCAAGTGTCTGTACTTGATCCCTTCGAATTTCATGCATTTACATATTTTCTTTCGCCAGTGTAATTTAAACTTGGCAATGTTAGATTTAAGTGGGCCTCAGTTGCATTGTAGCCACATACGTTTTTTATTAAAATTATTTTTGGTAGTATCATTAAATAAATAATAACAAAGAAAAATGGATCTTATTAATTAATAGATATAAATATTTATTAATATATAAATAGTTAATAATTAAATATTTATGACATCATCTATACAACTCTGACATCATTTGTTCAAACCAAATCAGTCTTTTTATTGGTTTGATTCTGACACCATTAATCTCACCCAATTATTAGCACTCTTTGACGACTAGGAAGACTAAAACACCTCATCTTCTGGGACCCCTGTGAGCCACAGGACAATAAAATTGTAAACATGGTGCGACAATGTTGAAACTGCGACAATTATATTAGTATCATTGAACTACCTCAACATCCCTACTCATTATTAACTACTTTTTTCGGGAATTCTCGCATCCATGAAAAGAGTTGTCACTCGCTGTTCTCAAGACATCCACAAGAGCTAATCTACAGTTGCAAGTAAACCGTAAGTCCAACTCTAGACGATATATAAAGCTTAGATAACTAAACTGGTCGAACTAGCCTAGCACCTTCTGACATGATTAAAAGTTAACCCAGCGGCTCGATCAGAGGAAGGGATGAGATCACTTGTTGAAGATCTTTAATTTTTATTTTTATTTTTTCCACCTTTTTTCTGTTTGGAAATATTGATGAAAGTGTATATAATAACTTCTGCCTCCAGTAGATGGATTTCGCATCCGCAATTAATGGAATTTCACATTTTATTCATCTTATTTAAGAAATATAGGGGATGTTTGGACAGGTGTAAAATGATGAGATTGTGGGAAATGGTGGGAAATGAAAAAGAGAATTTTTTGAAAAATATGTGAATGATAGGAAATGATAGATGTATAGTTGGAATAAATAGGGTTGTTGTATGTAGTTGGTAGGAAAAATGATTGGAATGTAGAGGTAAAAGTGAAAAAAATAATATGATTGATAAAATAATAATTAGCATTGGGAAACAAAATACCATGAAAAAACCATAGTTCCCATAGTTAGACGTTACCAAACGTCCCCATACTCATTCAGATCTCCGAAAATTTGTCCTCAAGGTTTCATGGGCTTGTCTTTGCCAGTTTGCTGCCCAGCCTCAGCCGGAGTATATGACACAGGGCAAACTTTTACCGAATGATCCATCATCTTGAGCTGTCCATACCCGAAATAGACAGAAAAGGATACTTGCTACATGATAATAATCTGTTATTTGATTGCAGCCGTCCGATTAATAAAGGCAATACATGTTAGAGTAATACCGATGAGAAAGCGTTCAATTTCTTTTATTTTGATGATTTTTTCATAATCTCTCCTTTTTTAAAAAAAAAATTACAAGTCATACCCAATTCGCCTTACAATTTTCATTTTATATTTATCCCCAACTGAAAATAACTAACATACACCGTCAAGAAGAAAAAGCCATTGGCATTGACTTGACACAGTAGGCAGCGACTCGCAAGAAGAAACCAGCATTTGCACTTGCATACGTATACTAAACCCATAAGCTCAGGTAATGTATCAGTAGTACACACCAAAAGGCTCTAAATAATATAAGAAATTAAAATTTAGAAGTCACAACAGCGAGCACGTCACTAGAACAATTTCCAGAAGTTTATAAGCGGGCTCTATGACTTTTGCCGGGTTCCTGATCGAGGAATGGGTAGTCCGTGTACCCCACCACCGGATCTTGGGTATAGAAGGTGGCCCGTACGTATCGACTCAGCGGCGCATTGATCTGCAGCCTCCGGACCAAGTCCGGGTTGGAGATGAACAACCGGCCGTATGAGACCAGGTCCGCATCTCCGTCCGTCACAGCTTCCATGCCCAGCTCGCGCGTGAAACCCCCACTACAGATGAACGTCCCTTCGTACGCCTTCCTCCAAGCCCGCATGAGCCGCGTCTCCTCGTCCGGGCTCCCCAGCGGACCCGACTCCGTCTGCCCGTACGCCGTGTATCGCGGCTGCGTCACGTGAAGGTACGCGAGTCGCCCGCCAAGATCAACTTGCAGCGCGTTGAGCCGCTCGATCACGGCCAGGCCCATCCCGAGCGGGTCCGAGGCGAACGCGTCAAGGTGGTCGATTGCAGGGGAGATGCGGACGCCGACACGATCCGGGCCGATGGCTGCAGCCACGGAGCGGAGGATCTGCATGAGGAACTTGCAGCGGTTGGCGATGGGGCCGCCGTACTCGTCGGTTCGGTCGTTGATGCCGTCCTTGAGGAACTGGTCGATGAGGTAGCCGTGAGCGCCGTGAATCTCAATGCCGTCGAAACCCGCTTCTATGGCGTTGACGGCTGCTTGGCGGTAGTGATCGACGATAGCTGGAATTTCGTGGGTTTGGAGAGGGCGCGGGGCAGGGTAGGTGCCGTGCTTGCCGCCGGGCAGAAGTATTTTCCAGCGCGCGGAGATGGGCTTGCTTGTGGAGGAGATTGGAGCGGCCCCGCCTGGCTGATACACTGGAAAACCACCCCACTGCTGATTAGATTTTATTTATTTATTTGTGTTTGGCAGTGCATAAATACGTTTTTTTTTTAATCTGAAACTGTTCCCACTCCATAATTAGTATTTTTAATTATTATTTCACATTTTTTTATATAATTATCTTACTTTTCGATCATATCTACATAACTATCCATATAATTAACTTATCTATTTTAACTTTATCTTTTTTACTTATTATCATTACTTCCATCATATTACATTATTTTACAGCTTTTACTTAAAAATTTTTCATTAAAAATTTTATCTATCCTTAAACACACCAAAAAAATTGGCTTATCAGAAGATAAAAGTCCAATACCTTCCATTTAACTTAAAAATGTTATCTTCTATTTCAAACAAATTCTTATTACTTTTTATCATCCTACTATTTTCCGTAATTACTTATTTTTTCATTAAAAAATATTCTTATATATTTATTTTCTTTATTCTCATTGAAATAAATATTATTTTTGACATGGTTAATAATACTTCCTTTTCTTTTATTTACTATAATAAAATTGATTTTTAACCACGTTTCTGCACATTTGGTATGATTTGACATTTTAATTATTTAATTATCATATTTTTCCATTATTATCACTGCATTACAATCATTTTTTGACATTTTTTCATACAATCACCTATTCGTTTTCATATCATATGATTCCCTCGATTATTTATTTTTCAAAAAATTTTCCCCTTTCCACTTTTTTACACCTCTCCCCAAATGGACCTTAATCACAGATTTCATGTCGTAGATAAGTGTAAAACTTGCTCCAACAACCAACCCAAATTGTACACTGGTTTATATTTCAACACTACATTATTTTTTTTATAATCGAATCCATTTGTCATATTTATTCATAGTATCTTAGTTAGGAGATGAACAAATAATCATGATTAATTTTATGCGATCCACACACGTATCATTTAGATTTTTTATACCCTAACCAGAAAGTAAATAAATATAATGACTGGGGAATTTTAACATGAAATAGTTTTGAGGTGACAACCCACCAATTCCACATGCGAACAAAGCCAGATTAAAATAGTGTAGGCTGATATTTATTGGGTTTTTGGATTTGAGCCTAACAAGTAGTACTCTTTACTATGATTTTTTTTATCATGTCATCCATTTTGGACAACCACAGACACCTGACGGACATGTACTACAAGGGTCGGATAACAAGACTATTATATCTACTCAATATTTGAATAATAAACATCCAAAGTCCACAAAAATTTGCTTTGGTGTGAAAGCAACCAAAGAAAATAACAACTTCAATGAAATTATTTAAGCTGAATAACTTGAAATTAGCAATTGAATATTTAAATTAACTCAAATGATCGACTAAAATATCCTTCCAAAAACCTAGTCCTCCTTTAGCATAGGGTAATCAAAGGCAAAGTTACCAGAAATTTGGTTAAATAATTTTTATATAAAAGAGACTAATTCTGGTTTAATTGAAAAAGCTATTTTATAGACAATATATAGGCAAAACTGAATGCCTTGTTACATTTCAAACTGGGCTGAATGTGTGCCGTGTTTGCCATGTGTGCAAAGGGCATTCATGCAGTGTAAACGTTTTTAGCTTTGGAAACTTCAAAATCCTTGTGAAATCTAAACCACCAAACATATTTAACATATCATATCCAGTTAGGAAATAAAAGAAAACGGTTGACTACAAAATAGTCATAATATACTATAAACTAACATCATTTGACAAAACATATAAACCGATAAAAAATTTTAAGCCGTGTTTGATGCATGTAAATAAATTTTTAATGATTTTTGTTAATAATAATTACATAACACCATTTCAAGAAAGATAAATGATTTAGATTTACAAAATTAAATTGGACTCCAGACCAAACAATTCCACCATTATGCGAAAAACTAAACAACGTTTCTATTTAATCGCTACGTTGTGAAATTGTGTCGTAGATCCGTAAATATGCGAATAATTGAAATTAGCCCGTCAGAAAATAAAATTTTTTTGTCTTCTCGAGTAATCAAAACTTAAATTGGCTACGTTTCACAAAAAAAAGGCTACATCATAAAAATCTATAGACTAAGGGTGCAACTTGGGATGGGTTAGCCCAAACCCGATTTTTAATGATATTTGAACTTACTTTTTCCCAACCCTAAGAACTCAAACTCAAGGAACCCGATTTGTAAACATAATAGGGTTAAGGTTCAAGTGAACACGTACTTGAAGAACCCGGGCCCGATTTCCCATTTTATGTTTATTATAAAATGTATTATATGCATAATATTTAAACAATATTTCTTTATATTTTGCATATTCGTGTAATTTATATTGATATTTGAATACATGTTTGACATATTATAATTATATTTAAATAAAATCTATTATTTTTATTTTTATTTATCTTTTATTTCTATCATTTATTTTTACATTCATTAATTTTATTCTTTTATCTTATTTTTTATATTGAATTTTTCTAGAAATACCCTTTATATTGCTATTTTTTAAAAAATCTATAGTTTCACTATAAATTATTATGTTTACTTACATGATATATTATTATTATATATTTATATAAAATTCTAAACTTATTACTCTTAAATAAAATATGAATTTATCAAACTCGAAACTAAATCGAATCCGATTTTCAAAAATAAGGTTAAAGTTTAAATTTTACAAATAAGATTAGAATTGAGGTTAGAGTCTATGTTTCATAAATACGGTTAAAGATGAAGTAAACTCGAGTTTTTTGAACCCAAGTTGCACCCCTCTACTAACCCCCCTTAACCCCACGAGCCCCCCAAAAACCCAAACTCCAACTTGTGAAGTTGATGATATATGTCATTCAGTGGCTCATATTATGAGATCTAAGCAGCTAAAGACGTGATTGGATGTATGCTCATTTAATACACTGCAATCTACTCCCATCGAAAAATGATCCAGTCAATTCACAATTCCAATCCTAGTCACGAAGGTCATAGACATGCTTTGGATCTGAAATTGATCAAGTGGCCTTCCTAGGCGACCATTTGTTTTTCAAATCTGGAAATATTAAATTTAGTAGCTATCACTGAATAAATCACTTTACCCTCGAAACCGGAATTTAGTCTGACGGAAGTAAAGTTACAGTCAGCAAGTACACTGGAGTTTACCTTGAATTGTGCAATAAAATCCTTAGAGGTAATTGATTCGTGGAAGATCAAGAATAATGTTTCTATGCGTCAGTGTGCAAAACTTCATTTTTCTAAATATTTTTTTGAAATCTTTTTATAGAACTATTAATTTATGGATATTTAATCTATAAACTAAATTTTACTATTTTTGAAAATGTGTGTATAATTTTTTCGTTTTTTAAAATAGGAGAGATTTTAGTCATTTTAAATTACTAAAATATCCCTATTTTTTAAAAATGTTAAAAATATATTTAGAATCTAATGGTTTTAGAATTAGTCACATAAAAACTGAATATATGAAATACAATTTTAATAATAGTGAAAACCTGGATGAGGAACTAATTACGATTTTAGATCAAGCAGTAACAAGAATTAATTACTTTCGTTACTGATGATTGATAGTTCAACAGAACGGAAAAATTGAAAAAAAAATATAATACATAGAATTCAAGTTAGATGGAAGAAATGACAAAATAAGTCAAGAATTTTATGTGATTGTTGAGTCCTAATTAAATTAAAAGAAAAATTATATAACACTGCGATTAGACCCGTTATGCTTTATAAGGGCAAAATGTTAGGCAGCTAAAGAACAACGCACGCATAAAATAAACATAGTGGAAATGAGAATATTAAGGTGGATTAGACGTAAAATAAGAAAAGATAAAATTATGAATGAAATAATTCGAGAAAATCTAAAAACGAAACCAATATGTGATAAAATGAGATAAAATGGATTAAGATGGTTTAGTTATGTTAAACGAATGCCTGAAATGACACCGGTCAGAAGGGTAGACTATTCAAGTAGAAGGTGGTACGAGAATGAAAGGAATACCCAAAAAACATAGATATAAACAAGATTTAAAAATATTACGAATTACCAAAAATTTAATTTCTAATTGTCAAGAATGGCGCAACAGAATCCATGTAGCGAACCCCTCCTACGTGGGAAATAACTTATGATGATAATGACGATATTTATACATCTCCAAAAATAATAAAACTTAGTACATAAGTTAACTATACATAGATTAACAATTTTATTAAAAATTTCAAAAAATATTTTTAAAAATGAGGTTTTCACCCTAATGCATTGAAATTTTTAACAATGCATTAGGCTGTATTGAAAATATTACGTGAAGATCAAACCAAACAAACCAAAATTTGACAATGAAATTGCTAAAATATTAATGGAATTTTAATGATTATTGTGAAGGAAATAAAAAAGGAATTTTGTAGAATATCATTTAGTAGTCAGTACTATTGCAAAATTATAACTTTCTGACAAGAATTATTTTGATATTTTCGGTGTCTTTCGAAAGTGTTAAAACTTCTAAACGAAAAAAATTTTGGCATAAAAGTTTTTAAAATGAGAGAAAATAATGTAATCGGATATAAATAATAATAAAGAATAAATAGAATAAAGTTAAAATAGATTAGTTAGATGAATACTTGTATATAAATAATTAAAAAGTATGGTAGCTTATATAGGAAGACATGAAGAAATAATTAAAAATGAGAAAGTTGTCGAAAGTGAAAAGTTTCAGTTAAAAATTTTTATGAAAAAATAAACACAACCTTTGTTTGCAAATTCCAAAAGTAGTGTTGATGAACACCTAAGTATAGCCCACTTGGTTTCACACCCTTGTGTGCATAAGTGCAACAGGAGGCGCGATCTCCATTGATGTAATTGAAAAAGGAAAAAAAAAAAGATAATAAGTGGTTGACACTGGTGTATATAAGTGCGTATGGTACACCATTATCTGTATGTAACATGTTTAAGTATAATGACTGATCTTATTAACCCGGGCTAAGCAAATGTCGCGCTTATCCTACATCAAAAGACTCATTTAAAAATATCTTTTTTTGTTTTTTCTCTGCACACTTGTTTATCTAAGTATATTTATAATATAAACCAAGTTATACCATTTTTGGATATGTGTATATACATTATTTAGATTTTAAAATATCTTTGTATATATGTGTTTTAAACATAATAGTGTTTTTAAACATATATGTACATGTTGATATTTAAAAATCTTAAAAATATATATACACATACAAAAAAATGGTAAAACTTGATTTATATGTTAAATACACTTAGAAAAACAAGTGAGCGAAGAAAAAGAAAAGTATTTTTACATAGGTTTTTAGAGGTGAGCTAAGCAGCACATTTGCTTAGCCTAGGTTAACAAGATCACTTCTCTTTAAGTATTATATTTAAAAGGTTGATTTGTAGGTTGTGTGTCTGCAATATAGGTGACTAAAAAATGTTTTCTATTTAGAATTAAAATAATGGATACACATTTATAAAAAAAAATTTATAAACATTATTCACCTGCGTAGTATCTCCAGCGTTACATTTATGGGCTCGCTTATTATATGGTCGCGCATAATTTGGTGATTTATGAATGATCAAAAAAAAAAAATTTTGATGTTTTAATTTTTATACATGTGTGGGTACCACCTAGGTCTTCTATCATGTGAATGCAATAATTTTTGAATTTTTTGCATTTAATTTTGATTTTTGAACATCAATGATAGGGTCCATATTGATGACGAAATTAAAAAACAACATTCAGATTATTTATTATCATTTAATTTATCATATGACCAAAAATCTTTCTTATCAAAATTACAGATGGGTCATACTAACATAAAATATATTCAGGCATAAATAATAAAATATGTTTAGACCCATTCGCAAATGCATTAGAATGCGATAAACTTTATAAAATTATTTATTTATACAAGAATGATGTTTTATACAGTTTAAAGGTTAAAAATACAACTTCAAAATTGACATATAAAATATTTTTTTATTAGGTTAGATCTTACATATTTTAATATGGGGTCATGAGAATCTTTGATTTAGATAAACTTTGGTTTCCTTGTCAAATAAATGTTTCTAAATGGGCTGCGTAAGTTAGATTTCGATCCATCATTAAGGTGGACCCAATCCATAAGGTTACTTGAAAAGCTTCCATGTAACCGGATTTCATTCAAATTGAGCCTTTTATTGTTATGAAATATATCATAATTTAAGGTATGAAATATATCTTAAAAAGATAGATAAAAAGTTGTTTAATTTATTTATTAGTGCACCGAATAAATAAAATCTGAAAATCATTTTGGAGAATCAATATAGAACCCAAAATAAGAACCGACTAACATGAGCCTTACAGGGTAGAGTAGGCCTTAAATTGACTTGTTGGAAAGGCATGATTGAAATTTCTAAAAAATAGAGTAAGTAGAGGAACGACTTTGAATCAGATTTACTTACCGAATTTGCACCCTTAGGTACTTACTGTTATCTTTCATTATACATGGTCGTTATTATAAATAATTTTTTGGAAATAAATAAACAAAAGAAAAAGATATTAAAAATTGAAAAGCGAAAGTCATTTGGTGGGAAGAGATGAATACGGGGTGCAATTGTATGCACCGTACTACACCTATTTTTTTATTTTTTAAAAAAAAAATCATGAAGTTATTAATCTAAGTATATTTAACATTTGTATCAATTTTTATCATTTTTGTATATTTTTAAATATTTTTTTGG
>JAXCLR010000063.1:26687619-26699248 GCA_035584095.1 Annona squamosa | reverse complement strand
CGGCCCATCTTGTAAGGGGAGAAGAGGCTTGGTTGCTGATGCGACGATTCCGCCATCGAGATGGAGGCAGAGATCCAGAGAGAGAGAGAGAGAGACGAAAGAGAGCTGGAGCTGAGGCTGTGTTACTACAGATGGCGCATGTATATAATATAATACTCGAGAAAATGGGGATAGTGCGAACTCGAGAAGACGAGAACGATACTCGCGAATCGCATTTGCAAGTAGCTATGCTGGCTGCCAAAAAGGCTGAAGGCTAAACCCGAAAGGTCGGCGGCGGGCGTGGTGTTTTCAGTCACTTTGTTCACGTTCTAAATTTGGGTGGACGCTTGGACTAGTGGACGGTGGGTCCACGTGTTCGAGCGCTAAAATTTCCAATCCACTTTGAATCAAATCATGTTGTCATCATCATCATAAGTTATTTTTAAGTGAGATGGCTGCATGGATTCTTTCACATCATTCCTAATAATTTAAAATTAATTTTTTTTCATAATTCGTAACATTTTTAAATTTTATTTAATTACTTCCATCTATATTTTTTTGGTATTTCTCTCTTTCTCCCACCACTTTCTACTTTGAAAGCTATGTCATCCTAATCGGTGCTATTTTAGGCCTTCTTTTAACATGACGAAACCATCTTAATCTATTTTCTCTTATTTTATTACAAATTGATTTCACTTTTTCTTGAAGTATTTCATTCGTAATTTTATCTTTTCTTATTTTACCTCTTATACACCTTAACATTCTCATTTCCGCTATGCTCATTTTTTATATATGTTGTTATTTAACTACTTAACATTTTGCCCCATAAAGCATAGCAGGTCTAATTGCAGTTTTATAAAATTTTTCTTTTAGTTTGATTGGAACTCGATAGTCACATAAAATTCCTGACGTACTTGGTCATTTCTTCCATCCCGCTTGAATTCTACGCATTATATCTTTCTTAATTCCCTGTTCTATTAAACTATTGATCCTAGGTACCGAAAGTGATTAGTTCTTATTACTATTTGATCTAAAATCTTAATTGGTTCCTCATCCAGGTTCTCACTATTATTTAAATTATATTTCATATATTCAGTTTTTGTGCGATTAAGGTAAAAAGGTAAGAACTCAAAGCTAAGCCTTAATGTAACCTATTTTAATTGAAAAAATATTAGCATCTCCACTAATGGTCTTCACATTTGTAATAGCCCCCCTGTATATATTTTTAATAATATCAATGTATTTGTTATTAATTTCTTTTTTTGCACCACTTACTATATTAAATTTCTTGATACTCGATCATATGCTTTTTCTAAATCAATAAAAATTATGTATAAGTTCTTTTTATTCTCCCTATACTTTTCAAAAAGTTGTCTAAGTAAGAAAATAGCTTCGGTGGTTGATCTTTCTAGCATAAAACCAAATTAATTTTCAAAAACATTAGTTTCCCGTCTTAGTCTATATTCAGTTACTCTCTCCCATAATTTTATAGTATGATTCATTAGTTTTATTCCATGATAATTTGTACAATTTTGAATATCTCCCTTATTTTTATAGATTAGGACTATAATATTTTTGCTCTATTCACTTGGCATTAACTTTATTTTTATAATTTTATTAAAGATATTTGCTAACATAAATTGAAATATTATTTGGGCCTAAGACTTTTCCTATTTTTATTTTTCTTAGAGCTTCTTTTACTTCAGATATTCAAATTTTTAGGAAATAACTAATATTTCTATTTTCTTCTCTATTTAAACTAACATTTAATATTAAATGTTTGTATGAGGTATCATTTAGTAAACTATAAAAATAAGTTTTTTTTATCTTTCTTTAATATTATCATCTTTTACTAGAACTCTTTGGTCTTACTTTTAACATATCTAACATGTGTTAAATCTTTACCTTTATTTTCTTATAATTTAGCAAACTTAAAAATATCATTTTCACCTTGTCTAATTCCTAATCTATCATATAAGTTGTTATAAGCTTTTTGTTTAGAATCGCTAATAATCCTTTTAGTAACTTTTTTGATAGTTTGTATTGTTGTAAATTTATATCATTTTTATTACTCTGTCATATTTTAAATTTTTCTTGTTTAGCATTTATAACTTTTTGAACATTCTTATTTCACTAACAAGTTTCCCTATGTGAATATCTACAAATTTTCTATATTTCTATAATACTTTGTCCTGCTTTTTTTATGTTAGTTTTCCCTTTATCCCACATTGATTCTACTTCATTTTTTTGTATGTTTCATTTTCCATTTTCTTTCATTCTTTTACTAAAAGGTTTCATGTTGTTTCCTTTTAAATTCCACCATTTGATTTTTGAAATTATATTGCCTTTAGTTTTTATTGACTCTTTTTGTGTGTATATGTTCATTACTAATAATTTATGTTGTATGGCTAAGCTCTCACCTGGGATAACCTTACAATTAATACAAAAAGATCTATCCAATTTTCTTATAAGGAAAAAATTTATTTGCTAGAATTGATCCCATTCTAGAAAATGATGAAGTGTTCATCTTATTTTTGAAATAAGATATTTGCCATAACCAGATCATATACTATAGCAAAGTCTAAAATGATATTCCCTATTTCATTCCTTATTCAAAAGCTGAAACCTCCATAACTTCTCTCATATCCTATATTCTCCTTTCCTACATGTCCATTTAAATCTCTACCTATTACAACATTTTCCTAGTTAGTTATCCTTTGCATCACACTGTCTAAGTCATCCCAAAATTAATTCTTGATTCTATCATCTAATCCTACTCATGATGCATAAGCACTAATCACATTTATAACCTCTACACCTATTATAAGTTTTATTTGAATAATTCTATCATTAACTCTATCGACATCTACAATTTTATTTATGAATTTATATTCTACTATTATCTCTAAACTGTTTCTATTATCATCATTTTCTATATATTATAATTTAAATCTATTAATCTCTTTATCCTTTTCTCCTTTCCACCTAGTCTCTTGAAAGCATGCTATACTAATTATTCTCCTTCTCATAACATCTATTACTTCCATACTTTTCATTAAAAGAGTCTGAACATTCCATGACACAAAATATACATTGTGTTTTAGTATCACATTCTTTCCTAAATCACATCCATAAAGGCATGGGAACCTTTGCCGACTTCTCGCCACAACGCGTTGTTGTGGCGCATCGCTTCTGGGGAGATGTCTGTGAAACCCTAACCCATATAGGACCCATATGTATGCATCAATCATGTATATGATGTTCATTTATGAATTATGAAATTATGAAGGCATTGTATGATTTTTGCTAATTATTGCAATTAGAGTTATGGGTTAGCAGTAATGATGTGATTGATCATTTTGAGCTAAAATAAGACAATGGATTTAGAATAAATTATTTGTGATTTAAATATGCAAATATATCATGAAAAATTATTTTTCATTATTTAAAATGAATTATGAGAATTATTATGAAAATTGACAAGTTTAATGAAAAATATTAAAAAATTCATAACTCAACGCCTGTAAGGTGGATTCAAGTGAAATTTGAAATGAAAATTATTAATGTTGGGCTTGGTATTATGGAATAAATGGGTTATGAAAATTCTTGATGAAATGAGAATTATGATTTATTGATCATATTTCAATTTCAACCATTAACTTCGAACAACTATAACGAGAGCTAAGAAACTCGGATTAAGATGAAATTTGAAACGGTTGAATGAAATTGTGAGATATTTATTTTGAATGGTTTGATTAAGCATGAAATTTTAGAAAAATACATGTATTGAAAAAGGATAGCATGGTTGACTAATGCTCCACAAAAGTAACTTTCCATTAATGCTAGAGTACCAAGTGCAAATGTATGATGGGAATAGAATTTGAGGTGGCAATTACAGACCATTCCTTGGGAATTTTGTGCAAATATTTGAAATGCATAAATGTGAGAATTACCCATCCATTTAATGCATGTTATGATGAAGCTACAAGAGCATAGCTAAGGTGGCAATAAGGGGGCATCCAAGGGGTTGTTTGGTGCTTATTTATGATTTTAATATTTTTAAAAAATGCATATAAGTTGCTGGATTGCAAGGACATGATATGTGCTTACAATAATAGAGATTTGCAGCAATAAAAAAATTTAAAAAGCAGGTACATACAGCTGAAAACGTGGACAGCTTATTGTGATGGAAAATGTGATTTTATATGCTAAGTTGCTGCAATTTTTGATAAATTTATTTACATTAAATTAATGCATGAATTAATAGGTAATTAAGTGTATAATTTACCCTTAAATTAGGGTTGAAAAAAATGAAAAATGGATGCAAAAATGGGCAACCATGGATGTGCAAGTTGGAATGCATGGACGGCTTGGATTTTTGGAGTAGATTTCGATTTTTTGTAAAATGATGAAACTAGATTTTACTTGGCTGTAAATGTGCCACCACATATGGTAGATAAGGGGGCATTTATGTATGTGGAAATGCACTACCAAGTGGGCCCCACAACTAGAAAAAAATCCAACAATACAGAAACCCATGCATGTTGAATTGAGAAGGGGATTTGGAAAATTTTCAAGAGCTAGTTTTTCACCCCAAGCAACTAGCTGCTCACATCCCAATACAGAAAAAAGAGGAAGGAAATCAAGGAGAAAAGAAGGAGAAATTGAGAAGAAAAGTACATCAAAAAATTAGAGATTGAGATGGCTCAAAACTAAGTATGTGTTTGGTTTTAAGTTATTTAACTTGAGTTTTAAACTCAAAACTTGAAAATGAAAAAGATACTTAAAGGATCTATAAAATGGTGTTTTAACATGCTTTTGCAGGAATATGGAATGGATATTAAGTTTTATGTATGAATTTTCAAGTTAAGATTGATGAAAGTAAAGTTATGGATATGTATTAAGTGGAAAATCCAAGTTGATAAACCCTAAATCTCCAAGACAAGTTGTTGTTTTGGTTTGATGATGTGAATAAGCTATGAATCATGTATTCATGCAAAATATATGGTGGTTTATGCATTAGTGATGAATTTTTGAAGTTATGGAATGCAAAGTGTTGATTTTGACCTAATTTTTTGGTTTCTATGACAAAAATGCTATGGACATAGATTTGTATGTTTTATGCATGTTATATAGGTTAAAATACCCTAGGCTTAAGTTATTAGTGATGCCCCAAAAGGTTTGGGAAAATAAGCCCTAAAACAGATTTTTATGGATTTTAAGAAATATGGTAAACCGATGTGAAATGGGACTCGAAACGTGTGAGCTACTTGCTGTTTTGAGAAATGATAATGCATGGATATTAAATATGTGTTAAATAAATAAATATGTAATAGGAAAAATGGATTTATTTGCTGGAAATTCGGAATTATATGACTGCATAGGGTTTTGTGTCAAAAGACACATAAAACGGGTGAAAAACGGGTTCTAAACTTGCTATTTTGGAAACCTATGGTGAATGGATTTAAATCCTATGAAAATATTTTGAATGCAGTGGTAATTAAGGGTAATTAAACCCCTGAAAAATGGATTAAATTTCTGAGTTAATAAATTTCATGAAATGCATTATGATTATGTGCTAAATGAGCTTATGTGACAGGATAAAAGTAAATGGGTGATGAATGACTTATGAAAAATGATTTGATGTAAAAATGCATGAAAATAAGATGAATTTCATGATTATACATCTGTTTTGAATGTGTGATGATTTATTTCAAATTTTGAAACTACTTAAGGAAGCCTAAGGCTATAACATGTGCTAAAACAAGCACCGTTTTGTGTGTTGTGGGAAAACAATAGATAAATGGAAAAGTGAGCTCAATGAACCTATGAATGATCGTTATTGAATAAATTTTATGAGATTGAAATGATTACCCTAATTTTGGGATTATGTGTATATGTTATGTTGTATGGTAGCCAAAGAAATGTGTATAAAATGTGTAAATATGTGCAAAATGAGCTATATATGTGTATGATGACTTATGAAGTCAAATAAATGATGTATGTATATGGAATAGGTTAGAAAACTAAAAAAAATATGAGAAAAAAATATATGAAAAATCATATAATTTGTCATGCAGGCAAGGGCAAAGAAAAGGTGGTGACGGAAAGCTAAAGAATTTAGGTAAGCAAGCAAATTTTCTAAAGGATTTTTGCTTTTCTAAATTATTTCTATAAATGCAATTTTTGCTTTAACTTGGTTGATGAAACTATGGAAATTGTTTCTAATGTGTTTGAGGATGGCCATCCCTTAATAAAATGATGTTGAAATGATATTTTACTTCAAATGCAATGTTATGAAATCTTTCTTGATAAATGTTATTGAAAAATGATGTGATCCCATGTTTTTGATTGAAAAATATGCTAGCATGTTAAAGATGAATTTATGCAAAAGTTTATGTGCACAGGTTATTAGGTCCACTTGAAGGGTATAAGCGGACTGATTATCCCCCTTGGTATGACTAAGTCACTTGAAACAGGCCTAAGGCTGGCGGCGCCCTCTCTGAAATGGGAGTTAATGTGACAATGGTCACTTGGCTAGCTTCCACCTTTAGGGAGATATAGTATTCATGTTCATGTTTTTATATGACAATATGCATATGAGACCCGTGATAGGTACATGATTTCATATTTTTAAGATATACCTTTAGACAAGGTATAAGTTGCTTTCCAAGTTGATTTAAATGTAAAATGATACCTGAAATGATTTGCCTATGAAATGCAAATAGCTTGCTTATTGAGTTTTGACTCCCATCCAAACCCAAAGACAGGTGAAGAATAGGATAAGGCAAAGGAGCAAGTCAAACTTAAGGAATCCATGGAGAAAACTTATGAAACTCATGTTGTGAAACTTATGTGAAATGGTTGTAAACTATATGCAGTGCTTTATGATGAATAGATGTATATTATTCGAATGTTTTATATGGATGACTGTGATTTATACATGCAGTGACATCTGATTTAGGCAAAAGTTGAAATGTCGCTGAACAACATATTTGTATATAATGAATGAGATGAAATGACTTAGAAATGTATGAGAATGAAATTATGAGAACATGAGTTGTTATATGAACTTTTATATGACCATATTTAATAGAATAAATATCCGACAAGACTCGCCGTGTAACAGGACAACAATCCTGATCATGCTTACCAATCAATGCAATCCTGAGGTAAGACTCAGGATGTGACGCTCAGGTTTGGGACGCCACAATGCCCTAGCAACCCTTACTTATTTCTCGCTACAGCCAGGCTCTGCTGCAGTGCACCGCTACTAGGAGATGCCCTAGCATTAATGACATTTAGCATATTTTCATAATCCATAAGAGATGTGGTGATGATTTTTAATAACATCGACTGCCAGCCTAACATGCCAACTCTCGCTTTTTTCTGGGGCGTGGGACCTGTAGTAAGATAGAAACTCTTATTGACAAGGTTCGACTTCAAATCAAATAATGATATTTTTTAAAAATCCATGTTTATAATATGTGTGTTTGGTTATTTTAGTAACAGAAAAAATCAAATATAAAAAATTATCAAAATTTTATACATAAAAAATTATCAAAATTTTTTAAAAAATAAAACTATTACACTATTCATTCTTTTCCATCATTTTTAGTGGTTTCGCCTTAGTGGTACGACATCTTTCCTTCCTAGTGCAGATGTTGGTTCGAAACCTACGGGCAGCAGTTTACATAGAAGTGGTGGCATGGCATTTATTCTCTTTGTGGTTTAAGAGGGAGCATCCACAGTCTAGGATAATTGGAATATTGGTTTGCTATTTCTAGAATATTGTTAGAAAATTATAAGAATTTCTCAATGCCTAATTGTAATACTAGTTGAGATGATATAATACATGAATACATATAAAAAATGAGTTTTTGATTGATAAAATTACAAGCATGTCATGACTTTCGTGAAATTTGAATGCACAGTCACCGAGTAGAAAATTTGCATGGACTATTGTAAGCTTAATAAGGTGATGTGCAAGGATTACTTTCCTTTACCTTTCGTCGATCAGATGTTGGATAGGTTAGTAGGTAAGGAATTTTACTATTTTCTTGATGGGTATTCTAAGTTATCATCAAATTCAAATAGCACCAAGAAGACCACATTTATGTACCCATCTGAGACGTTTGCTTCCCAAAGGATACTATTTGGACTTTACAATGCGCCCATCACTTTTCAATAATACATTATGGAAATTTTTACTGATATAATGGAGGATTTCTTATAGGTATTTATGGATAATTTTTTATTTTTGGTGATTCATGTGATTTTATGCCTTAATAACCTTGCTAAAGTTTTGAAGAGATGTGAAGAAACTAGTCTTGTCTTGAACTGAGAAAAGTGTTAGTTCATGGTTGAGATGGGATTGTGCTAGGACATAAGGTATATAAAGCAGAAATTGAAGTGGACAAGGAAAAAATCAACAAAATTAAGAAATTATCACCTCCAACATTAGTTGAGGGCATTTATAGCTTTCTTGACCATATGGGTTTTTATAAGAAATTTATCAAATATTTCTCAAAAATTACAAAACCTCTTTGAAATTTGCATGAAAAGATGCACCTTTTGTATTTGATGAATCATGTTTGCAAGCTTTTGAGGAGTCAAAGAAGAGGCATGTATTGTCCCCGATCATTGTTACTTCAGATTGAAATTTGCCTTTCAAATTACTATGTGATGCTATTAGATAGTAGGGGTGATTTTAGGGCAATGGTGTTATAAATTTTTTATTTCATTTATTATGCTAGCAAAGTTCTTTCTAATGCTCAATTGAATTATTTTACATATGGCAAACTCCATGCAATCTTTTAGGTACTAAGGTGATTGTCTATATGAATCATTTGACGATTAAGTGCCTGATTAAGAAGAAAGATCCAAAACCAAGGCTCATTTAATGGGTATTACTTCTATGAAATTTGATTTAGACATAAGTAAAAAGAAAGGAATGGAAAATTTAATTAGTAACCATCTTTCTTGCCTTGAGAATGAAGAATTTGAACAACAACCATGGAGGGTTGATGAAAATTTTCTAAATGAACAATTGTTTGCATATAAATAATGTTAGTGTTCCTTGCTATGTTGGTTTTGTGAATTATTTGGTTAGTGATAAGTCTAAAAATTTTCATTTATTTCATATTAAATTCACGCTGTTAGACATTAAAATGTTAATTAAATGCATGTTTTAAGTAAAATTTCATGAAAATTACATTTTTCATAAAATCTCTAGTTTTGCTATAAAATGGGTCATTTTGCAAGATTCTTAAAAATATAAAATTATGTTGCAATTCCCAAGAAAATTTTAACGTTGAAATTTGTATTAGCTTAGGCAAATTTATAAAATCATTTAAGTGGAACAATCATAAATATATAAATATAATTATATTTTAAAATATGGGGAATAAAGTAAAGTATTATAAAGAATTAAACTAAGATGATATATGAATTAATATTTAAATTAGTATTTAAATACGCTGCTTGAGTACAAGGCACTGTACACCTCCGGAGCACCTGTTATGGTGCTCCATCTTCCCCAAATCAGCAGCCATGGAAGCACAATCAAAATCGGGCAGTAGCAAAGCAAACGGCTCAGCAAGACCAAACAGACCTGCTTTCCATCTGCCTTAGCCGCACCCCTCTCCTCCTTTCCTGCCAACATCTCCTCCCTCATCTTCCCCAACAACCCCGCCTCCAAATCCAAGTCCCCTAAAATCGCTGTCGCCATCATCATACCTCTTCTCTCCATCTTCATTCTCGCATCATTAGCCGTCTTCTACTACCGTCGCCGCCGGAATTCCGTGGACAAGAGCTTACGATCTAACAATCGCCATCTCTTTGCACCGACCGACGGCTGCAAGGTCAGCGTCTCCGCCACCACTGACGAGCAACTCAGCAGAAAAAATTGAAGCAGTTCGATCGCCGAAAAACCACACCTCCCCAAAGCTTGTGTCCACTCCAGCAGCAACGGCTCTAGTTGCCTCCTCTTCCACAGCCACTTTCCGGCGCTACAATCCAGCCATGAACCAGAAAATTCAGGCGGCCGCAATCCAACTAATAGAACATCAAACCAGCCCGTTTTCTCCATGCCAAGCAACGACACATCCCAAATCGGCAGCAAAACCGAATGCATCATAGCCCCTCCATTTTCTCGATCTCCAGCAGCAATGGACCTGCTCTCCCATCGGAATCCACCATCGTGCAAGCAGCTTGATTTTCGCATCACCTCCCAAATCAAAGCTCAGCTGCAGAGCATCGAGCCCTTCCTACGCGACATCGACGCCAGAGCTGCCAAGGACGCTGCTGTGAAGAAGTGGGTAAAAGAACTACGACAAGTGCTGCTGGAGCTGGAAGATGTTTTGGACGAGATGATGCTCTCATTCAACCTCCAAGCTTCCATCTGCGGTGGCTCGTGTGGTATTCTGCTTAGAAGCTGTTCCGGGGCCCAAGCGGTTTCCCATAAGCTCGTGGTTCGGATCACCAATATTAATAGCAGATTGCATAAGCTCTCCAACAAATGTGCCAACTGCCATTTGCACAGCGAACAGGGAAAAAGCTCAGAGGATTCCATGATTAGATTTCCAAGGAATGGGTCTTGGGACATTGATGACAACCATGTGGGAATCGAAAAGGCGAGAGAAGAACTGTTGAAACCGTTGTAGGACAGTGAAAAACGGTTGAGGACGATGGTGATAGTTGGGATGAGAGGTTTGGGCAAGACTACTCTAGCAAAACACATCTACAGTAGCCACCTGGTGAAGAATCGCTTCGAATGCCAAGCTTGGATCATAGCTTCGCAGGGGTTTCGGGCAGCCTAGCAGAGCCTGATGGAGCAATTTCATGCGTCTACAGTAGAGGAGCTCTGAAACTATCTCCACAAAAAGAGGTACCTGTTTGTTCTTGATGACTTGTGGCGCTTTGATGTTTTGGCAGATTTGAGGAAGGCATTGCCTGATGATCGCTGGGGCAGCAGAGTGCTCATCACCACACGGAATTTCGGCGTGGCCAGCTCCACCTACGGCCATCTCTACCAGCTCCAACCCTTGAATCAGGTAGATTCCAAGAGCCTTCTCTACCAAAAAGCATTCCCACTAGGAACAAATCTCGTTTGTCCCCAGGAATTGGTGGCGAAATCAGAATTCATCCTGAAAAGATGTGGGGGGTTACCACTAGCAATTGCTATGATGGGAGGCCTACTTTCGATGAAGCCAAGGGAGGAAATGGTCTAGGAAAGGTACGTGGAGAGCCTTCGAAGCTAGATGGAGACCAATCCTTATTTGAGAATCCCACATCCGAAGCCAAAATGGAGAGAGGGTTGCCCAACACTTATAAAAAGGGGTCCCTCTTGCCTTGAAGGGAGACACACACACACCACACACAACACACTCCTCTTTTCTCCCTTGGGTGGGACCCCGAGCAAGGAGGTGGGGCCAAGCAATAAAAATTCCATTAGGTGGAGATTCGCTTTTTATATGGGTGATGTGAATTTTATTTTGCTGCTTTATAGTTTGTAGTGCTTCGTAGTTGGCAATCTTTAATTTGTAGTTTTAATTTTTAGATTAGATTTATTACTTTATTTTCTGCTTTGTAATTGTTAGATTAAATTTAATATAATTTTCTTTCCTGTTTTAATAGTTAAATTTCATAG
>JAXCLR010000063.1:26641158-26654532 GCA_035584095.1 Annona squamosa | reverse complement strand
TATGCATAACAGGTTGTGTATTACATACCACACCTTATATATTATGGGGAGATGCTGCCGAATTTTTCTTAGAGAGTATAGCCCCCATTGATTAGTTATTGAGTATTTCTTTGAATGAGGCGTTACAAATTAAATCCATAATCAACCTTAAATACAACTTGAAGAAAAACTAAGGTTGTTGAAGTCCTTGGAAACTTTCAGACAAAAAGTTGCTGCACTAAATCGACCTCAGCATGCAACCTCAGTTTGAAGTCTAATCTTAAGTCTACTCCATGATCAACTTCGAATAGAAGAATGAGCAAGGTATGAAAGGAATAGGTGTACAAAAGTAAAGTTGACTCCAAAGTCGACTGTGAATGTGACCTGAATGATGTTGCACCCCAGGACACCTCATAGGCAACATGAAGGAAAACTAAAGGTGGAATCATCTCCAAAATTTCATAAACATGGAGTGCTGGACCTATGTCGACCACACTATGCAACTTCATTGTGAAATTACACCCAGAGGTTACCTCACTTTCAATCGTAGTCATAATGGTCAGAAAAATTAAGATATTGGATCAATAAATGCATGTCACCTATAAACGGCTCCTTTATCCTCTAGCATTAAATAACATGTGAAGAGAAGTTAAGAGGATTAACAAAAATGGTAAATGAGATTACACCTTTCCACTTGTTGGCATTAAAGATTTGTAATCAAGATTTCAAGCTCAAGTGTGCAAGTAAAATCGGACAAGCTTCAAAGATATTACCATTTTCAAACTCTACAAGATTTATTGTGCTATAAACTACTTGCATAAGATATGCAAAACGTAGTCTTCTTTTAATTTGAATTACTTATTTTATCATAGTTTGGTAATAAAGACCAAGGCCGAGTGTTGGTTGGTACCAAGTATTATTTGGTTTGATGCTTACCAATACTTAAACTAATGTATAAAAAATCATTTAGAGCCGGAATCTAAAAGAGAGTGTGAATACAATAATGGAACCCAAGACACAAGGGTTATGTGCAAGAATGGAGTAGGGAGGTTGTCCCATCTACTATAAATTTTCATGTCTATTATTATGTGCTTGCTTGTGTGCTCTCTATTTCATTAATTCTACACATCTCATAAGCTCTCATATTCCCAGCAATATTAAACTCATGAGAATGTAAATACAACAGAGGTGAATACTTGAACTGAAGAAATTTTAATAATATAATTCATCCCTCCCCTCTTAGGTTTAGCTATTGAATTAGGACAAATAAGTCAGAGCCAAATTCATAAGGTACTTATATAAGTGGTCCCAACAAGTGGAGGACAAAATTATATATAGTAAGTAGAAGTGGGTAATGACCAAAGAGGAATGTAAGGTGGTGAACAAAGGGCACATGATATGATGGGACTACATCATATTGCTGGAGCAAATAACATTGTGGGGTTGAGTGGTACAATTGCTCATATAATGGAAGAAATGACCATGGAGAATCCTATGATTGCGAGGTTTATGTGAATAATGATGGGTGCTATGCAAGAAATGTACCAAGTCGTGTGCTGAGAGATATTATAGTTATTTAAAACTCAACACTGATTATCTTTAAATCCCATCTAATTAGAGTGGCCAAGAGTTCAGAATGATGTACATTTGATTGTGTGCCCACAAAGAGATGGCCAACAAGCAAGAGATTATCAGATAAATGTACAACAAGCGCAGGGGTCACCAGCCTAGTAGTCATAATTTAATGTACATGTCATTAGTCATTAGTCATTAGTGAAGGATAGATGAGCAAAGCAACAACTTAAAGAAGAGAAAGAACACATGCAAGCATTTCAAAGCATGTAACCACTAATTTTTAAAGGAGAGATGGACTATCCATTAGTGGATTAGTGGGTGATGTAAATCGAGAGGGTCTTCAATTATTTGAATTGTGCAAACGAGTGAAAAATTAGATATGTTATCTTTATGTTTAGAGGGATGCACATTAATAATGGGATATAGAGCTACATACTTGATAATTCTCAAAAATTTTTGTATAATTACATATTAAATTCACATTTTATATTTAAAATGTGAATTTAATATAGGTTTTATTTGAAATTTCATTAAAAATGATATTTTTCATAAAATCCTTAATTTTGCCATAAAATGGGTCATTTTGCAATATTTTTAACATATAAAATTTGAAGATAATTACACATGCTAAAAGAGATTTAATGGGATAAAAAATTAATTTTGAAATATATATTAGCCTGTTAATATAATTGGGACAAATTTATAGAGTGGTTAAATTGAGCAAAGTAGAATTATACATATAGTTTAAAACATGGGTAAGAGTAGACTACTATGTAAGCTTAAAAGAATTACATAAATAAAATAAATTCATAAGGTTCTAAAATGAACATAATGAAATATTTGCAACTTTGAAATTATCTAGGTAATGTTTTAATTTTCAATTTTTTGCTACATGTGTACGAGTGACTATCGATCGCTGGAGCACTAATATGGTGCTCCCCCATCTTCCCCAAATCAAGAGAATCCATGGCTACCAATCCAAGCTTTAATAGCCATGTTATTTCACCGCCATTAAAATTCATAATGGTGCTCCATCTTCCCCAAATGCCTGCTCCCTCTTCCGGTGACCAAGGCACCCATTTTTTCGGTCTTGTACCTACGAACTCTCCATGGAAGCAACACCAAATTCCAGCCACATCTAGCAGCCAAAGCTCGAACAGAACAACAACAATGGCCATCCATTCAAGCTTCAATCTCCACCATCTTCCCTAAATCATCATCCGACATCCAAGAGTTGGCGACATCTTCTCTAGCCACACTAACCAAGCAGCTGCCACTGTGAAACCCCAACCTAAGTAGGATTCAATATATGCATTGAATATTTACATGTGATTTATAAATTCATTTATTGAATTATAAATATTTTTTGTGATTTTGCTAAACTATGGTAATTAGGACTAAGGATTAGCAATGATGGTTCAATTAATCATTATGAGCTGACATAGGACAATGAGATTAGAATAATTTGTTGGTGATTAAAATACATCAATACATCATCAATAATCATTTTAGATTATTTGATATGGATTATGAAAATTTAAAAGGATAATTCTCAAGTTAGTGGAAAAACGCTAGAAAATTCATAACTCAACGCCTGTAAGGCAGATTCAAGTGAAATTTGACAGGAAAGTTGATGATTTTGGGCTTGGTATTATAGAACTATTGTGTTATGAAGATCCTTGATGAAATTAGTGTGATGATTATTGAATATAGCTCAAATCCAACAGTTAACTTCAAACGGATATAACTTGAGCTAGGAAAATCAGATTGAGATGAAATTTGAAATGGTTGAATAAAATTATGAGATGCACATTTTAGAAGGTTTAGATTAAGTATATTATGTTGGAAAAATACCTGAATTGGAAAATGTGAGCATGGTCGACTTTTGCTCCTCAAAGGTACCATGTATTAAATGATAGAGTACATGAAATTAATGCATTATTTAATGGTATATATGAGGGTCAAAGGGAGGCAATTCCAAGTGGATTTTATGAATTAACAAAAATACTAAAATTCATGGAAAATCAAGATCTTAAGTGCATGGAATTAAATGGCTAAGGGAGTAGCTTCAAGAGGCATGTATGTGTGTCAACACAAGGGACGCCCATGGGTGATAAAGTATGGTTTTTAGATTTATTAAAAAATCCAAAATACTAAAATGCCTAAAAACCTAGGGTAAGTAATGGACCATTAATCATGTGGAATTTCAAGGCATAAAATCGTTCAAAGGAGCTACTACATGGAACATTCCTAAGTGGACGTGCAATGGTTTGTATGTGACATGCAATGGTTTGATGTGTTGTTGCTGCCATTTTTGTTAATTTTTTTATGCCAAATTAATTCATAAATTTGAGGTTCATGAGGTATATAATTTACCCTTAAATTAGAGTTGGAAAAAAATAGAAAAAATTCTGAAAAGGGGCAGCAATATGGACGTGATCAAAGTGGACAACATGTTGAGGGAAATGATGTACACTGTTTGATGCTGCTGTAATGATTTTTGCTAATTTTTTATGCCAAATTAATGGATTAATTAAATATTAATTATGTGTTTAATTTACCCACAAAATTATATTATTAAAAATTAGAAAAAATATGAAATTAGGCATCATCAAGGGACGTGATTAATGTACAGATGTAAGGTTGAGATGTGAGCAGATTTTTGGTTTTGAAAAATAGGGTAAAAATATTTTTGCATGGATAATATTTAACCAGCACATCAAGAGGATAAGTGACCTATTAAAGGGCTGTAGAAAATCCAGCTCCAAGTGGGGCCCATAGCTGGAAAATCCAACTCTATAATGGAATGCTTGGAAAAATATTTTTCTAAGCGCTCAAGCCCTTCTCCCAAGAACAACAGCTCACGTCCCAGCCCTAGGCCACCAAATAGGAAGAAAAGATATTAAAAAAAGAAGAGGACAAGGAGGGATTACCAATTAATCAAGTAAGTATATGTTAATTTTGATTTTATACTTTAAATCTGAAAGTTATATGATGTTATAAACAAAAATATGAATGAAGTAGTAAAAGAAAGATTTTTACAATAAAAATTTATTTAAAAGCTCATTATATGATAATTAAGAGATGAAAAAAATTTAGATTGAAATATTAAGCAGGTTTCAAATTAAAAATTTGAGAAGATCAACCTAAACAGGGTAGAATGGGTGACAGGATTAGCTGTAATAAATTATTTGTAATAATTTTTGTAGAAGGATTTTTTTTCTTAAATGTTTATATGATGTATAAGCAATCATGAGGATAACTCAACCAAAATCAAAATTTATTTTTGGGTGATATCAGTATGGGTTATAATTCACGTGATTAGGGCTGACCCTAAACTCATAACACTGTTCAACACAGTGAAAATGCCAAAATAAATATATAATATTAATATTTTGTGATAAAATATTTATGAAAGTTAAGTAATTTATTTATTGATTTATGATAGAAATTTCGGAATTAAATATCCTAATTTGATTGTAAATCAAGATTTAGATATTTCAGTACGTCTGATTTCATCATATGTAGATTTCATCATATGTAGATTTCATCATATGTAGATTTCATCATATGAAAACTATGTAGAAATGATCCAAATTGATATATATGTTATAAAAGAGTGTAATAAAGTATTAAGGACAGCAAAGGTGATTGATAATTGATATTATTATATATATATAGAATTAATGGTTAAATAAGAAGATGGAACATAGTGAAAATAAGAAGACAAGGGCTCTTTTGGAAATCTATGATTAGTGGATTTAAATCCCATAAAAATACCCTAAATAAAGTGATAACTAAGGATAATAACCATGCTAAATTAGTAACCAAGTTGCTGACTTGGAAAATTTTATGAAATGCTTCTTATATGTGTTGCCAAATGGACATATGTGAAAGGATAAACATGCATAGGTGGTAAGTGACTTATGTAATATGATTTTGTGCAAACATGTATGAATATATGACAAAATTCATGATTATATATCTGTTTAGAGTGCATAATGATCAATTTCAAAATTTGGAATTAATTTATGAAGTTTAAGGTGATGATGTGTGCTTAAAAGGAGCACTGATGTGTAAATTTTGAAAAATAAGTAAACAATAGTAAATGAAGGTTAATGAACCTTTAAATGTTAATTATTAGATGATTATTATGTGATTGAATGGCTACCCTATTTATGGGATTGTATATGTTATGTGTTAATTGATGAAATGTGCAAATATGTGCTATCTATGTGTCTAATGACTTGAGAAGTCGAATGAATGATATATGTTAATGAAAATAGATTGAAAAATTAAGTTGGATGCAAGCAAAAGGAATATAAGAAATTTATATTATTGTCATGTAGGCAAGGGCAAATAAAAGGTGGAATTAGAAAGTTAACGTGAGACAGGTAAGCAAGCGAACTTTCTAAAATATTGATTTCCTCATATATTTAGAAAATGATAGCTTAAATAAAATTCCTTAAGGATTGTTTCATGGGAAATAAGCAATACTTCTTAAAATTATTACTTTATTACAAGTGTTGCCAAGATTGGAAATGCTTTATATCAATGATTTTAAAGAGTTTGCTTACAAGTAAACAAATGAACTTTCCAAAATATTGTTTCAGAGGAATTTTATGAAATTTATGAACTTTGTTTAATAAGTTAGTTTCATAGTTTCTTAAAGGATAAGTAAGTGAGTTTTCAAGCGTAATGTTTATATTTAAGTATTAAAATTACTTAATCATGTTTATATTAACGATGCGGAGAATTGCTTACAGAGTAAGCAAGCTCAGATCTTGAAAATATGATGTGGGTTTTAAGATGGTTTTAATATAAGCAAGTTTATACAAGTGTGGTTTACAAGGAGTTTTATTAAAAAATGTAATTCTTTGCAAAATGGTTTCTAGAAATAAATAGATGTTTTGAAATGGTTTCCATTAAATGTCATAAATTAAATTTATATATATGTTTTGAGATTTATGTAGGTATTTTGAAATAATCTATCAAGGTGCTTTTCAATTCTTAGAGTTGTAATACTTTGAAGATGCTTTACTCTGATGTTCTAAAAAGATTTAAGGATGACCAGTCTTACAAAATAATTTGGTGGATTTTTATGTTTAAATAATGATCAAAAGATTATGCAAACTCCTCTATAGATAAGAATAACAAGGAAGTGACGTGAACAAAATAGATAATTCCATTACAATGGATGGAAGAGAGTTGAATATATTTTGCTCATAAAAATGTTATTAAAAAAAGTTTTGTCTCCGCGAGTTTTGAATTAGTTTAAAAGCTTCTTAAAATGAGAATTTCAAAAGTTGTTTAGCAAATCATTAAAGTTTTTCAAAATATTATCTGCTCAAATATTTCAAATGTTTGGTAAAATGAATTTATTAAAATATTGCTAAACTCTTTAAGGGTGGTCATCCTAACATCAAGATTTGAAAATAGTTTACAAAAATATTTTATTTTCAAAACAACCACGCCTAGTTCTCAATTTGAGAAGGGCATAGTCTGCAAACTGAGTGGCTTAAAATATTTTATTTTCAAAACGATCTTGCCCAGTTCTCAATTCGAGAAGGGCATAGTCTACGGACTAAGTTGGCTTTATACATATGAAGCTGAGGCTTGGAAAAGGGCACAATTAAGTGACTGAGCTAAGTTTTGTGAAAATCATTGCTAGCATATGAGTGTGCGCAAAACGATGTACTAGGTTCATGGTTGAGGCGGTTACAGACCAAAATGGTTGAAAACCAGAGCTCACATCTACCTGTAGTCGAGTCACTTAGAGAAGGCTGGAGGCCGGCGGTGCCCTCTCTGAAATGGGAGTAAGCTCATGAGCATATGCTTGGCTCACGGACTGTCTCATAAAAGGTTTCTTTCTTAGGGGAGGATGATCACTTGTTAAGTGTCATCAACCTGAGGGTCAGAGACACAAATCCATATGTTTTTGGAACATACATATATTTTCTATATTTTAAAAGTCCTAAAATGGGCACCGACGTTGTTTGGTTTTAAATGGATTTGTGTTGGTTTCAAATGGATTTATGTTTAGTTTTTAGAAGATACCGAAAAATATTTTAGGACATGAATATGTCTGCCATATTGGTTTAAAAAGGGTTTGATATCTTATATGGGGGTTAAAAGAAGTTTATATGAAAATATATTTTTGGACATGAGAATGTCCGCCTATATAAAAGATTCCTATGCACATGAATTACTTTTGAATAACCCCAACTTGGGTTATAAAGAAATTTAAATAGATGATGTTTTGGGACATGTAAATGACCTCATGGGAAAAAAGATTATAAGAAAAATGTTTTAGGACATATAATTGTCCTCATGCCAGATGAAAAATATTTTTGGACATAAACATGTTCTCATGATAGATGAAAAATATTTTGGGACAAACAATTGTCCCCATGAAAAATGGCTTAGATGCATAGACATCACCTTTAAAAATCTTCGAAATGGGGACATGCACAAAGTTTTACGAGTGTATTATAAAGAAGATTTCTATAAAAGGTTTCTTCCTATTGGTAGTTGATCACTTGATAAGTGTCTCATACTGAATGGGCAAGGGATGCATTTAAATAAAAAATAATGCTTGCTTACTGAATTTATCACTCATGTTTTATTTTTCCAACTTTAGACAGGTTTAAGGCTCGGGGAAAGGAGCAAAGCTAAAAGAAATTAATATGTTTGAAGAATGAATAGATGAATGTATTGCTTATAATGAAATGAAATTAATTATGTGTGGTGTAAATACATAAGTGATTATATATAAAATTCTACATGAATTTTTATTTATGAATACATATGTTGCCTACAATATGAAAGTAAAGATACTTGTACGATGAATTTTATGATGATATGGATGAGTCCACTATGAATGATGACAAGTATATGCTTATATAATAAAAGGAAAAAAAATTGGACAAGATCAAATTAAGAACCCGCCACATGATCAGGGCAACAATCCTGATCACATTTACCAATTGAATTAGTCTTGGAGTAAGGCTTGTGGAGGCCTCGGGTCCGGGGTGCCATAGCCACATGAGCAATCAAAAGAATCCAAAAGCCCTAAATTGTAGTCGTCCCAATTGCCAGCATTCAGTCCGCCATTTTCAATCAACTACCCATTTACCAAATGTACATCTTTCACAATTTCAGCAACTCCAGTCTGACAACCGACCATCAGCAAGCAGCAATGCACCTAGCGCAACAAATCCACCGGCAGCAAATTGCGTCCATCTGCCAAACACCAAGTTGCAACTGCATGATCCTCCTTCCCCATTAAATCTAAGCATTATTAAATCAAGCCAAAGTTGAAGCTCCAACCTGTAGTTTCCTAATCAAGTAGAATAGATTCCAGCGACTTTACATCTCAACATCCAAGTCCACGGCAGTCATCTGTCGTGAACAAACTAGTAAAGTGACTTCCCGAAGGGTTGCCCCACAAGCATAAATGAATGGGTCCTTCACACATTCCAACACAAAAAAACCAAAACTCTCTCCCTTATGTGGTGGGGACCACTTCTTGCGGACCTTTATCATGTGGATGAGGCCAAGCAATAAAATTTCTATAAAGTGGAAATTTGCTCTTTATATCTCGGTGATGTAATTTTCTTTTTTGCTTTGTATTTTATTTTCAGTATTTTATAGTTTTTAAATTTGCAATTTTAAATTTTAGATTAGATTTACTGCTTTTATGCTTTATTTCCTGCTTTGTAGTTTTAGATTAAATTTAATGCATTTTCATTTACTGCTTTTGTAGTTTAAAATTTATCTATGTAATCTTTTAATCACTTTCCTATTTTAGATTTAAATTATGCATTTGTTAATTAATTATAATTTCTTTCTTTTGGATTCTCTCATCTAATTTCTTTCTCTCCTTTTCTCTTTTCCTCTCATTTCTCTCTTCTTTCTCTCTCTTCTCTCTACCCTCTTTTCTTACTCTTATCTCTCTCTTCCCTCTCTCTTTGCTTCTCTCTTCTTTCTTTCTCTCTCATCTCTACCTTCTTCTCTTTCTCTCTCTACCCTCTTCTCTGCTCTATCTAGCTTCTCTCTCCTTCTTTTCTCTTGCTCTCTCTAGCTTCTCTCTTCTCTCTTTTCTTTCTCTCTCTCTCTCTCTCATCTCTTGTGATTGCAAATAAATCCCAAATAATTCAAAATCTTATCACCTCTTTATGGATTCAACCCGAGTCACCATTATTCTACTCTATCTTTCGATAGTGTTAGCTTTAATGTGTTTCGATTAGTTTAATTTAATTGGTGATCATAATGCTCTTAACGAGAAGTACTTGGTTCGCATTAAGACCTTACTAAACGTGAAAGTGAGGTTGGCATGAGTAGAGTTCGAAGGCATCAATTTTGAGAATTTTGTGGTCTTAAGTGGCAAGTTTAAGAGAGATGCAAAGTTATCCACACTAGGGTAGGATAAGACAACTGTGGTAAAGTATGCTGTACAGTTTTGGTCTCTTTAACGATTTGTTGTAAGGACTAAAATAGATTTGAAAGAGACATATCGTGAGTTTAGAGAGGGGTTATAACCTTCTATTAGAGGTAAGTTGACTCCATTCAATATGAAGGGATATTCAAAGATTCTAGACCATGCTTATCAAGTAGAGAAAGAAGAGATAGAGTAGAGCAAAATTCAGGAAGAGAGCACTAGATTAGGTTAAATGTGGTGGATTTTAGGGATAAAAATCGGGATCAAGGATGGATTAGCAATTGCTTGCTTAAGAGTAATAGTATTCCCACCTGTAATCACTGACATACAAGAGAGAGTTGAATAGGTCAGAATGTTTACTTTGGGTATAGAGAAGAGGGCCATCATAAGAATTATTGCCTTGATGCTTGAGTTACTTGTCATAACTGCGGATAAAGCATTCGTTAACATAATAAATGCCTACAAACTAGAGCTAGAGGTTTTCAATTAGGTAATACACCAACTAGTGTTCAGCCTCAGTAGTAGCCAATGGTACAGGCACCTGCACTCAAATGTAGGGGGATGAGATGTCATTATTAGTAGCATCGCTAAAAGCTGCCACCCTCATGAGTTGAGAGAGACTATAAGTAGGTGCAATGGTTTAGATGATAGTAGCAAAAAAGGCACAGGCTACGAAAATAATCATTATTATGTGATTTTTGAGTTTTCCATCTTCTAGCTCATGCGTTAGTTGAAATTGGCCCTATCCATTCATTTATGTCGCTACGGTTTTCTTTAAAAGCCCGATTAAACAATCTTTATGAATGTAACCATGAAAGTGTCTACCAGTAGTATACATAGATAATAAATCATGTTATGATTATTGGATCATGATGTTGGTAGGAAGTTTAATGTGGACCTACTTGTGTTAGAAATCTCACACCTAGATGTCATTCTAAACATGAATTGGTTGGCTAGTTGGAGAGCGGTGGTCTATTATGGGAAAAGTAGGTTGTAATTTGATCGAGGGATGTATTACCCTATAGTTTATTGGGAAACCCCAAAGTCAAACCTTATATAGGTGTTGGATTTGAAAGTGATGAGTTTAGTTAAGAAGGGAAGTATTGTATTTTCAATATAAGTGGTGAATGTGAAAGCAAAAGGCAAATGATAAGTTGAAAATTTTCACACATTGTTATAGTAATATCGTACCTTTAATAATGAAGAAAGATAATTTTTTGAGAGGGGATGAAGAAAGCTAATTAAATATGGGTTTTACATAAAATTTTGTGAAAATTATATTTTTATTAAATTTTTATATTTGCTACAAAATGGGCAGTTTTTCATTAATTTTTAAATACAAAATACTATTATCTTACGATAAAAGGAAACTATGCTAACTAAATAATTTGTTAGTAAAATTACAAATGCTTTAAAGCAACTTTAATTAATTACATATGGGTTAGTATATAATATTTTTTAAAAAACTAATCATAAAACAAAATGAATATAAATAAATATAAAGTGGATTAAATAGGCTTTAACATATTTATGAGTGCATTAACGTAAGTTGGGGTAAATTAATTTAATTCTTAAATGGTTAATCAAGATATATTAACATAGACATCTTCCATGGTAGAAAATAATATAAAGTGATTTTAATTATTTGAAGGTCTAAAATGATTTAGTGAAATTTATTAGCTTATTGCATGATTAAAATTTAATAATTAGATTCTTTAATGGTGTAGATCATCTATAGAAGGGCCAACATATGCATTAGTTTTAAATGCACCACCGGAGTGTGAAATTTTAGTGCTCCATGTCTTTCCCTCAATTCCTCTTCAATGGTTGCCAGCGTGCCCCGGCATCTTCTCAAAATCTCACTAGCTGCAATCGAAGCCAAAATGATCACAGTAGATGCACTCCATTAAACCAGCATCGATTCCATGCACAATAAATTAGCTGCTTCTTCTTAATCACCCAGCCCATGACCATCTAAACAACACAGCAGCAGGCAAACCCGAATTTCATAACCAACCAATAAACCAGACCACTAGCCACCCACTTAAATCGGGTGCCGGCTCTTTGAAGAAAATTAAAAATACAAAATTGTACCAAGCCAACTCGCAAGCATCTCCTCAAGAATAGCAGCAACCAAAAACCAGTAGCCCGAATCAAATTTCGCCAGCCCCAATTAGCGTATCCGGCAACACCGATCCCAATCGAGACCTATCAACTGGCAGCAAGAAATCCGGCTTCCCTCTCTAACAAATCCTGACTAAAAATAAATCTGACCACCAAGCAGCAAGCAGCCGAAAATCCCATTTAAATTGGCAGCCATGGAAACCACTAGCTCATTATGTACCAGCTCCCCAAATTACAGTCCTGATCATCCTATCCAGCCATCAATTTCTGCGGATCAGCCAGCACATATATCGTCTCCAACCACACCTGTTTTAGCCATTACCAACTAGGAAACCAGCAAACTGTCCAGCTGTTTCCTTCGTGCAATCAATCTTTTTATCAAAAAAAAAAAAAAAGAAAAAAAAAAAAAGAAATTCTTAATCGCTGATGCAACCGCCTGCAAACATAGGCTAAAAAATCCCAGGATACCAATGTACAGCTCTCTATCCGATTAGCAGCAGTAGATTTTAGCGAAAAAATTACAAATACTAAACTCCTTCCTCATTTAAAACGACACTTAAAAGCCAACCGAGTATCACAATGTTGATAATACTGGCCATCCATTCGCCCAATTCAACAGCCGAACGACTTCATCCATCGGCCAATTTCAATTCTTCAGCTTCAGCATATCAAATTACAGCAGAACTTGGCACCTTGGAAAAAAACGAGTGCGGTATCAAAGGTGGAAAGTAGCTTGAGGCAAAAGGCAAGCTTTGCGCAAGAATCCCACATCGGATTCTCATATTTGCTAAGAAGTCCTCTACAACTGTAAAAAGGGGCCCCTCGTCTTCAAAGACACTCCTCTCTCTCCTTGGGAATGGCCATCCATTCGCCCAATTCAACAGCCGAACGACTTCATCCATCGGCCAATTTCAATTCTTCAGCTTCAGCATATCAAATTACAGCAGAACTTGGCACCTTGGAAAAAAACGAGTGCGGTATCAAAGGTGGAAAGTAGCTTGAGGCAAAAGGCAAGCTTTGCGCAAGAATCCCACATCGGATTCTCATATTTGCTAAGAAGTCCTCTACAACTGTAAAAAGGGGCCCCTCGTCTTCAAAGCAGTGTTGTAAGGAAAGGACCGGACCGGCAGGTCCGACCGGGAACCGGTCCAGTTCCCGGTTCGATTGCAACCGGTTCGGTCTATATACATAAAACCGATCAAACCGGAGAACCGGCGGTCGAACCGTAACATACGGTCGAACCGAATTCACCCGGT
>JAXCLR010000063.1:26611016-26623645 GCA_035584095.1 Annona squamosa | reverse complement strand
ATTATCAATTTAATAAATATTTACATTGAATAAAAAATTTATAAAAAATCGTCCAATCAAATTTAAAGTCCAATGAACAATTTTTGATATAAAGCTATAATTTAAATTTAAATAAACTAAATATATATAATTTTTGGGACTGATTTAATAATTAAATATTTTTGTATTAGTTAAAAAATTATTTAATGAATCCACCTAAATCTAATATCTAACCGTAAACTTTTATATGTAATTCTATTTTTTCACAGTAATTTCAAAATCATAATTTAAACTATTCTAAAACTTAGGTTGGTGCAAAATCATGAGAGAAGACCGAAAATGCTGACTCTACTAAATGCACAGTACCACCATAAATGCATTGTCAATTTCCGTGGAAGACTGGAAGAATAGTCACTGCAATGGAGTGATAAGCTGCCGCCGCCGAACATTTATGTGGCTAATGCTGCTGCCGAACATAAATGACGTGTCACATTTAGAGCAACGAACCGGCTGTTTATGCCGATTTTAATGCCGTTGCAGTTGCTATACAATGAATCAATGAAGTGTTCGAACGAATGAAGTGCTCTTTCCTCAACCATGCGGCAGAAGCTGCTCTCACGTTGCCTGCATCATCCTTGTAGTGGAAGGCAACTTTACATTGTCCGCCTGAACAAATACACAGGGCAATCTTCGTTGGATTTTCTAGACAAGGTATGACTAATCATATGTGTTTTTTATTATATTTCACCTTTCGTGGCCATAGTGGAGAGTGGTATTTCACATTTGTAGATGTAAATATCAATCAAGGCATCCCTTATTTCCATATGTAGGAATACGAGATTATCTGTAGGTTCATTCTTTGATTCATTATTGAAATATAGATTTCATCTGTCGGATTAAATTCCTTTGAATCTGAGCTTCAGGAATAATGTTCACAGTCCTAATGAGGTTTATATCTATGTTAACCTCTTTTTTTCATTCAATTCATATTAAATGGTCATTATGTCAATGCATACCAGTTTTAAATATTTAAACTAAATTATCATTGGGTCATATCAGTAGATGCTAATGCCAAAATTTCATTAATCGCCCCCTTAAGAAAAAACATTATTTGCATTAGCCATTGTGTCCATGAGGTAGATGAGCTTCTGAAGTACGGTAAGAAAAATTCTTGAAATAATAAAACCGTGACAGTATGTTAGAAAAAGGGAATTTCTATCTGCATTAATGATACTCCAATAAATGTGAGAAATGTTTAAAATTAACACTAGATCATTTTTGTAATATCAATTCCACAATCAGGAAAAAAATATTTCAAGAACAATTTGCTAGAAGTTTGCATTTTTCAATCATTATATTGTTGTTGCTGCGTATTAAGTTGGGTTAAGTAACATTTTTTTTTGAAATTATGACATTAAAATTATGGATTCCACATATTTAAATCTAATTATCATTGGGGCATTGTATTTTATTCGCATAGTAGCAGTCTTCTTAACGCATTTTTGGACATTATGTTTAAAATTAACACTAAACCATTTTTCATTTAACAATCCTACAATCAGGAAAAAAATATTTCAGGAATAATTTGCTAGAAGTTTGCATGTTTCAATCATTATATTGTTCTTACTATGTATTAAGTTAGGTCAAGTAACAATTTTTTTTTGAAATTATGTCAGTAAAATTATGGATTCCGCATATTTAAATCTAATTATCATTGGGGCATTGTATTTTATTCGCACAGTAATGGTCTTCTTCATGGATTTTTGGACATTATGTTTAAAATTAACACTAAACCATTTTTTATTTAACAATCCTACAATTAGGAAAAAATATATTTTGGGAACAACAATGTCATAAACCCAAGGACACAAAGGGAATGGAATGTTGGGAAGACACAGAGCTGATCCATTCAAAAGCAAGGGAATAGCAGTCAATAATATTTATAAACAACAACGACAAATAATACAGTAATAGATAAAACAAGTATGATATTTCACAACCTTAGGAGAATAAGTCATAGCTGTACCAATGACCATAGCAAACCACGCATATTGCTAATAGAACTAGATTTAATAACTTTCCCTGCACATTATTTGTTCCATGTGGAATGATATAAAGTTTTTTTGTCCCAAACATAGGTTTTTTCCTCAACTAGTACACCTAAAAAAATTGAATTTCATCTCAATGCACTGTACAAGTTCTATTTCCACACATGCAACCACATCACACCACAAAGAAAATCTAATTTTAGCACAAAGTATACCCAGTATGGCCGCCATTTTACATGAACATAAATTGTGCAAATAGAAATACAAAGGTAAAAAGGTAAGATAGCTACATGTGCTCAATTCAAATAATTCAATCCCTACATTAAAGTATCATATCTTTTTACATTTTCATGCCTCATCTCACATAGCCTACTAGCTTCTTCATTGATAAGGAAAGAGGTGATTGGTTAATTGATAGGGTTGCCACTATGATAGTGGAGGAATTGAAAGTGATTATAGTCTGATTTATTTTCTTAATGATGAGACAATGATGAGGAACCCATTTTGTCAACTTCTGGGACTCTCATAAATGATATCAATGAGTTTACAAAGATCTTTCAATCGATGAAGTACATACACGTGTTAAGATCAGGCAATCTAGTGGCTCATAATCTGGCATCATTAGTGTTAATTGACATAGACTCATGTTGAAATTTTTTTGCATATAAACTGTATTACCTCTTTTTTGGAATGAACCTTTGATCCTAATAAAAAAATTGACAAAAAATAGTTCCAAGCATCTTAAATGAGAAAGAGAAATCTATATCATCTGGTACAATCCATTGCATTTTTTACTCCAATGGCTTTAGCTGTAATTTCAATTGGCAATCGACGAAGTCAAAATAACAAATTATAACATGATTACTCAATAACATATATCATTTGTTAAATTGAATCCATAGTTCAACCCAAGCACTTTGCATGCTTTAACATTCGTAACTTGCTGCTTCAACAAAAGCGTGGGCTAAATTCAAACCAAAATGAAAATCCTAAATCATTCAACATCCACATTCTGCACAAATAAATTGGCTTACAATATCAACAATTCCTATACATGAGAATAAGGGCTCTCTCATTGTCCTCAACATGGATAACTTGATGCCAAACCTAGGGCCAAGCATATCTATGGTGCATAACATTTGTAGAAGCATTGTGCTCTAGCATAAGTGATTATATCACTAGGCAAATCATGTTCTGTATGACATAATTCCAGCAAATGTTTTCACAAAAGCATAAGTAGGATACCATCCCTAGGGTTTTAATGTTTCAGATAACAAAATGAGGAAAATCTATATAACAATGAGCATTCTAATAAATTCTAAATTGTGATAATTCCCTTCATTGGTACATTATATTCCAAGCATTGAACATATTACATACCTATCCATTCTCAAATTCCCAGAAAAAAGACTCTAGAAGCAAAAAGACTAGATTATATAAAATAATGTCTGGAAATGATACATGAAGTATAGTAGTTTTCTGATAACGTAGATTACTACTGTTCATGTCAAGTGATAAATCATACACACTAAAAATGTTGCTATTTCTGATATTTGGAAGCAATTGTCAAAATCAATATTCATAATTTGTTCTATGAAAGAGTGAACATTAAGTGGTATCACTCTCTTTGGTTTCTTTACAATTATGGCATTTTTTGCAAAGGTATTATGATATTCATTATTAAAGGAGGTTCTTTATTATCATGTCTGCATTCACGACATGGATATACCTAGCAAGATGCTTATACTTGTGTGCATGCACACTAAGTAGAATATTTTTTATGGTTTTTGTTAACCAATTAGGAACAAGTAGAATGGCTGCTTTTGATTAAACTTTAGGAGTCAACTCTGTACATCTTCAACTATTTATGTCATAGACCACATGTACATGATCGTGAAAATGGAAAACTACAAAATGTATGCAGATATGGAAAATTCAACTAGCTTATCAAATGCAAGAACAATTATATCTACGAAGAAGATTAAATTGAGATGCAATTGAGCATGCATCGAACTCTTAGGTGTTTACTTAAGACATACGGGCATAATTGCATTTGGGTTTAGTTTTTAAAGCTTTTCGAAGGTCTTATTGTTCCATCAAATTCATCATCTAACCTAAGACTAGACTGATCATCACAACAACACCAATGAAGAGATTGAAACTAAAAGAAGAACAGATGATTGGAGAACTGGGTGACTGTCTATCTCTTTTAAATGTAGATCATCCGACAGACAGCATATAACCAGCACTTATCCCATGCATGAATTCACATTAAAGAATAGAAAGGACTATTGAAAACTAAATATACAATCTATATATTTCAACCTCAATAATGAAAATAGATACTATAGAGGGCATATGGACAGCCACATCTTTTAATTGCTTCAACTTAGAATTCATTTAGGAAGTGCTTCTAATGCTATTTCTGTGTTTATTTTGAGGGGTTTGGATCCTTTATTCTCGGGAAAAATTTTTGGGGGGAGTACAGAAATAAGTTTTAATTTTTAACCTAACGCAGAAAATCAACTTTTTTAGGTTAAGACAAAGTAATTTTATATTTTGGTCAGCACCAAAAAGAAAAAAAAATTCCTATTTTGGCTAGGGGCCTCCTTGGCCTTACTTCTAGTTGGATTTGCATAACAATAAGCTTTTCAATAGATTCCTAACTACAATTTTATCATAATGACCTTATTCATTTAATCATTCTTTTGGCAGTGTTGTTTCATGTTAGATAAATCAAGGGAAAGTTCTTGGAAAAAATAAATGGTAGCTAGCTCATTTGTAAAAATACATCATTTTATACCTCTTGAAAATAAGAAAAGGTAAACTAAAGTCAATTTTAGAATTCGAGTAAACCAACAACAACTAAGTGTTTTAGCATGCTAGATATATCCAAAATATAGTGTGGGAAGTATGAAACTTTTTGGAGAAACATTGATTGACTAAATTTCATGTGTAACATCATCTTATAGTGCATTATAAAGGAAGTTTTAGGGCATCTTGAACAATGATTTTGGAAGATCAAATGATCCCTAAAAACTATGAAATTTAGGGGATCTGTAAACCAATATAAGGGCTAGGAATCCTTGAATTTTCATCATAAACCAAGATAAGAAAGTTAGCCAACCAGCCCAATTAAAAACACAAGCAAAATGGTATCTTCAACATACATCAAAACTGATTTTTTTAATTTTAATTACCATATGGGGTCTATTTTCATAGTTTATAAGGTGGAATATATTTAATGTCATGAATAAAATGATTCTCCAAGTTTTCATGTCATTTGGAAGTTCTTTATGGAAAATGACCATTTAATTAGAGAAAATTAGAAAATAAATGGAAGACTAGGGTTAAACCTTCAAATTGTGGAAAATAATGCTATTTGACCATTCCTATATGTTATTTATATTAAATAAGGTATGCAAAAAGTAAAAGCTTGAACAAAAATATTGAAATGTAAAAGTTGAAGTGTTAAGCCCAAATTGAAATGTAAATTCGGAATTAACTTGAACTATTAGGCTAGTGAGTAAATGAACTCTAAAATTGGTGAAACTTGGTAAGTATAAAGACTTATATAAGGATAATAAGAAATGATACAATTTTCAAAGCAATCCAAGCTGAAGAGGTCAGTCAGACAAGCATACAAAAATTAGTACAAAAAAACATATATAAACTACATTTTGAATCACTTTTATGTGAGTAGTAACATAACATTTGGGACCACCTTTATGGAGGCTCAATCAAATGAAATTGAAACAACAATATTAATTATCCAAAACAACCCGAATGGCCAAAGCACAGAATAGACCAAATCATATATATATATATATAATGGAAATAAGGATGTCGACCATATGTAATTTATTCAAAACCTATGAGGCTAAATATAATTTGCTACCACAGAAAATCGAATCATTGAATTCAATAATAGGCAGGAATGTGGAATATATTTTTGCCCACCAAAAGGTTTCAGAAAAAAACAAAAATTGGAAATTTTGGAAACACATCAATGTTAACCCCAAAACATATTCGGAAATCCAATATGAATGATACATACAAACCTATAACCTAGTTTCTTACAAGTGTGTTTAATGTGTAGAATATTTTAATCCAATAAGGGGAATAAAAATCGATGGGTTTAGGGTTTGGTTTTTCAAGTATCATATAATAATGTGAATTTCAATGCAATTGTTTGAATATGCCGGAGAGTAGAAAATTTTGTGAAGAATTTTAAATAGATGAAGATTAAAGCTTATAGGAGAGGCTTGAGATGCTAGTCGATGATGTGGCCAGAGAATGAAGATTTGGGAGCAAGGATGAGGAAGCAGGGGCAGACAGGTGCTGATATTGTCTCTAGGAGGGGAGAATGGGAAGCAGGGGCAGACAGGTGCTGCTGCCGGGATGGGAAAATGGGAGCAACTTTAGGGTTAATATCCGAGAAGCAATTTGGAAACACCTGGGCGTAGGAGACTGATGTGCATGTGGGTAAGTGGCTATCGATACCCCTTCTCAGAAAAAAATTTCTACCTAAAATGCATTGTTCATTCTAAAGCGTGGATTGAGGATCAACTATTCAACGATACAGCAAAAGGCAGCCGAAAAATGGAGAACCAAGATGATGCCGAAAAGAGGGAAAAAAAAGGGCATCACGACTGCCGTTCAATGAGGGAGTAGAGGATGGATGAAAAATGAAAATGGAAGATGAAACTAGAAACAAAGAGGATGCGACCGCCTGCAATCATAGGCTAAAAAATCCCAGCATAGCGATGCCCACCTCTCCATCCAATTAGCAATAGTAGATTTGAGCAAAAAATTGCAATTACCAAACATCTTCCTCATTTAAACTGACACTTCAAAAACCCACCGTGTATCATGACTTTCGTAATACTGGCCATCCATCCGCTCAATGCAATAGCTGAACGACATTATTAATTGCCAAGTTCAATCTTTTAGCTCTAGCATATCAAATGGCAGCAAAACTTGGTAGCTTACAAAAACACAACTATACTATTAAAGGTGGAAAACAGCAGGAGGTAAAAATCAGACTTTGTGCAAGAATTCCAAATTGGATCTCATGCTTGCGAATGGGTGCCCCATAAATATAAAAAGAGGGTCCCCCTTTTCTTTAAAGACTCACCTTTCTCTCTACAAAATTCAAGCAATAGAGCTATGATGGAGATTTACTTTTCACTTGTGATGTGAATTTTATTTTATTATTTCATAGTTTATTTTTATAATGTTTTATAGAAGTTAACTTTAAATTTGTAATTTTAATTTTTAGATTACATTTGCTGCTTTATTTCTTGCTTTGTAAATTTTAGATTAAATTTAATAAATTTCCTTTTCCTACTTTTATCGATGAAATTTTATTTCTCCAATCCTTTAATTGCTTTTTTAGTTTAGAATTGATTTATGCTATTTTTAATAAGTTGCACTTTTATTCTTTCTATTATTCTCTTCTTCTCCTCTTTTCTCTCTCTACACTCTATTCTTCTCTCTAGCTCCTTTGTTTCTATTTCTATTTCTTCTTTCTCGCTCTAGCTCTTCTATTCACTCTTCTCTCTATATTCTCTCTCCTCTTTTCTTTAATTTCTCTCTCTTCTCTTTGTTTTGTCTCTCTCTAATTTCTCTCCTCTCTTTTCTCTCTTCCATCTCTCTAGCTTCTCTCTTTATCTCTCTTCTCTCCCCTCTCACAAAGCATGTTAATCTCAAATAATTCAAAACCTTAGAACCTATCTGTGGTGTGAAATTTCGATCTTAGACACGTGTATAAAATCCTGGTAATATTTTGGAAAATGTACATTAATGGTATGAAAATATATGGGAATAGAGGTTAAATAATTATTTATGAAATTCGGATGAATAGTGCATGTGAATAGTAACCTTGGGATTAAGACACGTGATTGAGAGTTAATCACTTAGATTAACTTAGTCATAAAAAGACAAAAAGGGAGATTTAATCACTACAGGACAAAATAGTAATAGTTTTTTATATTTTAATGGAATTTTGAATTTTTGTGAAAAATTGAAGAAAAATTCATAACTTTCAATTCGGACGTTGAATTGAGATGAATTTTTTATGGATGGCCAAAATATTAAGATGATCATGATGAATGGTTTAAGATTTGATAACAATCATGAATCAAAGGTCAAGATCAAATGTCATTTGGAGATAAAAAAGTAGCTTCACTTTTCATTAATTATAAAATTAAATTTTTTATTAAATTTAAATAATTAAAAATAAAAATAATTAATGAAAATCAGAGCTATAGCAGGGGGTTGTCGGGATCCTTGACCAAAATCAATGTTCCACATTCATAATCATCATCATCATCATAAATCAAGGGAAAGGATTTAATTAGCTTAAATAAATTAATTTTAAAAATAAAAAAATTCAAGGAAAATAGGGCTGCCATAGGGGGCTGGGCTACTGTAGGGTGGCTGCACATGGCTCAAAGCACCTTTTGAAAATTAGAAAAAAATACATTTATAATTTAATACCTCAAGCAAGGGGGTAAATTCCTATTTGATGTAAAATCAAAAACTATAAATAGGGGGCAGGGGTGCACATTCACCCAGCTCCACTTGAGCAAATCTCAGGTCCCAAACCTCCCACATGTCCAAGAAAGAGAGGAAGAAAAGGAAGGAAAGAGAGAGAAAGTGAGAAGGAGAGGAGGAATTCTTCACTTGAGGAAAGTGAACTCTTTCCAAATTTCTTTTGGATGTTAAGTAGGGTAAAACCATGCTTAGATAATACCTAAGCATGAGAAAATAAGTATAGTTATAATGCTCAAATGAAATTATGCCTAAATATAGAAAATTTAGAGCAAAGATAGAGCATTCAGGAAAATCATGTATAAAATGTGCAAATAATGCTCCAATATTGCTAAATGATGAATTGGGATGAATTTTTATGATAGTTATGATGTTGGAATAATGATATATTAATCTCATGATTTTTGAATTTAAGGATTATGCTTAAGTGAAATTATGATGAATTTCAGTATATGGAGAAAAAGATTTAATTAGCCAAGTTAATGATGATATACTAAACATAAGCAATGTCATAGTATTTTTTATTATTGAAACAAATGTCAATTTTTGGAACCTATGAATAGTAACCCACGTTGCTGTGAACAGTAATCTCGAGTGAACAGTAAAGGATGAACAGTAACTCATGAATAGTGATCATGAACATTAATGATGAACAGTAAATATGAAAAGAAACATCGTGATTTTGAGAAAAATTAAGATTAATATTTAAAAGAAAGTATGGATGGAATTTTAAAGGATTTATGGATAAAAATCTATATAAGGAAGTAATGACCTAATTCCTTTAAGAGATTAACCTGTATATGAATGAGGTAATGAATGATTATAAAGCAAGCATGGAAAGCAACCTAAGACATGGATAGATAAAATATCTATTTTCTTTGTATAAGGAAAAATGAAGGAGAAGGTTGAGGACACCGACTGAGAAGGTGAGCAAGCAAATTCTTTTAAAAATATGTTTTATTCTCAAGTATTTATGAAATGTGTTTAAGGGTGGTCATTCCTATAATATTTTGAAATGATGAATGTTTATGAGTTTTTATGAAAAGTCATGCCGACATATTGATATCATGTAATGTTCATAGACATGTGCACATGTATGATACATAACGAAGAGGCTTTGATGGAAGAAGTAGGATTAGGGATCCCTCTTCACCATTAACAAGTCGCAAGGGCTGTGTTCTGGAGGCGTCCTCCCAAGAGGTGGGGGCACAAGGATGCAGCTTTAGTGGAGGTAGCAAGCAGATCAGAGGGTCTCCCTTCACTATTGCCGAGTCGTATGGGTTATGTGCTAGCGATGTCCTCCCAAGAGGTGGAGGCAAAGAAATATTATGTGTGAATGAATGCATTGCATTTTCATACATGGATTGAAAAGGAAAGCATGAATTTGAAAATGATGTTTTTAAAGGATAGTGCAAATAATTCTCTATATGAGAATGACAAGTCACTTGGTGTAAGAGGTATATAATGCTAGGGAAATCAAAAGTCATGCATGTAGGAGACCATGTAGGTGTTAAGAGGAAGAGAGGTTCCCTTTGATGAGGCCAAGTCAACGAAAGCTGGCATATTGGACCATGCTATGTGAGATGTTCCCTGAGCTAGAGTACCCGCATACGAAGGTTTATGTCAGGAATGGAAATGAAGCATTTGCACATCCAATATTTATGAAAAGGTTTTTGTGTATTTGATAGTTGATCACTTGGTAAGTGTCTCCTATCGAATGGAGAGAAATGCATTTATGAATGGTTTACATGAATGAATTCCAAGAATGGTTTACAAAAAGGTTTTCTATTCAATTGGTAGTTGATCACTTGATAAGTGTCTTCTATCAAATAGAGAGAAATGTATTTAAATGAAAGAAAAATGCTTGCTTATTGAGTTTTGACTCATGTTTTATTTTTCCAACCTCAGACAAGTGCAGGGAAAGTCAAGAGATGAAGGACATGTGTTGCTAAAGGAAAAGAGAAATCTACAAAGGTGTGGCGCCCCGAACCGAGATGTCACTTCCTTACCTCAAGATCTATCGATTGGTAAATGTGAATCAGGATTATTGCCCCGATCACGCAGCGGGTTCTTAATTGGAATATGTCCAAAAAATTTTCGATTATTCATTTACCATCATTCATAATCTTGACATAATAATCATCATACATTGTGACTTTCACTTGTAATAAAATTCATCATTTCATTCAAAGCATCTTTACATGTCTGTCATTATACACTGAATTATTGTATAATCATACTTTCATACATTCAGTCATTAATTCACATGGAACTTAGAACTCTAGCTAAATTCAGATATACATAAACACATAGCATCTTTACCTGCCTTTCTGCAATGAAAGATTCCTTAACCTAAGTATCATATTTTATATCCTTACATCTATACATTCAACCATTGAATCATATATAGAACTTAATATTCTCCTTAAGTTCACATACACATTAGCTTACCTTAGCATATTTATGTTTTTTCATTCCTCATAGCCTTCATGGCTATCATCACGTACCTTTCTCCACATCTTAGGTTCGCAACCTTCTGTGTTTCCTCGGTACTTGTCTAAGAGTTGGAAAAACAAAATGTGAGTGACAACTCAGTAAGCAAGCATTTTATCTTTAGGGCAAGACTTCTTGAAAACCTTTTTCATAAACATCGGGAACACCTTGTTCCTAAGGACATGTTTATGTCCTAAAATACCATCGTGAAATCCTTTGTTTATGAGGACAATTCCATGTCCTTAATTGTTTTCATAAAGCATTCATTCTTAACATCATTTACAAGCCACGCTTGGGCTTGTTTAGGCAAAACATATACATTTTACCTTTGATGATAAGTTCCCTTTAATCTTATATGAACATTTTTAATGTTCATAGCCATTACATGAAATCAATTGGTTGCCAGTGGACATTTTACGTCCAAAACAACATAAATACTTAGGCAAAGGAGACATCTCATGTGTCAAAACATCATTAACATAAGCCCATCATAAAATTCCTTTAACTAGGAGACATTTTATGTTTCAAAACAATTTTCATATAGCTTCCTTTGGCAATGGACATTCATATGTCCTAAAACACTTTTTATTTAAACATATTAACATTGGGCATTCTCATGTCCATAAACCTTATCGTTTAGGCTCTTTAGAAATGAATATTCTTATGTCCATAAACATTCTTCATTTAGGCTCATTTAGAAATGGACATTCCTATGTCCAATCCACGTTTCATATAAATCTTTTTCATAATCCCTGTCTCGAGGCTTGTTTATAGCAAACAAGGCAAACAAAATACGTAAACAATTTTCATAAATGCATTTGCATAAACACATTTCCTTTAATTCTTGTTATTTACACTTTTGTGTAAAACACTCTTTCTTTTAGGGTAACCATTTCATAAAAATCCCTTTAAGATACTTTCATAAAATCATATTTTCATGACCCAATCTTTGGGCTTTTCAGAAATAAAACATAAGCAAATGCCTTTTTCTCCATCCAGTAGTGACACTTAGCAAGTGATCATGCTACCTTTTGGAAGAGAATCCTTAATAACACACTAGCCCAACGGCTGTTTATTTATCCTGCTCCCATCTCAGGGAGGGCGCTGTTGGTACTCCTGTCATCCCTTAGCGACTTGGCCTTATGTAGAGTGAGCTCTGGTCATCCCAACCGTGCTCTACAACCAGCCTATTCCTTGTACCGGTGCACCGTATATTATCTTGACGAACCACAGTCCATTTTGGTTTGAAAAACCACAGACTGCAGCCTATGTTCTTTTAAACCGGGATCACAGACTGCAGCCTACATCCATATGCATAAAAATCTTAGACCGAAGTCTATATTTAAGAATAATTTTCAAAAATACATCACAGACCGCAGTCTGTGTCAACTTGTAAGTGAGCGCACCCACTTTAACAAGTTATTATTTGAAATCCAGTTTTACAATGACCTTCCTTAAATTCTTTTAAAAACATTTCGAGTAAAATATTTTGATAAACATTTGAAACGTTTGAGAAACCATACATCTTAAAATCCTTTTAATCAAAAGAATTTC
>JAXCLR010000063.1:26597759-26610916 GCA_035584095.1 Annona squamosa | reverse complement strand
AACATATATCCTTCATTTGTCTTCTCAAGTCATTAAACATAAATAACACATTTTTATGCATTTCATTGGCTAATACATAACGTATATAACCCCATCATTAAGGTATCCATTCAATTATACAAAATTCATCCATTAACTATCATACATAGATTCATTAATCTTCCGAGTGCACTGGTACCCATTTCGAGTGCCCGTTATCGCGTTAGGCTTCATAAATCAATTTCAAAATTAGAAATTAACTTCATGAAGTTCTAAATAGACATATAATCATGAAATATATCATATTTTTATGCATTTTTATACTAAATCAAATTTCACAAGTCATTGATCACCCTTGCATATCTATCTTTCAGATATGCCCATTAGGCAACATATACATAATGAATTTCATAAAATTTTCTAAGTCAGCAATATCATCCATATTTCAGCCTGATATCAACCCTTAATTTATCACTTTATTTAGGATATTTTTATGGGGTTTAAATCTACTTTCTATAGGTTTCCGAAACAGCTAGTTTGGAACCCATTTTCACCCGTTCAACGTGTCTTTTGACACGTAACCTTAGGCAATTATATAAATCCAAAATTTGAGCATATAATCCCAATTTTATTAATCCATATTTAATGATTTAACACATATATCAATTTGGATCATTTATACATAGGTTTCATATTTCTTTTTGATTTTTTTTCAAACTATCCACATATGCTGAAATCAGGCGTACTGAAATCTCAAAATCTTGAATTAATATTAAATCAAGTATTTTTTATCTGAAATTTCTATCATACCTTATTAACTTCATGAATTAACTTTCATAAAAAATTTAGCACGAGATATTGACATGAAATATTTATTTGGGCATTTTTACCTTGATGAACAGTAACATTTATTTCCAGATAGCTTGAATGACATTATTTATGGAGTATATTTATACCCTTCAAAATTTAATTTTTTATTTTTTATTGTTATCCGAAATATATATTCTATATCCTGTAAAATATTCAGCCCAAAAATCCTTGTAGAAAAATTATTAAAAATGATTGTCTACAGCTGATCCTGTCACCCATTTTACCCTGTTTGGGCTAAATTTTGGGATTTTTAATTTTCAAAATAATTATCCTTTTAAGCTAAAAATTAGTTCATTCCTTAATCACATAATATATATTTGTTCTAAAAATTTTCATGGTATAATTCATCCATTTACTATTCCGTCCATATTTTAGTTTACAACATCATATACTTTCCAGATTTGATGCATAAAATCAAATAATCATATACTTACTTGATTGAATGGGTAATCTCTCCTTTCTCGTTTTCTCTTCTCCTTGCTGGGCATGGCTAGAGGTGAGCTGCTGTGGCTTGGGGAGGAATAATTTCAGCACTTGCAAATTTCCAAGGGCTCTCCCTCTCATGTGAACGTGCACTCCTTGGTAGGGCTGGATTTTCTCTAGCTGTGGGCCCCACTTGCTGGGCATTTTCCACACACATAAATGCATCCCTATCCCCTTTATGTGCTGGTGAACTCACAGCCACATAAAATTGCATTTTTCCATTTTTTTAAAAATCCACAAATCTGCACTCATCTTGACCGTAAATCTGCTTCCACCATAATGTCCAGCTGCTGTTCATTTTTCCAGCCATTTTTCTCAATTTTTAAAATTCCGAAGTGTGGGTAATTTATACACCTAATTACCCCTTAATTGATGTATTAATTTGGTATTAAAAAAATTAATAAAAATTATTGCAGCAGCATCAAACATGGGATGTCATTTGCATACATAAGTTGTCCATTTTTTTCACCCTTCATGGCAGCTGCAAATCATGAATTTTATTGGATTTTTTTCACATAATTAAATGCTAATTTATGTATCCCAACATTGAATCTATATATATACATCATTTATAAAATAAAAATATCTCAAAAATCCACATAATCAAAGTTGTAACAAACTTTGACTTTGCATTAAAGTCATGTCTCCTCTCTTGAGACAAGTCAATCCACTTACTTGCTCTCCAAGAAATCCATTTCTCATGATAATTAGCTTAATACATTCTATTCATCGTATAGATTTCATAATTTTATTCCATTATTTCAAATTTCATCTTAATCCGATTTTCCTAGCTCCCGTTATAGCCGTTTAAAGTTAATGGTTGAAATTGAAATATGATCAATAAATCATTAATACAATTTCATCAAGGATTTTCATAATCCAATAATCTCATAATATCAAGTCCAACATCATCAACTTTCATCTCAAGTTTCACTTGAATCCGCCTTACAAGCATCGAGTTATGAATTTTCTAGTATTTTCCAACATAATTCCATAATTACACTTTACTCTACATAAATTAAATCATAATTATTAACATGATTATTCATGACTCCTTGTCATCTTTAAATCGTCATTAAGCCCTTCGAGTCATGCCGACTCAGTTTGGGCTCCGGCGATTAAATTTTTAATCACCCTTCTTAATTAAACCCTAATTGCAAACTATCATAAAATCTTAAAATCATCCAAATGTCATTTAATTTACATATAAATCACTTATATATATCCAATGCATACATTGGACCTTACTTAGGTTGGGGTTTCACAAAAGGTTAGTAGATTTTTGTATAAATAGATTTCCTAATGGGATATGATGAAAAGGACATAGGTTGTATAAAATTATGAAGTTATGAATAATATGAGAAGTTGATTATTTATGATGATAAGTCCATTATGAATGATGATGAGTATATGTTTATATGATGAAAGAAATGAAAAAAAAATTTGGATGAGATCCAATTAGGAGCCCGCCGTATGATCAGGGCAATAATCCTGACTCACGTTCACCAATCAACAAGATCCCGGAGTAAGGACTATGTGGACGCCTCAGTTCAGGGTGCTACATAAATTGGTATCAGAGCAAGAATTGGTAAATAGATAGGAGAAGGAGATAATAAAGGATGATGAAAGGATAGGTTTGTAACCACAAAAGTTAGTATCAGAGCAAGGATTGGTAAATAGGCATAGAAAGAAAAAAATTATGGATGATAGGAAAGGTGTAATACCACAGAAGTTGGTATTAGAATATGAATTGATAGATAGGTAAAGATAATGTGTAGATCTATATGTTTATGAAGTTATGATGCTTTTTATGATGAGACAAGAATGGTATCATATCAAGGCATGGTAGATGAGTATAGAAAGAGTAAATGAAAAGAAAGAAAATGTATGATATCAGAGGAGGTTATATCATAGCAATGATTTGGAGATAGATGTCTAATTATGCAGAAGAAATGTAATGAAATATTTGAAAGGCAATAGGTTTTGGGATGAAACCTATTGTAGGGCGGGAGGATTGTGAAACCTCGATCTTAGACCATATATAAAACCCTAGGGTCGTAAACCCTAGGTAATATATTTGAAAAATGTACATTCATGAGTATGAAAATATGTGGAAATAGAGGTTAAATAATTATTTATGAAATTTGAATGAATAGTGCACGTGAATAGTAACTTTGGGATTAAGACACGTGATTAAGAGTTAATCACTTAGACTAACTTAATCACTAAAAGACAAAAAGGGAGATTTAATTACTACAGGACAAAATAGCAATACTTTTTAATATTTTAGTGGAATTTCGGATTTCAGTAAAAAATTGAAAAAAATTCATAACTTGCAATCCGGACGTTGGATTGAGATGAAATTTTTTATGGATGACCAAAATATTATGACGATCATGATGAATGGTTTAAGATTTGATAAAAATCATGAATCAAAGGTCAAGATCAAATGTCATTTGGAGATCAAAAAGTAGCTCCACTTTTCATTAATTATAAATTTGACTTTTTATTGAATTTAAATAATTAAAAATAAAAATAATTAATAAAAATTATAGGTACAACAGGGGGTGGTTAGGATCCTTGACCAAAATCATTAGTCCACATTCATCATCATCACAAATCAAGGGTTAGGTTTTAATTAGCTTAAATTAATTAATTTTAAAAATAAAAAAATTAAGAAAAATAGGGCTGCCATAGGGGGGCTGGAGCTGTTGTAGGGTGGCTGTACATGGCTCAAAGCACCTTTTGAAAATTAAAAAAATACATTTATAATTTAATACCCCAAGTAAGGGAGGTAAATTCCTATTTGATGAAAAATCAAAAACTATAAATAGGGGGCAAGGGTGCACATTCACCCAGCTCCCAAACCTCCCACACGTCCAAGGAAAGAGAGGAGGAAAAGGAAGGAAAGAGAGAGAAAGTGAGAAGGAGAGGAGGAATTCTTCGCTTGAGGTAAGTGAACTCTTTCTAAAAATTTTTTGAATGTTAAGTAGAGTAAAACCATGCTTAGATAATGCCTAAGCATGAAAAAATAAGTATAGTTATAATGCCCAAATGGAATTATGCTCAAACATCGAAAATTTGGAGCAAAGATAGAGCATCCAGCAAAATCATGTATAAAATGTGCAAATAATGCTCCAATATTGCTAAATGATGAATTGGGATGAATGTTTATGATAGTTATGATGCTGAAATGATGATATATTAATCTCATGATTTTTGGATTTAAGGATTATGCTTAAGTGAAATTATGATGAATTTTAGTATATGGAGAAAAAGATTTAATTAGTCAAGTTAATGATGATAAATTCGAAATTCATGAATTTTTTCATGATATACTAAACATAAGCTATGTCATGGTATTTTTTTATTTTTGGAAAAAATGTCAATTTTTGAAACCCATGAATAGTAACTCATGTCGCTGTGAACAGTAACTTTGGGTGAACGGGAAAGGTGAACAATAACCCCATGAACAGTGATCGTGAACAGTAATTTTGAATAGTAACTATGAAAAGTAAACAACGTAATTTTGGAAAAAATAAAGATTAATATTTTAAAGAAAGTATGGATGGAATTTTAAAGGATGTATGGGCAAAAATTCATATAAGGAAGTAATGACCTAATGCCTTTAAGAGACTAACCTCTATAGGAATAAGGTAATGAATGATTATAAAGCAAGCATGAAAAGCAACCTAAGATATGGAATGGATGGATAAAATATTCATTTTCCTTGCATGAGGAAAAAGGAAGGAGAAGGTTGAGGACACCGACTGAGAAGGTGAGCAAGTAAACCCTTTTAAAAAATATGTTTTATTCTCAAGTATTTATGAAATGTGTTTAAGGGTGGTCATTCCTATAATGTTTTGAAAACGATGAATGTTAATGAGTTTTTATGAAAAGTCATGCTGGCATATTGATATCATGTGATGTTCATGGATATGTGCACATATATGATGCATAATGAAGAGGCTTTGGTGGAGGAAGTAGGATAGGAGATCCCTCTTCACCATTGCCAAGTCGTAAGGGCTATGTGTCGGCGACGTCCTCCCAAGAGGTAGAGGTACAAGGAAGAGGATTTAGTGGAGGTGGAAAGTGGATCAAAGGGTCCCCCTTTAATATTGCCGAGTCGTACGGGCTATGTGCCGGCAGCGTCCTCCCAAGAGGTGGAGGCAAAGGAATGCTATGTGTGAATGAATGCATTATATTTTCATACATGGATTTAAAAATAATATTTTTAAGGGATAGTGCAAATAATTCTCTACATGAGAATGACAAGTCACCTGGTGTAAGAGGTATATAATGTCAGAAAAATCAAAAGTCATGCACGTAGGAGACCATATAGGCGTCAAGAGGAAGAGAGGTTCCCCTTAATGAGGCCAAGTCAAAGAAAGCCGGTGTATTAGACCATGCTATGTGAAATGTTTCCTGGGCTAACGTACTCGCACACGATGGTCTATGTCAGGAATGGAAAGGAAGCATTTACACATCCAATGTTTATGCAACGATTTTTATAAAAAGGTTTCTGTGCATTTGATAGTTGATCACTTGGTAAGTGTCTCTTATCGAATGGAGAGAAATGCATTTACGAATGGTTTACATGAATGATTGCTAAGAATGCTTTACAAAAAGGTTTCTATTCCATTGGTAGTTGATCACTTGATAAGTATTTTCTTTCGAATCGAGAGAAATGCATTTAAATGAAAGAAAAATACTTGCTTATTGAGTTTCGACTCATGTTTTATTTTTCCAACCTCAAAAAGGTGTAGGGAAAGCCAAGAGATGAAGGGCGTGTGTTGCTAAAGGAAAAGAGAAATTTACAAAGGTTAGTAGATTTTTATATGAATAGATTCCCTAATGGGATTTGATGAAAAAGAACATAGGTTGTATAAAATTATAAAGTTATGAATAATATGAGAAGTTGATGATAAATCCATTATGAATGATGATGAGTATATGTTTATGTGATGAAAGAAATGAAAAAGAATTTGGACGAGATCCAATTAAGAACCCGTCGTGTGATCAGGGCAATAACCCTGACTCACGTTTACCAATCGACAAGATCCCGGAGTAAGGCTTCTAGTCACCCCAGTTCGGGGCGCCACATGTGGATTCGAACAGACTCACCAAATTCCATGCTATCTTCTGCATAGCGTTAGCTTAATGTATTTTAGTTAATTTAATTAAATTGATGATCATAATGCTCTTAACACAAGAATTTTGTTCATATTAGCAAATATCTAAAGGACATCCTAATTGTGCAGGAGTTTTTAGATGTGTTTACAGCAGACTTACCAAGATTGTTGCCAAAACTTGAGGTAGAATTCAAGATCAAGTTGTATGCTGGCACAAACCAAATTTCTAAGGCTTCATATACAATTGCCATAGTGGAACTAAAAGAGTTAAAAGTAGTTTTATGATCTTTTCGATCAGGGTTTTATCACACCTGGTATGTTACCATGAGGAGCTCTAGCGCTGTTTATAAAGAAGAAAGATGGCGACCTCAGACTTTTTATTAATTATAGCGAGCTCGAGTAGGTGACTGTGAAGAATAAACCTACTACCAAGGATTAATGATCTATCAGATCAACTATAAGGAGGTTGCATATTTTCAAAGATAAAATTTGCAATAGGCTATCATCATATGAGGATTAGGGTGAGAGAGATAATCATCTTGAGGATAGCCTTTAAAATAAGATATAGTCACTATGAATTTTAGTGGTGTTATTCAACTTGACAAATGCTCTAGCTTTCTTCATGGACTTCATGTACATTCAAGGAGTATTTATATAGAATTATTATAGTTTTTATTGACAACATATTTATCTATTTTAAGGATGAAGTGGACCATGTGTATCACTTAAGATTGACTTTTATAGAGATTAAGAGAAGAATAGTTATATGCAAAGTTGAAGAAATATGAATTTTGGATACCAGTAATATCTTTTATGGGGGCATGTAGTAACAGTAGATGGGATAATAATTGATTTGGATAAGATTGAAGCAGTTATGAATTGGGCAAAACCTACAAAAGTAATCAAGGTTAAGAGTTTTCTAGGGTTAGTTAGCTATTATAGGTGATTTATAGAAGAATTTTCTACTATTGCAATTCTATTAATGAGATTGTCTAGAAATGGGGGAAATTTTTAGCGGATAGATAGATGTGAAGAAGCATTTCAATAGTTGGAGAAAAGACTCATAGAAACTCATGTATTAACCACACTAATAGGTAAAGGAGGATTTAGAGGCTATAATGATGTATCTAAGAAGGGATTATGTTACATCTTAATACAAAATGCGAATGTGATAGCGTAAGCATCAAGGCAATTGAGGCCACATAAGCAAAATTATCTCACTTATGATTTGGAGTTGATAGTAGTTTATTTCTATAAAGACATGGAGGCATTATCTATATGGAGAGAAATATGATATGTATAGACCATAAAAGCTTGATTAACTCAAAAAGAATTGAACATGAGCAAAAGTGATGGTTAAAATTCCCTAAATACTACAACTTGGCTATTAATTATCACTCAGGCAAAGTGAGCACAATTGTAAATGTGCTAAATAGGTCAAGTAGTAATGGTGAGCTTAGTTACTAGTTTGCCTACTTTTTTTGCAAGAGATAGACAAATGAATTTACATGTTGGGGTGCAAGGACTAGTAACTTAGATCAGCTAATTGAGACTACAACCTATGCTTCTAAATGAGATTAAGCAAGCTCAGGAACAAATTATAGATGAAAATTTTCTAAAGATCAAAAGTGAGTCACCTAACTTCATAGGTTGAGAAGACGGTGTCCTTAGATATTAGGGTTTATTAGCTATTCTTAAAAGAGCTTTAACTATTCCAGTGATACTCCAAGAAGCACATTACAGTCCCTATAATGATCATCTTGGAAATAAAATGATGTACCAAACTTGAAGCAGTGGTATTAATGGGATAAAAAGAAAGGTGATGTAGCCCAATTTGTATCCAAGTGTCTAAGTTGTCAGCAAGTTAAAGCAAAGCATTAAAGACTAGGAAGTGTTGGAATCAATGAAAAATTGAGCACAATCCATGTTTTGATGTTTAACAACTCAATTTAAGATTGTTTCGGGTACTAATGTGGTTTGTTCAAATTGGATAACGGCTAAAAACTTAGATTTCAGAACATGGCAGACCAAGTCGCAAAGCCAAGTTGACTTAGCCATCGACTTGAGTGAAGTCGATACCCAAGTCGACCTCAAGGTCCACTTGGAGAGAGCAAAACCTTCCAACGTTGAATTTGGGAACCAAGACAGGTGAAGTTGCAATCCAAGTTGACTCGCTTGCAACTTGGGTCAAGTCGCAGACCTAAGTCGACTCTACTATCGACTTCAGATGTTCAAATCCTTCCCATGTTGAAATTGGGGTAGGAGACAGGTGAAGTCGCAAACGAAGTCGACTCCATATGTGACTTGGTTGAAGTCACATTCCCAGGTCGAATCCACATGCGACTTGAGTGAAATTGGACTCCAAGTCGACCCAAGCATCCGACTTGAATAAAGCTAAAGACAAATACAGTCCATACAGGAAAATATTCACGAAATAATCATTCAAGGGAAAATCAGTAGCTACATCTATGGACTACAAAATCAGGAAAAGCAAATCATTCTAAGATCAAGGTCATGAAGACAGTTTTCAAGAGAAGATGAACATGCCAAGTTCCAAGTTTAACCATTTAAGATCAAGGGTATTATTGGAAGAACAAGATATGAGATGAATAACAAGCAATCAAGATCACTTTCAAATAAATCCAAGTTCCATCATGTGTATACAAAAAGTGAAGTCGCACCTGAAGTCGACTTCACCTACGCCTCGGGTCAGGTCCAAGACCAAGTCGACCTGAAGTGGAACTTCAAAACATGCTAGAGACCGAAGTTGCAACAGAAGTCGACTCCAGTTTGTAACTTGGGTGAAGTCACATATGAAGTGACTCCACAAGCGACTTGGGTCGTAACAGTCAGAAAAATTCGAATGTTGGTGCATTAAATACATGCTACCTACCTCCAAACGTTTGAATTTACTCCACCATTATAAAAGAGCATTCAAGTAGACGTGTTAGAGGTTAGAAAAAACATTTATTGTGCTCACCATCCACCCTCTTAAAGCATTAAGTGATCTATACCAACTTCAAGTGAAGAACTTTCCTCCAACTTGCTGAAAGCTACATCACTGATCAAATCATTATCTCTACAAGTTCTTCCACGGCCTAAAACTTGCCTGCACAACTTGTAAAGTGTAGTTTCTCTTATTTGATTTGTTATTTGTATTTGACATTTGGTTTGATATTGGAGATTGGAACCAAGTGAAAGCTAAGTAGCATTGTGACTTGAGTGTGACTTCTCACCTACTTGTTCTGTGTTTTGTGCAAGCCCCCTAGAGCTAGAATCTAGAAGAGAGCTGCTGCTCTAGTTGTATTTGACAATACGTTAGTGGAACCCAAGTCACAACGAGTGTAAACTTGGAAGAGTGGAGTAGAGAAGGTTGCCCAAATTACTATAAAATCTATGTCTACTGCTGTGACTTGTTTATCTACTTTATTGCTTTATTTCTCTCTATATTCCTTGCTTGTTTCATTAAGGGGATTAAACTAAATAGGGAAAAAGTTTCTATTTAAGTAAAAATTTTAAAATACTCAATTCACCCCTCCCCTCTTGGGTAATAGCTACAAACTCGGGACCAACAAATAGTATTAGAGCAGGTGTTTGAGTTTAAACCAAAGATATGACATCTCAACAAACTTCTACTTCTGCATTTGTTGAAGGCCAATCATTCACAAGGCTACCTCTATTTGATGACAGTAATTTGGTTACTGAAAGTTGAGAATGAAATAATTAATCATGGCTACGAATATAGATTATTGGATTGCCATCCAAGATGGTGTTGTGTTGCCCATTGATGAAAGAGCCTCTACATGGTCCAAGGAGGAAGATAGAACTTTAAAAGCAACGCAAAAGCCATAAACTCCTTTCTTTGTGCATTAACAGTATCCGAATATGATAGAGTATCCTCATGCCAAACATCCAAAGAGATATGAGATACACTTACATCTATTTATGAGGGAACTTCTTAAGTCTAAGGAATGAGAAATATTTTGATTAAAGAGTTAGAAAGCTTTAAAATGCTTGAGATCGAAAATATTTCTAAAACGTTTGCTAGATTCTCTAAAATTACTAATGCCTTGAAAGGTCTCAGAAAAGATATTTCTGAATTTGAGCAGGTAATGAAAATTCTAAGAGTGTTACCTAAATCACAGACTCCTAAGATCACGACCATTAAGGAAGCAAAGGACTTTGACACACTACGACTTTAAGATCTCATAAGCTTACTCATGTCACATGAGTTGATAAAGAGGAGAAATGAGGAGCAACATAAAGGCAAACGAGCTATTGCCTTAAAAGCTGCACATGTTTCAGATGACTCCACCTCATCCTCTCAAAACGACGATGGGGAGATAGCGCTACTCACAAGATGATTTAGAAAATTCATGAGGAAAAGAAAGAACTTCAAGAGATTTAAAGAAAGAAATTTAAAGGAGAAAAAGAAGGAAGCTACAAAGTGCTTCCGGTGTGTTGGAATGGGGAACATGCAAGCCCAATGCCCAACACCCGAAGAAAACAAAACAAGGGAATGAAGGGAAAAGAAGGATCTAGGCGAAAACAGAAAATTTCAAAAAGCTAAAGGAAGAGGCATGTACGTCAACAAGGAGACGTCCACAACTTGTAGTTCCTCAAATGAAGAAAATGAGGCTGGAAATTGTGCAAGAATTTGTTACATGGCTACACTGGAGGAAGATTACAACCTATGCCTTGCAGCAATAGAAATCTTGGAGGATCAAACCACTTCAACAAACTACACGAGTAGTTAAGAGGTAACCTCTAAGCCGAAATCTCTTTCTATTTTCTCTTCCACAAATGAATGTCTCAAATGTGCTGAATAGGAAGACCTACGACAACCTTATGATTCATTATATGAAAAAATAAAGAAGTTGGGAAACAAGTTCACAATGAAGAAAAGACAATGTGATGCAGTAATTATTGTGAACGGTAAACTTGCAAAAAAAGTTGACTACTTAACAAATGAAAAGAACACTTTGACAAGTGAGGTGGAAAGACTTATAAAGGAAAATGAATCATTAAATGAATCACTTGCTAACTTCTCTAATCCAAGAGAAAGCGTCAAAATATTTTCGAATATGGCCGCCCAAAATAATAGGAGAGGACTTGGGTATTTGTGAAACCCCGACCGTATATGCGTCATTTCGAGAATGTAATCCTAGATTTTTTTAGTAATTATTTTTATGATAAATAAAAATTTATAAATTTTATTGATGGATATGTGCATTGGAGATTAAAATAGTGCAATTAAACCATGTAAATAGTGCACATGAATAGTAATCGGGGATTAAGACACGTGATTAAGAGTTAATCACTTGGATTAACCTAATCACAAAAAAGACAAAATAGAGATTTAATCACTACAGTATGAAATAGCAATTCTTTTTGTTATTTTAATCCAATTTTGGATTTTAGTGGAAAAATAAAGAAAAATTCATAAATTGCAATCTAGGCGTTGAAATTGATGAAATTTTTTATGGATGGTTAAAAATTCATGATAGACATAATAAATGGGTGAATATGTGATGAAAATTACAAATCAAGGGATCAAAAAGTAATTTATCTTTTTCATTAATGTTACTTTTGACTTTTATTAAAATAAATAAATAAATAAATAAAATTAAATAAATAGCAGCTACAGCAGGTGGCGTGGCAAGGGTGGTTGGAAAATTTGACCAAATCAATGGTCCATGATCATCATCGTCCAAAATCAACTGTTAGGATTTATTTAGCTTAAATTAAACAATTTTTAAAATTTTTAAAATAAATAAAAAATAATGTTGCAAAGGGTGGGCAAGAGCAAGCATAAGGTGGCTACTCTTGGCTCAATGCATTTTTAGAAATTATAAAAAAATATTTTTATAATTAAATACCTCAAGCAGGGGGGTAAAATCCAATTTGATGAAAAATTAAAAAGTATAAATAGGGCGGGGGGTGGGGGATGTCCAAGGAACCATTCCATTTCAGCTCTACTTGAGCAATCCCAACTCCCAAACCCTCCCACAAGTCCAAGGAAGAAAAGGAGGAAATTAGAGAAAGAAAGTGTGAGAAAAAGTGGAATATATCCACTTCGGGAAAGTGATTTCTACCCAAATTTCTTTTGAATATTAAGTAGGGTAAAACCATTCTTAGATAAAGTCTAAGCATGAGAAAACAAGTATATTTATAATACTTAATCGAAATTATGCCAAAACATCAAAAATTTGTAGCAAAGATGGAGCATTCGGGAAGATAGCATATGCTATTTGAAAATAATGCTCCAAATTTATAAATGATGATTTGGGATTTATAAATATAGTAAATATGATGTTGGAATGATGATATATTAATTTCATGAATTTTGGAATTAAGGATTATGCTTAAGTGAATTTATGTTGATTTTTAGTATTGGAGAAAATGATTTTTTTGGCCAAGTAAATGATAATAAATTCAAAATATAAGAAATGTCCAATGATATACTAGGCATAAGGTATGTCATGGTATTTTTTATTTTTGGAAAAATATCAATTTTTGAAACCCATGAACAGTAACCACGTTGCTGTGAACAGTAACCATGGATGAACAGTAATTTTGCTACAGTGTTTTGCTACAGTAAACAGCGTGGTTTTGAAGAAAATTTTAGATTTATTTTTATATTTTATGAGGATATATGGATTGAATTTTAAAGGATTTATGGATAAAAATCCA
>JAXCLR010000063.1:26552883-26577031 GCA_035584095.1 Annona squamosa | reverse complement strand
CATATCACATCATTTGACAACTTTTACTCCTCAAAACTTTTCATCAAAAGTTTTATTCATTACCAAACATACCCTAAGACTTAAGAGACAAATGGATAGGTTCAGGGATGCAATATACCAATGTAATATGATGGACCTTCATTTTATGGAGTCGACTATGACTTAGAGAAACAATTCAAGGGAAGGGAGTGTGTGAAGTCCATATTAAATAGAGGATTAGCAAACTCAAGATGGTTAGTTGTTTTCACTTTTACAAAAAGCCTTCATCAATTGCTGCGTTATCAGACCATAGCCCAATTGTTCTTTAATTGGATGCTAAGAAGGGAAATAAAAAAATAGTTAAAGGTTTTTTAGGTATGAATTGTATTGGACAAATGATAAAGAAGCTTAAGAGATCATTTAGGAGGAATGACCTAACAATTGGATGAGGGGAGGTTCAATCTTTCAGAATGTAAGCAAAAAATCCAGAGAGTGAGGAAAATTGATGGAATAGAGAAATAAGAGGAGGGAGAATGTCCGAAAAAATCTCGAAGGGAAATAGGTGGAATTCTAGAAGCTGAAAGCTCAATAGCCAACAAATTCTAAAGGCATCACAATCAGGGAAAAAGAGATAGAAGGTTCACTAGTTGAATTGAAGGGACAGAATCATGTGTTTTTTGATAGGGTGACTTCTAACAAAAGGAGAAGGAAATCAATAGATGGGCTTGTGGACGGGGAAGGTAACTGGATCTTGTACGAGCACAAGATGGATCAATAGTATATAATCATTTTACAGACTTGTTCACTAGTATTTATTGGAATTTAAGGCAAATTAAGCACAATCCGTGTTTTGATGATTAACAGCTCAATTTGAGAAATATTTAAGTACTAATAAGGTTGCTAAGTGTTGCCAAGGTTTATAAAATCAAAATTCAAAAGATAGCAGGTCAAATCACAACCCAAAATCGACTCAGCCATCGACTTAGGTTAAGTCGAACCCATGTCGACTCCATAATCGACTTCAAATGACATAAAATCGGTAAAGATAAAATTGGGACTCGGAGACAGGTGAAGTCACAATCGAAGTTGACTCCGCCTACGACTTAGGTGAAGTCACAACCCCAAGTCGACTCCATCTGCGACTTGGGTAAGGCTTAGATGCAAACTTCGAAAACATTACAGTTGAGTCACTTTTCAAATCGACTCTATCACGCGACTTAGGTGAAGTCTCATCTCAAGTCAATCCAAGTATATGACTTAGGTGAAGTTGAACTCCTAGTCAACCCATGTCTGCGACTTTAGTATGAGGCAACCTTATACTATTTATAAGACATCTTATTAAAGAATGGAGAACAAAACCAAGAAGAAATAATCATCATGAATCAAGGTCACGAGAAGGATCCTTTTAAGAGACTAGTGTATTGCTCAACTTAGGCATCACGATATACATCAAGGACATCTAATGAAGATCCAATAGCTTAACAAGAGGAGAAAGAAGATAATACACAACAAGTAGATCACATGCAAAGTCTTGAAGTTCCAACATGATAAATGGCTAGTGAAGTCGCATCCAAAGTCGACTCTACCTGCAACTTGGGTCAAGTCCGAGACCAAGTCGACCTGAACTTGAAACTTGAGTTGGAAGCTGAAGACCAAAGTTGTTCCCGAAGTCGATTCTAGCCCACGACTTGAGTGAAGTCGCACCCGAAGTCAACTCCACCCTATGACTTAAACGAAGTCGCATACCAAGTCGACTCCAAATGCGACTTGGCTTGCAACAGTCGGAAAAATTAGAACGTTGGTGCATTAAATGCGCGCCGCCTACCACCGAACGTTCGAATTTACTTCTCATTATTTAAGGAGCATCAAGTGAACACAAATGGAGTTGGAAAAATATTGAATGAGCTCACCTTCCACTCTCTCTTGCATTTAAGTGATCTGCAAAAAGTTTGAAGAACTTGTCATTTAAACTACTGAAAGCTGCATTGCTATATCAACAACTACTTCCACAAGTTCTTCTACGTGCATAAAACTGCTTACACAATCTGTAACGCTACACTTGGTTTGGTATCAAAGACCGAAACCAAGTGAAGGCGAAGTAGTGTGTGATTGGAGTGGAACTCGTTACCTACTTATGCTGAGATTGTACAAGTCTCCTGGAGTTGAAATCTAGAAGAGAGTAGTTGCTATAAGTTGTATTGATAATACAATAGTGGAACCCGAGTCACAACAGGAGTGTGCTTAGAAGAGTGGAGTAGGGGAGTTTTCATAAACCACTATGCATCACTGTCTCTTGATGTTGGTTGATTGCTTGTGTTTTATACTTCTATTGCACCATTCCACTCTAACTCACTAGTTGTTTCATTGAGGGGATTAATTTTATGAAAAGGAAAATTGCACCCCTCCCCTCTTAGGTATTGCCATAAACTTGGGACCAACAGTATTAAACTTGGAAATATGGAAAGAAGAGATCATTAGCAAAAGGATACTAGATGAAGAAACAGAACTCCTTACAAAACCCTTGAGTTGTGAGGAGGTGGAGAAGATGGGAAAATCAATGAACCCAACAAAGGCTCTAGGGCTAGACTGAATATCAGTGAGCTTCTATAAGAAGTATTGGAATACGATGGGGGAAGAAATCTTCATGACATGTCAGGCATTTATGAGCAGAGGGAGCACCAGTTACAGGGTGAAACAATTACAACATATCAACTATATTGTGTTGCCTATTTTTCCACAAATGTACAGGTTCGCATAAGTAACATATATGAATGAGTAGAGTTATCATTTCCACAGAGACTTGAATGCTAAATATTGACTAATTACTAAAAATTAAAAATTAGAATTTAATTAGATGAACCTAAATAAAAATTAAGTTGTTTAAAGTGAAAGAGAAAAGATAAAAGAGAAGAAAAAGAAAAGATAAGTTGGTGTAAACTTGAATAAACTAAATGGGAAACTCTTATCGATGGATGAGTCTTGGGTTACAACTTCACTTACTTATTCCCATGATTTTAAAATAATTTCTTGATTTATTTTATTAACATGGATTATTAGTCTAGGAAAATTTTGTTTATACTTCTCTTTTGATGGTTGTATAAATCTTAGTTGTTAATTTTAACTTCTAAAGTAAACCATAAGAAATTAAAATAACAAGCAGCTTTAATTACATCCCCAATACTGACTAAACATAACTAATAGATATTTCTATTTATATTAGCAAATCTAACACTTCACACAAGATAATTCAATTTCAAGATTATGCATAGATCTTGTGCTATTTAACCTTTAATCCAATTTTATGTTATCTCTTTTAAGCATCATGCAAAAGTCTCTAATTAATCTATGAGGTGGTCAATCTCATAAAAGCATTGAGCAAAGGTTAAATAAATAATCCAATATTAATAATATAGAATCAAAGAAAAACTATAATTTAATCATAGTTCAAAATATGATCCATTGCAACTCTAGAATAAAGATTTTAGCCACTCATAATTACATTGACTACAAGGTTGATATAAAAATTAAAAATAATATCTATCTCTGGTAAACAGAAAATCAAAATTAAAAGAGAAAAAAATCTACTCCTTTAAGCCTCAATCTCTGCTTCCGTACTTGAAGTCTCCATGTCGCTACACATCATTTCTCTCCCTCTCTGAAATTTTGTTGTGAATGTTTTTCTTCAACATTGTGCACATTAACAATTCCCTACGAATAGTGGAATGATTCACTAATTTATTCTCCTTGCATGGTGTAATTAGAAGTTGTCTTTGAGTTGTTCGCATGCCAACTGGACTCGGTTTGCATGCACATGCATTATTTGGCTTTTTCTATCTATGCACGGATGATGTGGATTAATTGTATCCAAGATGAAACATTTCAGCCTTGAATAGTTAGAAGTTTGACCATTGAAATTTTATGATGTATTGCTTGTTTTCCACGACATGGACTATATGCAAGGCTAGATTGCTATTTATAGTTTTGAACAATCTAGAATTGCTAATTAGAAGGAATTTTGGCTTGGAAAATTGACCATAATGAATATTTTGGATCTATTAATGGAATGATTATTTGGTGCTTTTAGACAGTTTTGGAATCCAATGGATTTTAAATCAAGAATTCTTGAAAGGAATTCAATTGAAACATGCTACAATGATGATTGGACGGCTGATTTTTTTGGCGTGCTAATTTTTATTATGGGCCCCACTTGATCTTATTACTAAAAATTCTAATAGTTGGACGGCTGATGTATATTTCTATTTGGGATGGTTGGAATTTTTGATGGACCACCAATAAAAAATTCTTCTTTAAACGACTTTCTTGTTTCATGAAATCTAGTTTACACACCTTATGATAGGATAGAACACAATCAATTATTTAGTTTCAAGCCAAAATATTATAAAATTATTTAAATTATTTGAAATAAATATTCGATCCCTAAATCTTACAAAAACACATTTTTCATTGTATTTCTCACAAATATTAAATAATTATCTAGTGAATTGGTGCAAAAATACTCTCAAAAACATTTTACGATTTTTCAAATATCACACCGCCATTATGCTTATCCCAAAGGGGAAAGGGACAAAGAAGGTAAAAGACTATAGAACCATTAGTTTATGCAATGTAACCTACAAGATTGTAGTGAAAATTTTGGAAAATAGACTAAAATCCTACCTTTAGGAGCTCGTATCTAGTCAACAAAGTGCTTGTGCCTGTTGATACATATCAAATAAATGTTGATTGCATATTAGGGAATTCATAATATGAGAAAGGAAGGAGAAGGAGAAGAGGAAGGACGCGGTAATCAACTAAACATGTCCAGCACTTATGATTGGAAATACAGGTTCGAAATCATGCAAAAGATGAATTCTAGTGAGTTTTGGATTGATTGGATCAAGTATTATATCTACTCTGTTAGTTGTAGAGTGAATATCAATGGATCGAAAACAATGGTCATCAAGCCAAAAAGAGGATTTACACCTTACTTCTCCTATCTTTTTCTATTGTGCGCTAAATATCTACCTTTTCTTTTATGTGACTACAACAATAGGCAATTGATTATAAGGCTGAAAATCTAACCAAGGGGGCTAATTTTCTCACAACAGATTTTCATAAATAGTACCCTCATATTTATAAAAGTAAATCAGCAGCAAATCACAAGACTACTTCAAATTCTTAACGTTTATAGTCAATGTTTTGGTTAGATGATCAACATTGACAATACAGTCTTATTTTTTAGTATCAGTACAAGGGTTGAATTGAGAAGGTAGATCCAAGATGATATTGGAGTAGTTGATAAAGAGATTCATAAATACCTTGGTTTACTAACTTTCTTAGGAAGGTCAAAAAAAGTTGTCTTTAAGGGGCTGAAAGCGAGAGGATGGAGGGAGCTAAGGTTACTATCTACAGGTGGAAAGGAGGTGTAAATAAAAACATTTGTCAAAGCAGTTTCTAGCTACACAATGAATACATTTCTTCTACCTAAAAGTTTTTGCCATGAGTTTAATAGCATGGTAAGAAAATTCTAGTAGGGCAAAAATGAGAGGAAGAGAATGACATGGGTAACATGGAAGGAAATGTGTGACACAAAGGTAGTTGGTGGTATGGGATTTAAAGACTTAGTGGCTTTCAATCAAGTCCTTTTAGCAAAATAGTTTTAGCGCCTACTGTAGAATAGGACTCCCTTTGCTATAAGGAACTGAAAGAACAATATTTTTTTAAGAAGGAAATTAGAACTAACAAGAGAAGGTAGCTAATTCATGCACCTAGAAGTGTATTCTCAAGGCACGTTCTTCGAGAAAGGAGGAAGATGGACGGTGGGATATGGATAATAAATCGGGTTCTTAAATGAAAAATGGGGGGACAAGCTCATGTACAAGTAAGCCCTCTCCCTCAAAACTTATTAGATGAGGAGAAGGTGGAAAGCTTCATTGATCACTTAAGTAAAACTTAGATAAAGGACAAAATCTAGGTGGTAGTTGGCAAAGGGTTGGGACAAGATCAAACTCATTCTTATCCCTTAGAACAACTCAATGGATATGTGGTATTGGGCTTAATAATAAGATGACAACTTTATGGTGAAATCAACATATTAAATGTTGAAATATGACTATTCTTTGTTTACAGGACAAGAAAAGGGATAAAGTGCAGATGCAACACCTAGGAAAGGAAGATATTAGGATAAATTATAAGGACCACATATTTTATTTTATTTTATTTTCATTATAACCCTTCTCTATTTATGAAGTAACTTATGAACATGCCACTAGGAATTTATGATATTAATGGATGTATAACATATATGAATATGTCATCTAGGGGACATATAGTGCATATATGCATATATTATGATCTTAGCACACTAAGTATAAATTTAAATGTGTATGATTAGTGTGTCATTGTTGAGCACTATAACTATTTTTTTCCTTCGTAGAGTAGGTGGGGTTCGACCTGACTGGTTAGGTCACAGGGGTCCGGAGAAATTTTTAATTATTAAGTCATAGGAGTGGAAAATTAAATTACTAATTGCAACTAGACCCGACCCATGCCCCGACTCGACTCAATGGGTTCAAATGACATGGGCGGCCTACACTCTAGGACTTCATTTTTCCATTTCACACCCGACTGTGCTTCCTTCTTCTCCTCTTCTGGTTCTTCGCTCCTCTTTTTTCTCTTCCACTCAGTTCGAACCACTCGTGGATCTCTTGAGGAAAACTGTACCAACTTCCTTGAAGGTCATAGATCCTAGTCTGGGAAACTCCGAAGCTTCGAATCTTTGCAATCCACATCTAAGGTCGCTGTTTTGGGAGAAATCATGGTCAAGTTAAGTAGATGTCGCCCCTTCTTAGTTTAGTGATGAAATTTTATGTTAAACGTGATGTGAGACTGGTGGGAATGTGTAGCGCCTGACAACTTCATGGTATGAGGCGTAGGGTTCGTAACAGTTAGGGTTCATGGGAGATTTGCTTTGAATGTGTGATTTCTATGATGTAAAAGACTTCTTAGCAGTTTTCATATTGTTGAAATGTGACGTGAATTGATTCGCCTCAAATGAGAGTATGAATTGAAGGTTCTTTAATTTCGCACCTATCATGTATTTGATAAAATGCTTGTGTGACAGATTTATATTTTGAATTTAAATTTTGTTGATGTTGTATGTGCGGTTTGCGACATGTTTCCTTGTCTGTTGTGTATCATGTGTTATTTCAAATGGTTGATTGTAAAAGGGTTGTTCATGGCCCTTGATTGACATGAGGAGAGGATTATTCATGGCCCTTGATGGACATGAGTAGATGATTGGTTGTGTTATTCTATTTATACGTGGTTATATGCATATGATCTTGGGAGTGGGTATTGGACCCATATGTGTTAGCTTCATCACTACATGAGCATCCATCATTATACTTATTTCCACTTTTTGCTAATCACTATCTACTTGTTGGGTCTATTTAGACTCATATCATTTGTTATTGTGCCTTTAGATCATAGGCCAGGTGGGGAACTTCAAGGTGGGACAAGTTGAAGATCAAATTTGAGAGACCATAACACAATATTTTAATTTCGATTCTTTTAAATTTGTGCTCTTTTGATAATCATATATGTAGACAATGATTTAGGCGGATTCACTTTGACCATTATAATGTATTTGGTATTTTGGATTGGATTATAATCCTTGTGGATGCACATGTGCATGATCATTATATTTGCTTGATTTGTAAGGGTGATATTTAATGATTTTCCTTCTATATGAATGTCCTTATTATATGCAGATGCAAGTATATAAGTATAGGATTGAAATGTTGATGAATATCAGGTCATGTATTCCATATTACCCCTTGTATATTATGGGGAGATGCTGCCGAATTTTTCTTAGGTTGTGTAGCACCCATTGACTAGTTATTGAGTATTTCTAGGAATTGGGCATTACATAAATCTAGAAGGTTAACTTACCAAGAAGAATTGAAATTTTTAGGTAAAGATTTATTCAAAACGCATTGCGCTCAAAATCTAATGTAAACCTCAAACGGATGGCAATCAACCCTCTACTTATTTTGTAGGAAACATTTTTTATATTACAAGAAGATAAGTTTAGCAAGAAGGCTACTAGTGGTAGATCATAAAATATAGACACCAAGGGAAACATTGAGATGCATTTCGAGTCAACTAACTCAATTGGGAAGAACGGACAAAGTTGGTAAAGGTCATTTTGTTTTGCTAGTGTGTTTGGTACTTAAGGAACAAGACAAGGGCATTAGATTTAATACCTAACATTAATAATATAACCGAATGTGTAAAGCCTACTTGGACGTTGGAGGCACTAAGCAATCTATACAAAGAGCTAAAAGGCAAGATGGACCTCCAGCAAGTTGCTGTAAGATCAATGTGGATGGAAAATGTCATGAAAATGGGAGAAATATGTGTTTAGTTGCAATTCTAAGGGACTCAAGTGGAAGATTTTTGGCTGCACAAGGATGGACGGGGGGGGGGGGGGGGGCCATGGATACAACAAATATGGAAGCCATTGCAATGTTAGGAACACGTAATTGGATAGTAGAACTGAAAATCGTACACTTGGAGGTGGAAAGTGATTCCCTAGTCTTGTTGAACCTAGTAATTGAGGATTGCTCCATCCTTTCAACTATTATTGTTTTGATATAAGCAATCCACCCTAGGATCATAGAATTCTCATCTTACATGTTTTGAGAATAGGGAATTGATTTGCCCATCAGATACCTGATTTTGTAGTGAAGAATGGCAATGCCTAGGTGAAATGGTGGTGAAATCCATTAGATTTTCTTGTTAATCCATTGTATATGGACTTTTGGTACTCTAAGTATCCATTTTATCAATAACCTAAGATGAGTATTTATGTGTCACATGATTTCAAGTTGCCTTTAATGGTAGAGCTGGATGGTTGAAGGCAAATGGAGGCAAGAGAAATAATCTCTAGGTTGCAACCAAATTCAACCATGAAAAGGTTCAGTCTTCAAGGATGTCCCAGTGATTTCAATTAATACATGGAAAATTCATATCATGGGATCTAATACATGAGAAAGGAATTTTAACCTAATATCGTGATGAAGGAATCAATTGAATTGAGGAGGGCATTAACACAACATATTAATATAAAATATTATACACTTGGTGATGACATTATTAAATCTATAAAGCTCATTGCAAATAAAATGAGGCTTTAAGGTAAATAAATACATCTACATAGGAAGATAGGTTTATTTAATGATCTAAATAGGAATTTTTACATAATAATAATATTAAGTTATATAAAAATCATCTTTTATATATGAAAGTAATTACTAGTGTGCTCTATGTTAGATCGGGCGGAGTTTAAATAATTTACTATACTATTTCTAAATAGAGGAAATTAGAGATTTTTATATTTAATTAATTTTTGTAAATGGATTAATTAGATTTAAGTAAGGTATTTTGAAGTAAATATGAAGAGAGATTTTATATATTAATATTAAAAAAATTGAGTGTGATTTTGATGTAGATTAGAAGCATTTATTTTATATTGAGTATGGAATCCTAGTGACAGAGTTAGAATTAGCCATTCCAAGTAAGTATGATTCCTTCCATAATAATTTTAATTTTTCCATTGTGAATGTAATTGCTATTGCTAGCATTGTGTTTTTATGATGATTTTGATTGGGTATCTTACATAAACTCCAAAGCGCATTTTCAGCATTACGGTTGATTAGTTTTGTTAACAAACCTTGCATGGATGTGTGATGAATTTATATTAAATTCCTAGATGGTAAAAAAGTATATTTAGGTTCTGAATTTTGAGATGCATACTTAAAGCACATCATATGTCCATATTTTCTTGCCAATTGAATGTAAATGATCAACATGATGAGACATGGATAAGTGTATTGATTTAATTATGGATTGAGAACTTGCCAGCCAGTTGGAGATTCGGTTTACATTAGCAATTAGCCTCTAACCAGCCAACGAGTGCAGATATGTTATGGTTTAGTTTGTCCTCCTACTAGATGGAGCGGAAGCTTATAGTGAAACTAAAATTATAGTATTGTAATGTACATTAACACGTACCGAGGCACAAAGGATTTACATGATCATGAATTAATTTGATCAATTAATATTAACATGTCAACCAGTAATTAAATTCAAAATTTTTCAGTTTTATTTAGAGATTTCATTTGTTTCTTGTTTTTATCCTACTTAATGAGTTTGCTTGAACTCATTGCTTTCTTATTTTTATTTTTAGATGACAGGATCGGGTAAGGCGTGATCCTTAGCCCTCAAGAGCTTAATGGAGATTTTATTTGCTACTACTAGCTATCTTTTTTTTTTATAACTATGAGAGTGGCTATCGTAAGGTTCAAGTTTTGTTCAGAGATTATTATTGATGACATATAACTAATATTAGTCTTGCTTGCATTTGACATTATTTTCATTATCTTAGTTGTGATTTTGAGAATGTTAGTTAAATCTATTATACACATATAAGTGACCTTAGTACCCCACAACTACCAATTCTAAGGAAATACTATCGGATTTTCCATGATATTAACAAATATCGGCTAGGGTTAGTAGCTATCAAGTGAGTTGTTACATAACCTCTACCTTTGTGATATATACTGTTGGCAATAACATAGGGCAAAAATTTAAATTCTACCCATCGATGCTCTCAAGTAAGGAACAAAGACAAGTTCAACAAATATAGTTAGTTAAATAAAGAATTGCATCCTTCAGATTGACTTCAGTGGATGAAGGCGGTTCTCTTTGTAAATCCATAATGACAGCAAATTCAATGAACTTGATGTGACTGCGTTTAATATAGGATTGTAAACATTGTCCCTTTTATCATACTCAAGACAAAAATAAAATAAAAATTCCTGATATGGGTAAAGAGATTGCTTCATAAAATTCCTTAATTGATTTTTTTAATCAATCAAATAGTACGAAACCCTCTTTATCAAAGATACAATGTCAACACTCTTTCCTTTCACTACATTTCTCTTAATATGGTTTATAAAGAATAATAACTTATCTTTATCATCCTTATAGAAATTAGAAGTAGATGTACCTAAGTGTTTGAAAGGAATCTATGTTTATGGGGGTAGGAATAGCTACTTTCTTCAAACATAAAGCCACCATGTTTATTATTGATTTGATTAGTTCCCTCGAATTGGCTCGTACTGAAGCAATTGAGCTTTTTGTGCTCTACCTTCATTAATGATAATGCCACCAATTTTCCTTGGACAAGGAGAAGTAAACTCTAGAGCCAATGGCTCCTTTATCTTATCCTAGTCCTTTCCTCCATAAGTATCCCTTTTGACATACATTTTTATGCCCCATTGATGATAAGGAGAAGTTGACTGCAATGATAAGGAGAAGATGATTGCAAAGAAGGAAGAAGATTGACCAAAGAAATTTGATGAAAAGAAGTTAGGATCTCAAAAAATCCAATGCAAAATTAGAAACAAAGAAGTGAAGAGGTTAATTTGGAATGGGTAAGTAACAGTCAAATGAGGTTTTTACATGTGATGAAAAACATAAAAATCAAGCAAATATATTGAACACACCCATTTCTTTTCTATGAAATGAAAATCTATCGAATGTAAGCGGTTTTGTGAATATTTTTTCCAATTGAACATTAGTCAGAATAAATTGGACAACCACCTTGTTCGATGCATAATATACCTTAGAAAATGATGTCTGATTTCTATGTTTAGTAGAAAATAATGTCTGACTTCTATGTGTTTAGTGCAATCATGATGTACAGATTTTTGAGTCAAGTTTATTATATTGGTGTTATCAAAATATTAAAATTTTAGAAAGTTGTAAACATAATATCTCAATTGCTATTTCATAGATAAAATTTGAGCCCAACAACTAGTAGCTATAACATACTTAGCTTTAGTTGTTGACAATGATATAGCAATTTGTTTTCTAGAAACCAAAAATCTATCATACTTCTAAGTATTTAACAAGTACCACTTGGTATCAACGTGACCAATGAAATCAAATAATGTAGCTCTAGGATGTCAAATCCCGAAATTTGCTATGAGAGAAAGATATTTAAAACTCCTTTTTACAACAGTAAAGTGAGATTCATGAGAACTTGACTAAAAACATGCACAGCAACATAAAATAAATATAATATTTGATCCAATGGTAGTTAGTCCATGCTTTTCTACATTTTTCACATACTTTCTTACTAGTTTTATTTGAATCAAATTAAACTATTGCACTCATACGTATTGGCTTCTGCTTTACGTTCTTTTTGTTGAATTTATTCAATGTTTCCTTCATAGAGGGTGTGTTTGGGAGTGATAAAACTTTGGAAGAAAATGTTGGAAACATGTAGAAAATAAGCTATGTCTGTGTTTTGATGATTAACAAATCAATTTAAGTAGGTTTTGGTTACTAACATGTTTGTGAAAAATGATTAAAAGATATACAAATGAAGAAAATGAAGCATGACCAGTTAAGTCGATTTTCAAGTCGCCTTAGGCATCAACTTACGCCAAGTTGATCCCCAAGTCGACTCCAGCAGTGACTTCAAGTAGCATTTTTCGTCCAGAGTTAAAATCGTGGAGCAAAGGTGTCGAAGTCGCAAACGAAGTCAACTCCACATGCAACTTGAGTGAAGTCGTAGACCAAGTCGACTCTAGCATCAACTTCAATAATGATTTTTTGTCTAGAGTTGAAATTGAGAACGAGAGATGCAGAAGTCACATCCCAAGTCAACTCTACATGCGACTTGGGTGAAGTCGCAGACTAAGTCGACTCCAGCTTCAACTTCAATGCGAAAATCAAGTCGGCTCAATGCTAGATTCAAGTGAAGATGAAGGCCAAGACAACTCAAACACTCAAATGAAGATCAAAGCAAGCAGGGTTGCATGAATCCATCATGTTGGATTATGAACACACATTTGGACATCATTAGGCACTCCAAGATTCAAGTATTCAAGATTTCAAGATTTAGAGCTTAAAGTTTTTCAAGCTAGGATGATTATACTAAGCTCCAAGAGTTATAAATGAATAGAAGAACAGTCAATACAAAGTAAATCAAGTGATTAAAGTCATCTCCAAGGATTTCAAGTTCATCAAGCAAGCTAAGGAAGTGAAGTCGCACCCGAAGTCGACTTCACCTGCAACTTGGGTCAAGTCGAGGATCAAGTCGACCTAGACTTGAACTTGAAGTTGTGGACAGTCGAAGTCGCACCTGAAGTCAACTCCATCTGCGACTTGGGCGAAGTCGCACCCAAAGTCGACTCCACTTGAGACTTGGGTCGGAACGATTGGAAATTTTTTGAACATTGGCACATTAAATGCGTGCTACCTACTTCCAAACGTTCGGATTCCCTCAACATTTATAAAATGCATTCAATATGAACGAGAAGGGTAGCTGAAAATTCATTGAATGAGCATAACTCCCATCTCCTAGAGTATTAAGTGATCAAGCCAACATCTAGAAGATGAACTTTTCTTTCAAACTGCCAAGAACCGCTTGTTGAATCTTTCAGACTGCTTTATAAGTTCTTCTCTGCTCCAAATCTACCTCTACACATCAGTGACGTGTAGAAACATTTTACTTTTTGTTATTGTATTGAACTTGATTTAGTTTGGGTAATTAAGATCAAGTGTAAGCAAAATAGTGTGTGATTGGAGTGGAACTCGACGCTTACTTGTGTTGTGAACTGTTGATGCCCCCTAGAGTTGGAATCTAGAAGAGAGTAGTGACTCTAGTTATATTTGTGAAATACATAGTGGAACCCAAGTCACAAGAGGTATGAGCTTGGAAGAGTTGAGTAGGGAAGGTTGCCCGAACCACTATAAAATCATGCTTGTTGATTTTTATTTCTGCTTTCAGCACTATATTGCTTTCCATTTGTTTCTTCATAAAGGGGACTAGATTAATCTAGAGTAAAATTTATGTTTAAGTTGAAAATTTTTAATTACCCAATTCACCCCTCCCCTCTTAGGTAATTGTCATTAACTCGGACCAACAGAAAAGTTTTTATGTAAAATTTTGAAATTGGAGAAAATGATGTTATATAATAGAGGTAATAATAAAGAGTAAATAGAATAAAATTTAAATATATAAATTAGTTGTGTGAGTGGATGTGTAAATATGATTGAAAAGTAGGATAGTTGTGTAGGAAGATATGAATAAATAATTAAAAATATAGTAACGGTGAAAGGTGAAAAACTTTATATTGAAAAGTTACGATGTAAAAATTTTTAAGTGTAGCCAAACACAATTTATTTGAGAAACGAATATGTCATCTTAGGTGTGCTTGATTTGACAAAGTTGGCCATTATACGCATCTCAAACTCATTTTACATCAGCTATTGAAAAATCTTGCAATATTTCTCATTAGCAAAACTAAAATTGATACCATTCACATAAATTGAAATGATCAAAATAACTAAATATTTAATGAAGAAGCTATCATTAATATCACCTCTTTTGAATTCCTTCTTAATTAAATATTGCTTAATCAACTATACCAAATTCTTGGAGCTTGTTTCAACCTATGCAAAATTTTTGACAATTTTAATACATAGCTAGAGTGATCAATGTCTTCAAAACTAGGTTGTTCTTTAATGTATATTTCTTCACTAATATATCTATTTAAGAATACACTTTTTATATCTATTTAAAATAATTTAAATTTCTTAAATGATACAAATGCGAATAACATTTTTATATCTTCATGTCTTGCTCAATATTTTTAAACTCAGGTCAAACCAACATGTCCAGCTTGTCCTGTCCTCTAGGCATTCTAATTCAACGAGTTTTGAGTTGCTGTCTTCTAGCCAATGTGAACTGGTTCAATCACCAATCAAATCCATTTTAAAATAGGCCAATCAAATTGATTCAGGTTGGACAGCATGTAAAACAACCTTAAAGCTCTTTCATTTCATGTGCTTTTTCCTAGTAGTCTTGTACAAGCCGCTCAAGCTTCCACATTTTTTCTTGCCAATATTTCCTACTTTCACAGTTGTCTCCACAACTACTATAAATTTAAAATTCTTCATTTTTTATTCCTCATTTCTCCTTCACCTGTTGCCTACCATTATTGAAAGTTGTAGCTTCTGTCCAATTAAGTTGCTATGCTCATACCAACTCCTCTTTAATTATTTACATAGCTAGTAGCTATTATTTTTTATACAATCACCATCGCCACAACCAGTATTGCCAGTTCGACCGTGATCACTATGCTACTCTACTTTGCTACTACGTTTCTAGTCCTCTTCAATCGTTGCTGCTGTTGTGGTAGTTGTGACTCCGGTAGACATCATTGGCCACAATTGTTATAATTCTATTGTTGTCAATTTGAGATTGGTATTTAATTTTCCATTGCTAGAAATGTTGCCATTATATGTCACTATTGCTCTACTAATTTGTGTAATCAATGCTATGGAAACTAAAAAATCAAAAAATATTCATTGGTTTAATTGTCAATTATATTCATTAGTTTGTTGAAATCATTTAATTGTGCCATTGCTAAAATCTATTCATTTCTTTAATTTTCAATTATGTTAATTAGTTAATTGAAATTATTTGATTATCCCACTACTAAGAAATTAAAATATTCATTACTTCAACTTTCAATTATACTATTAGTTTATTGAAATTATTTGATTGTCCCACTGCTAAAAATTAAATTGTAAATGTTATGTTCTGTTTAAAAGATTGTCTATTTAATGGCTAATTGATATAACGTCTTCATGGTTTTTGTCCCACAAAAAGTTTAAAATTTATATGCTTAGAGGTCTAAAAAAATGTCATCTAGTCAGTTTAGTGCCACTACAGCTTCAAACTCCACTCCTTTGATCCAAAATAGTAATGACTCTTGTCCTACTAGAGGAAGGATAAATGTGACCTGAAATCATATTATTGAAATAGGCGAAAATAAGTTGAAGTGTTTATATTGTAACAAAGTCATTAATGGTGGTCTGGCGAATAGAGTGAAGAAACATTTAGTAAATATTTCTAGTGATGTGGCTCCTTATAAAAGAGTCCCTTTGAATGTCCAATTAGAAATTAAAGAAGATACAGAGAGTATTTCCTCCAAAAGTAGTAAAAAGCAAGCAACAGAACTGCATGCATTTCCATCAATAGATCATCCAAATATTAAAGTAATTGCAAGGCCTAGTGCAAGAATAGAAGGAAAGAATCCTTTCAAAAAATGGAAAGGAATTTCTGGGGTTACATAATAAAGTATTAAAAGTGTTATGGCAAGAAGACATACTATTAAGAATGCCTATATTGCAATTGTAAAATGATTTTTTAATAATTGTATTCCTTTCATATTGGCAACCTACGTTTGATGCTTTCTTGCCTATTTGAGTTGGATTCAAAGCTCTAACTTATCACGATATGTGTGATTTTTTAATAAGAATAATGTTGATCAACTGAAGTCACTTATTAGATTATAAAATCAAATGGAGGGAACTCGAATGTATAATTATTGTAGATAGATAGACAGATAGAAAGGGTAGAACTTTAATCAATTTTTAGTTTATTGCTCAAATCAAACCATATTTTTAAAATTAGTACATGCATGTAGTGAGGTGAAGAGTGGTTCAATGCTCGCTAATTCACTATGTAAAATTATGGAGGAAGTTGGAGATAAAAATGTAATTCAAATTGTAAGAAATAACGCTTCCAATTATAATCTTGTATGTCATTTTTTAAACACAAGGTTTTCACATATTGTATGGATGCCACGTGCAGCACATTGCATTAATTTAATGCTAGAAGATATTGGAAAGATGGATAATGTCAAAGATGTAATGGACAAAGCTCTTTTATTAGTTGTTTTATATTCAATCACAATTTTTTTTATTATTGATAGAAAGTTTATAGAAGAAAAAGAGATTGTTCATCCTGCAATTACTAGGTTTGCAACTCATTTTCTTACAAAGCCTGTATAATTAATTGCAAAGATCAACTACGAGCTATGCTTACAAGCATAGAATAGATTGAAAGCAAATGACAAAAAAATAAGAAATGAGTGATTGTGACAAATTTAATTCTTTGTTCATCATTTAGAATAATTGCTTCATAGTTGTAAAGGCATTTAAGCCTCTCGTTCATATTCCTAGAATGGTGGACAGTGATAAGAGACCTCTAATAGGATACATTTATGAAGCTATGAAGAGAGCTAAATCTACAATGGTTAAGACATTCAACAAAAATGGGATGAATTTTGAAGCTATTCTTTCAATTATAGATACTCATTGGACAATCAACTTAGTCACCCACTTCCTTTAGTAGGTCATTGGTCTAATCTAATGCATTTCTATCACATGGATAAGGAGACAAAGATCATAACTTAGAAAGAAGTTCATGATGCAATTATAAGAATGATAAAAGATGACTCAAACATGCTTGTCACAATTTTTTTAAAAAAAGTACACTTGTATACTGCGGCTTCAATGATTTGGGAGGAAAGTAGCTAAAGCCTCACGTTATTCTATGGCTCCAGGTATTTATTTATATCATAAGAAATGTGTCCATTATATTTTTATTTTCTACCATGAGTGATTTAATAATTTTTAATCATTATGCAATTGTATGGTGGTCAACTTATAGAATTTGTATTCCCAACTTGCAAACTATTACAATAAAAGTTTTAAGCCAAACTTGTAGCTCATCTAGATGTACATAATTAGAGTGTATTTGAGTGTATATACAATAAAAAAGGAATAAGCCAAAGCATGAAAGGTTATGAGATTTCGTATATGTACATTATAACCTATGTTTAATGCATAGGTAAAAGTAGTATTTGCTATTTATACTTTATATTTTCATGTACTAATTATTGAATTATATGTTCTGGCTATATTTGATGTATATTCCTTTATTTTATAGGAAATAAACTAAAAAACTTCATTATGATCTAATATCCTTAGATGACATAAACATTTTAGAGGATTGGGTGTTAGAAAAAGAACTTTTGCTTAATGAAGATGATATTGATACTTGGAATTAAATAAAACAATCACAAACAAATTGAGGAGAGAAAGTGTAGATTTTGGTATTCATTTAAACTTTAAGGATATTTCACTTATATTGATTTATAAATTATTATTAATTAATTCATTTCTCTTTATTTTATATATTTTAACGTCTTTAATGATAAGAATGGGTTGATGGAGTTGAAAGAAATTTCTATTTTGGATCGAAGATTATTATAAATGGTGTATTTTTGTTCATTTGTCTTTTGAAGAATTTTAAAAAATTGCGTTAAAGATATTATCAATTTTGGACTTGTTGTAGACATTTATATTTGATACTATTGGGAAATTGAAAAAGTTATTTTTTTAGGCTTATTTAATGGCTTCTTATTAGGACTTGTTATGCATTTTATTCTATTTACTCTCGATTTGTGTAGACTTATGATTACATTTTATAATTTATTTCATTAATTCAAAATAATTATTTAATTATATAACTAAGATTATCCAAATTTTTTTGTTTTCATTTTGCTTTTACATGTATATAGATTTTCAAGGATCAAAGTCATAGCTTGATATCACAGATATAATGTACAACACAAAGCTAAGTACGACATTCTTTAACTTATGACTTCTTGTATATTTTATATAGAATACTAATACACTAATACAATTTAGTTCTCAGAAGCAGATCAGTCTCTTAATTGGCTTGTTAATTTATTCAATTCTAACAACATAGTTCTTGTTGCAAATGCAAATGTTTTATCACAATCTATTCCTTATTTTTGACAATAGCCCTTAGTAACTAGACATGCTTCATTTCTTATATTAACTCTAGACTCAATTTTTTTCTGATAAACCCATTTAGTACCAGTAACTATTTTATTATTTTGTTTAAGTAAAAGAGTCTAAAAAAATTTTTTGGATTGATTTAATTCATCTTGCATACCAACTATCCAATTTTCATCATTTAATACATCATTAATATTTTTAGGTTCATTATAAGAGATAAATACGAAGTGATCACAAGGATTTTGCATTGAAGATTTTGTCATCCTCTCTATTATAGACATCTATGACTTGATCTATTTGATAATATCTATGTTCAAGCCTATTTGATTTAGGTTGAGAAGTTCCACCACCTGTATCATTTACCTATTTAACCTGATCATTTTAGTCCGTTGAATGAACTTCATTAGTTTGTGATCTAGTCCGTGAAAGAATTTTTACATTGCGATTTTCTTCATCTACAAGAATATCATTTCTCAATCCAAAGCTAGTTTTATAGAAAACCACATGTATAGATTCCTTAACTCATAATGTTTATTTGTTGTAGATGCAGTGTGCTTTACTAAAAAGAATAACTTAAGAAAATTCCTTCATTACTTTTGCTATTTAATTTTTCCAAATAATTTTTACTTTTCAACACAAAACATTTGTAATCAAAAGCATAAAAATGTGATATGTTCGGCTTGTGACTTTTCCATAATTCTAATGAATTTTTCTTTAAGAATGGATAGATATAAACACAACTAACTATGTAACATGCAATGTTAACACCTCAGCCCAATATTTAAAGGAATATTAAAAATTTTTCTAATCATTTCAACAAGAGTTCTATTCTTTTGTTCAACAACTCCACTTTTGTTGTGGAGTGTGAGGAGCAAAAAAATTATGATTTATTCCATAATTTTCAAAAAATTTAGCAAAATCGCTATTATCAAATTCTCTACCATGATCAAATTTGATAAGAAGTATATTTCATTCATATTCATTTTGAACTTTATAATAAAACTTTTGGAATAATTCAAAGCACTCTTCTTTGCTACTTAGAAATAATACCCATATAAAATGAGAATAATCATCAAGAATTACGCAGCCATATTGTTTCTCAACAACTTTTAGTTTGTGAGTACAAAATGATCCATATCCAGTGATTTTAGGGGTTTTGATGTTAAATTATGCTTTTAGACGTAAAAGATTGTTTAGTTTGTTTACCATATTGACAAGTATGGTAAACATGGTCAATGTTAATTTTCAATTTGGGTGAGGTAACTATTAAGTCTAACTTTTAAAGTTTTTGCAAAGTATACAAATTTTCATATTCAAATCTTTTGTGCCATGAATAAACCTATCTTCTATTGCAGATAGACATTTTGCATGATCCACATTAAAAATCTAAGACAAAAACATCTTCAACTCTTTTACCACAGCACATATTATTTTGTACAACTTCTCAAACATTGCATAAATTCGTCTTAAACACAACCTTTATCACGAAACTAGCTAATGCTAATAATGTTTTGGTTAAGTCCTTAAATATAATAAATTTCATTTATTTTCATACCTAAGGTGCTTGCAACACCAACGCCTTTGAAAATACAATTATGATTATCACCGAATGTGACCTTTCCACTATATTACAATCTAATTAACTTCTTGAAAAAACTTTTTCTTTTGGTCATGTAGTAAGAATATCCACTATCCAAATACCAACTAGCCCTCACACTAGTAATTAAGCCTACTTGTCATAAAAAAAATGTATCAAGTTTTTGTTACCCAATGCATGGATCCACACAAGTTAGTACCCTTATTAGCCATAGAAGTTGTATGCTTTAGTTTCCAAACCAACTTGTTTCCAACATTTCATAACTTTTTGGCAAGACAAATATAAAGAAATGCCCATACAATTTACATAAATGACAATACCTTTTATGTAAATTAATTTGGTGAGTAACCGACATTGGACTTTAATAAGACGAATACTTCTTTTCCAAATTAGAGGTCTACAATTTTAGTTGAGCATTAAAAAGTTTCTTTTAATAGTACAAAATACTTGTATTTAATTTTCATTACGTTAAGTTTTTCTTGTTCCTATTATTTCTTAGCTTAAATTAACTTGTGATTCGCGAGAGTTAGCTTCGCCAATAATTCATCATAACCACAATACAAATCATCTACGCATTCAAAATAACTCATAGAATAACTCACCTTTGATGACTTTTCTCTATTATTGCCATCATTGTAGGCTATGAAACCAATTTGTAATTTGTCAAAATTTGGATTCAAATCCAATAACATGGATTTATCAGTGTTGTACCATGCTCCACAACTTGGTATCTTTCCTTTCTTCTTTTCTTTATTTCCATTCTCGTTCTTGTTTGAAGTTGAACATACTTTCATCATGTGACCAATGCCACTACACCTATGAAAAATAACATTTTCAGTTTTTTACTTCTAAAATTCTCAGTTTTGTACTCCTTTTTGTTATCAAACTTTCTTTGAACTCTCCTTGTTGTGACAGCTCCCTTTCCTTTTTTGTTCTTAATGATGAGACATAAAATTCTCTTTGTGAGCAATCCCACATCATCTTCCACAAACTCTATGTCATTAGAGGAAAAATCAAAATTTTCAACTTTTAAATCAATTGTTTTTTTACCTATTTATGATCATCAACATTTTTCATGTTCTGGTAAATTTTGTATGTCTACAATGATCCAATGAGCTGATCAATTGTAAGGATAGATAACTTCTTAGCCTTTTCAATCATTGTAACTTTTGCTTCCCACGATAGTGTCAAATATTTCAGCAATTTCTACCTTGCTTAGTGTCGTTAATATCTTTTTCAAGTCCTTTTAAATCATTACCAATAGCTTATAATCTTTTATCTATGTTAATACTAGTTTCATTTGGCAATGCTAAGAAATATCTCATATTCATGCATGAGCATATTTATTTTTGAGTCTTTAACTTGACTTTTACCTTCATAGGTTAATTGCAATTTTATCATATGCTTCTTTAATAGTAGAACAAGCTAATATTCTTTTATATTCAATTGACATAATTACATAAAACAAGGCATGTAATACCCATCAATTTAATTGAATTTCCTTTCTTTGAGCAGCAGCCCATGTGGATTCATCAAATTTAAGTAAAATTGCTCCCACTTGAATTACTCTCCACAAGCCAAAATCAAAGTCAAGCAAAAACCATCTTATCTTGGATTCCCAAAATGAATAATTTATTCTATCAAAATAAAGTAGTCTCAAAATATAGTAACTATCAAATCGACCATTTCCTACTAGATCAAAATTAGTGCTAAGGTCTAAGTCTAGAAAATTCATTACGTCCATTACCTATACCACCTTTGGTGCATAATTACTTTGTGTAGCCATCACATGATCTCTTGTAGGAATGGATAATTAGACAAATAATGAAAATCAATGAATTGAATAGAAATCAAAATTTCCTTCAATCAAAAATTTAATTTTAATGTAAGCATTTAGAACGTAATAATTATAATCAATGCAATGTAAAGTAGAAATAATTCATGAGAAAATTTTTATTATGGTTCAACCAAACCAAACCTACTTCACTTTCTAAGTAATCACCAAGTTTAAGTTCCTTTTAGTCCACAATGAATATCAAATATACTAATATAGTTTTATAACCAAATTATCTTCTTCTATGTGGCATTAAACTAATCAAGAAATTTTCACAATTTGTTGATTCACTTCCTTTTAACATATAACCCACACCAAAGTAGCATGCACAATGAAAATGAAGAAGAAAATATAACTAATAGCAGCGAAGTTCTCTTCAATCAAACAGAATGTAGATCTTTCAATAGTTGCACTTCAAATTAAGCTTCAAGAAAAAGGATTTCACTTGCAATTTCTAGTAGATAGTCTGACGAAAGCTCTTTAAGTAGTTCAAGTTCAAGTTATTACTTTCATCAATCTTCACACGCTTGTATTCACTTTCATTTTTTATACCTCTAAATCTACTTAAGTAGTTGTAAAGAGTCAACAACAAATCATAGAAAAACAAGCAACATTCATATTAATAGCATTTGACTTGGACAACTTTGTTCAAAAAACAACTTAAGTTCAACAATGAAACCGTCAGTGTTTTTCATCAATTTTGATAGTTATAAGGTAAATAAAATCAATCGACAACTTTTCATAAAATTCCAAAAACAGATGTAGCAATCATACATCTTGAACTTTTTAGCAACTCCTTTATGTATTTTACGTGATGGATAAAGATATCTTCTTTCACTTATTTAACTCAAACTCCAAGTAAAAGTTAAGTTTCTGTAAGGACCAGGTATTTTATTTTATTTTATTTTCATTATAACTCTTCTTTATTTATGAGATAACTTACGAACATGCCACTAGGAGTTTATAATGGTAATGGATGCATAACATATATGAATATGGTATCTAGGGGACATATAGTGCATATATGCATGAATTATGATCTTAGCACACTGAGTATAAATTTAAATGTGTATGATTAGTGTGTCATTGTTAAGCACTATAACTATTTTTCCCCTTCGCAGAATAGGTACGGGGTTCGACTTGACCGGTCAAGTCATGGGGGTTGAGGGGATAGTGCCCCTTGCGGGGGTGAAGGGGGCAGCGCCCCCGGAGAAATTTTTAATTATTAAGTTGTAAGAGCAGAAAATTAAATTACTAATTGCGACTGGACCCGACCCACCCCCCGACCCGACTCAATAGATTCAAGTAACATAAGCGGCCCGCGCTTTCGGGATTCATTTCCCATTTCGCGCCCAATGGCATTTCTTCTTCTCCTCCTCTTCTAGTTCTTCGTTTCTCCTCTACTTTCTCTTCCACTCAGTTCGAACCACCCGTGGATCTCTTACAGGAAACTATACCAACTTCCTTGAAGGTCATAGATCCTAGTCCAGGAAGCTCCAAAGCTCCGAATCTCTGCAATTCACATCTAGGGTCATTGTTTTAGGAGAAATCACGATCAAAGTAAGTAGATGCCGCTCCTTCTCGATTTAGTGATGAAATTTTATGTTAAATACAATGTGAGGCTAGATGAAATGTGTAGCATTTGACGACTCCATGATATTAGGCATAGGGTTCGTAACAGTTAGGGTTCATGGAGAATTTACTTTGAATGTGTGATTTCTATGATGTAAAAGACTTCCTAACAATTTTTATATTGTTGAAATGTGACGTGAATTGATTTACCCAAACGAGAGTATGAATCGAAGGTTCTTTCATTTCGCGCCTATTATGTGTTTGATAAAATGCTTGTGTGACAGATCTATGTGTTGGATTTAAATTGTATTGATGTTGTATGCGTGGTTGGCGACATGTTTCATCGTCTATTAAGTATGATGTGTTATTTCAAATAGTTGGTTGTAAGGGTTGTTCATGGCCCCTGA
>JAXCLR010000063.1:26522889-26552783 GCA_035584095.1 Annona squamosa | reverse complement strand
AGATGCTGCCAAATTTTTCTTAGATTGTGTAGTACTTATTGACGAGTTCTTGAGTAATTCTAGGAATGGGGTGTTACAGTTTCCCATCAAATTCGTTTCAATTTCACCTTGCCCAACTTGTGAAAATTCTTTACATACATTCTTATTAGTAAAAACAAATATATTATCATAAACATAAATTTGAATAATGAAAATATCATTAGTGCCATGCTTAATGAACAGAGTACTGTCAACTTTGTTTTTAGTAAATCCATTTTCTAGTAAGAATTTACAAGTCTTCCATAATATGTTGTAAGAGCTTGTCTTAATCCAAAGAGAGCTTTTTAAGTTTGAATACATGCTCCAGATGTTTAAGATTTTCAAACCCAAGTGGTATAGTTTGAAATTCATAAAAGATAAAAAAAAAACAAGTAGTATTCTAATAAGCCTCTTCCCTAGTGGAACCAAAAGACAAAAGAAAATTGTGTGTGATGTCAAGTGAAGAAAAGAAGGGTTTCCTTATGAGATTCATCCTCTCTATTGTACTCTTTGGCAAACTCAAAAAGGGGAAGCAAGGCAACTGAGTTAGAGTAAGCAAGACAGAGAATCACCAAACAATGGCACTCATCGAAGAGGAATTACTAGAGTGAGAAATGTAAACCCTAGCAATAGGAGGGGAGGGTGACCCAAAATCAGCCAGAGGGGAAGCCCTCAAACCTATGCTCTAATGGCAACAAAAAGCTATAACCACGGAATATTCATGGCCTCTATGAAGAGAATCCGGAGGACAAAGATGTCAGTAATATTCATGGAAGCAAGCAACGACTTATACAAGGTTTCCTATGGTGAGGACGAACACAAGTCGAGGATTTTGCAGGGATGCCCATGGTTGTATGACAGGAAGCTTCTGCTAATGCAAGAGCTGAAGGTACTAGTGAAGCATGGACAGATTGATCTATTCACCACCCTCATTTGGCAAACAATTAAAGACGTTTCTTTCCTTATCAATAAAGTAACATTAGGTTCAGTGATAGGTAATTCATTCAGCTTTTGCTTTGAAATTATACTTGAGGTAGAGGGTGTAAAAGTAGAAATGGATGTTAGAGAATTGATTAGGAGAGGAGCATTTGTGAAATGTGGAATAGCAAAAAGAAGATAGATCCCTGTCCGATATAAGAGACTCAGTTTTTGCTTCTTATATCTGATTATGGGCCATGCCTATTGGGAATTTTCGAGCTTCAAGAGGGAGACCAGGAATGGGAAGCAAATTTCAGGTGTAATGTAAACCTTAGGGCAGGGTTCAAGACTTTGGGCTTGAAGGGTGAGAAGGGTAATGAAAACAAGGTATTTCCTAAAGCCTATATAACTAAAGCAGTGTTTAAAAAAGACTATGAAAATCTTACTATGGACATGGATACAGCGGAGGTAGCAATGTGCTCGCAGGAAGGTGATAGGGAGGGGGTTGTTCAATTGAAGAAAGAAGAAAAAATGAGAGAGTACTAAAGGATATATCACCAAGATTGAATATATGAGAGGAGGAATCTAGTGAGGAGGACTTATTTAAGCAGATCAAAGAGCAGAACAACACAACAACAAGTAACAAGGAGATGGGGGAAAACAAAATATAAGACATAGTTAGTGGTCAAGGGAAGGGAAGTTTGGGGGAGGAGATGGGAATGGGGGGTGTAGGGAGTTAGTCTTGGTCAAAGGGAGGATGAGATAAGATAAAATGAAAGTCTAAGAAAAAATGAAGGGGGAATAAGACTAACAGTGATAGGGGAAATTGGAAGCAGGACAATAGAGAAGAAACCTTTGTAAATAGAAGGGAGAGAAGGGAGTGGGAGGAGAGGAGGAAGATACTAGATCACAAAAAGGAAAGAAAATAGTGTAAGGGATGGAGAACAATCATAAGGGCTCAACGGGAATGATAGAAATAGGGAAGTAGAGATCAAACATGGTTTCCTCTCTCATATCTAACAGACTAGAAGAGAAGATTTCTTAAGAAATAAAGCACAAAAACTATGATCTCTACATTATTCTTCTAGTCAGAAAATTTCAAGGGGGTGTTCAATACCATGGAAAGGTGAAAGGGACAAGCTAAGGTGGTAGTCAATTTAGCAATAGACTCACCAAAGAAATGGAAATGGCTAGACAGAAATGCAACAAGCCCAAATAGGTCTATAATGGTAGGGGAAGGCTTGTTGGGAGTGAATACTAAAAGATGGAATCAAGAGAAAAGCAACAGTGAGTAGCAAGCTGAGATTTCTAGTGGAAAAAGGCTGAAGTAGAAGGTCTATAATTTGAACTATGCAGAAAGGAGATTTATGGAGGTTGAGTTAACCACTCAGCCCCACCAAACCTAAATCACCATCATTCATTAGAATGACTGTAGGCTTAGAACCCCATGGACAATTCGAAATCTTCTTGAGAAAATCAAGAGAAAAGATCCCAAGGTAGTTTTTTGTGTGAAACTAAGATAATGGATAGAAAAATGGAGTATCTCATAAGCAAATTGAATTTTAATCAGTTTTTAGCATTGAGTAGCATTAATAAGAGTGGGGGCTTGGCTTTGCTTTAGAAGGATAGCTAGAATGTGGATATCAGAGGCTTCTCTACAAATCATATTGATGCACCTCCAAGTGTGTTAATTCAAGACATTAGTTGTTAAGCATCCCAGCTCAAAATATCTAATTATCTTCATTTTATGCAAAATGACAATTAAGCAACACCTTTTTTAGCAAAGTTTGCCCCATTGATGGTCAAAAAGAAAAGATCTTAGTGGAGAGCCTACTAGAAAACATTCTAATTTTTTTTTGCATATGGATAGCTTTGAGTAACAAACTCATACTTTCAATAAAAAAAGTAATATTCTAATAAGCTTCAATCCTTACAGCAAGAGTGTAGGACTCCTCAAAATGAATGACTTCCTCTTAGCAATATCCCATTACGACCAATCTTGCTTTATTTCTAATCATTCAACTCGATTCATCAAGTTTATTTTTATAAACCTATTTGTTACTAATGATTGAATAATTCTTAGGTTTTGGAATTAAGGTCCACATATTATTGCATTTGAATTGATCTAGTTTCACTTTCATAGTCTTAATCCAATTGTCATTTTCTAGAACTTAGACGATGCTTGTGGGTTTAATTTTAGAAATAAAATAAAAATTACCACATACTTAATGATAAGATGAAGTTCACACTTTTTCATGTAAATTATTAAGTACTTGGTCTCTAAAATGAGCATGCATGAATCTCCAATCTTTGCGAAGAGAATTCTTAGCCTTCATTGTTGTAAATGAATGTAAAATCAAGTATAATCCATGTTTTGATGATTCACAATTCAATTTGAGAAGTTTAAGGTACTAATATTTGTGTTGAGATGATTTAAGTCTTAAGGATTTCAAGTATGACAAGTTAAGTCGCAAGCCAAGTTGACTTAGACATTTCTTAAGTCAAGTTGATCCCCAAGTCGACTTCAGTATTGACTTCAAGTAGTCATTTTTTGATAGAGTGAAATTATGGATGCTTGAGCAGGCAAAATCATAATCAAAAGTCGACCTCACCTACAACTTAGGTGAAGTCGATTCCCAAGTTAACTTTGATATCAACCTTAAACGTACATTTTTTTAAAGAGTGAAATGGCAGATGAGTGAACAGGCAAAGTCGCATTCGAATTCAACTTTGCATGCGACTTGAGTGAATTCACCACCCAAGTTGACTTGTCAGTGACTTGAATGATCTTCAAGAGTCCAATGCAGAATCTAATGAAACCAAGTCACAACCCAAGTCGATTTTGACATGCAACTTAAGTGAAGTTATAGGTGAAGTTAACTCCGACATGCGATTTGAATGCTGCAAACCAAGTCAACCTCCACAGTCAAATTGGCTATAGGAAGGTTAAATCAAGAAGTCTTAAGCCCAAGGGTGACGAGATTGGTTCAAGCAGCATCATTCAAACATGATTCAAGGTGTAAAACACAAGCTTATCAACGAATTTTCAAAAGAATGAAGACTAAGCTCAATAATCAAGAAATTTCAAATGGTTACTTGAATAAATGAAGTTATTTGAACTTAAAATATGAAGAATGAAGTCATAACCCAAGTCGACTTCACCTGCAACTTGCGTTAAATCTAAGACGAAGTCTATCTCAAGTGGAACTTGAAGCTAAAGAGTAAAGACCAAAATCACAACTCAAGTCGATTATAGTCTGCGACTTGGGTGAAGTCGCACTTGAAGTCGACTCCAAGTGCGACTTGAGTCATAACGGTCAAAAAAATTCGAACGTTGGCGCATTAAATGCACGCCGCCTACCACCAAATGCTCGAATTTACTCCTCTCCTATTTTATACACGTCAAGCAGAAGAGAAAGGGTTAGTTAGTTCATTGATTAAGCTTTCACCTTCCAACTCTTAAGAATTCAAGTGCTTATTAAAAAGATCTAGAAGAAGAACTGTGCTTTTTTACTGCAAGTGCTAAAATTATCATTCGTCCACTCATTCTACAAGTTCTTCCACGAGTTGAAAATCTGCCTACACATTTATAAAGTATAGATTCTTATTTTCATTCTTTTTGTTTGTAATTCTACTTGATTTGGTATTGAAAACTAAGACCAAGTAAAGCTAAGTAGAGTATGGATGGAGTGTGACTCGCTACCTATTTGTGTGCAAAGGGTACCCCCCTAGAGCTGGAATCTAGAAAAGAGCAAAGGCTCTAAGTGTATATCTATTGACATAATAAAATTCAAGACATAAGGGCGTATTCTTGGAAGAATTGAGTAAGAAAGGTTTTCTGGAATTATTATAATTTTTTATGTTGATATCTTTTCCCCATTTAAATATTCATTCTCCACATTTTTCATTTAAGGGGATTTAGTTCACAATGGTTTATTGCTAATACACTGAAAGATTTTTAAAGGAACCAAATGCACCCTTCCCCTTTTGGGTTTTGCAATAAACTCGAATTCAACATTTGTTACTTACTGTTTCATGCACTTCCTTATCAGCAAGTGTTGTCATTGTTTCTTTCTTGGCTCATTTTATGGTTCCTTTTTCAAACTCGATTTCTTTCTTTATTTCAATTTAGACCTATTTGAAGTTTTTGTATTTTTCTTTGCATTCATTATACCTTAATAATGCCATTCACTCTACATTATACCCTACTATTCCTCCGTATTTTGATTTTAGCTCTATGAACAACTTTCTTTCACTTGCTATGTGCCTAGAACACCCGTTATCAATATACCAGCTACTATTTCAAGCATAGCTACATTCGAAGTATAAGTTCAACATTTTGTTACTCATTAAAGAATAGATATAGAAGGATTAGTAGCATTAAACTTTGAAACTTTTATGTTCTTGAAAACTAATTGAACTAGTGGATCAATATATGTTCCATTCTTTTTTAAAGCTACACAATTTGGAATCTAAATCATTACCGCCTTTCATTTCTATTTTTCGACTTTATATTAGGAATAATTTTTTTTATAGGTTCCTATTTACTTTTACTGACGGCCTTATTCATTAGTTTTCTTTCTATAATTGGATGTTAAAGTCTATTTCAAGGTAGTTTATTCAACCTTGACTTGCTCGAATTTATTGGTCATAATATATTTAGAGTTTTCTAATTCGAATTTAGTAAGTTCCTTTCTCTTGTTAATATACTTATCTTTCAAAGCCTCAAAATCCTTACACAACTCATCAAGTAGTTCAAAGTTAAAAAGCTCATTATTTACCTCATCCTCTTCATGTGGCATAAAGTATATGTTGTTATTGAAATTTTTCCTTCTATCACCAATGATTCCCATTTGAGTTTCATATTCAAATTCTTCTTCTGTAAAGTTTGTTTTTGGAAGCACTTCTCTAATTGCATTTCGTAAAGCAAGTGCATGCTTTCTTCTTGAAATTTTCATATTGCTAATGAAGTATACATTTTTGCCGTTATTGCTTGTATTTCCAAACCAAACTTTCTTTACTTTCTCATCAAATTTATCTCTTTTAGTATACTGTAAGTGTCATAGTTTCTTCCATCTTTAACATGTTAGAGTAGCATTTTTTTCTATCTTTATCTTTGCTTTTGTACTTTTAGAACTAGCTCCAGACTACTTTCTTAAGAAACTTTTGAATCTTCTGGTGAACATGACTAAATCATCATTAGTATTTGCTTCATCTCCAGATGATTTACTTATGCTAAGCTCATCATCAAACTCTACTTTTAGTGCAACTCCTCTTTTATTTTTGGTTTGTTCTATAGATTTGTGGATCATCAATGTCTCATCCATCATGAGTTAAGTTTTTCAATAGTCATCTTGTCAAATCTATTACTTGTAGAAATCTTAAAATTTTCTTACAAGTATGGGCCATTCATACTTCTCACCAAGGTTCTTTAAGCCAATTATATTTTTCTGAAATTTGTCAAGCATCTCACTAGTAGTTTTAGTATCTTTTATAGAAAAAGTTTAATATTCATGAACTAGGAAGTCAATCTTAGTCTCATTGACTTGACTCATTCCTTCATGTGTAACTGCTAATTTGTCCTAAATTTTTGTAACTATATCACATGAGAAAATCTTATCAAACTCATATGCGGAAAAGTCATAGTAGAGGCAGTTTTTAATATTTACATCATGTTCTACTTCTTAGATGTCCTTTTAGTATTTTTTTTTCTTATTTAGGATAATCCTACCATCTTTCATAATTTTCAAAGTTATGTTTAGAGGCCATAATAAAATTCTATATCCTCATATCCTAGTGCTATAGTTAGATCCATCAAAGAATGGTGGATAATTAGTGGATTGACTCTTCTTCAATAGAGTTGGCAGATGAGTTGGCTATTTAGATCATTTATGGTAGATCAAAGAAATGGAGATGATAGATCAATGGAAGCATGCATTGATATCAAATGTTGATTCTAATTAATCTTGAAAACTTTTTTGCAATATAAGGCCAAATGTTATTCTTAGCATGTCTATAGAAGGACAGCAAAAGTAGAAATAACATATAAGAACATAGAAAGGTATAATGGTTTAGTCCAATAAGACCTATTACACTCTCCAAGACCATAGCCTTAGGTTTTGTTGGTCCCGAGTTAATGGCAATTACCCAAGAGGGGAGGGGTGAATTAGGTAATTAAAATTTTTCAACTTAAACAAAAATTTTATCCCGGATTAATCTAGTCCCCTTTATGAAGAAACAAATGGAAAACAACATAGTGCTGAGAGCAAAAATAAAAATCAACAAGCAAGATTTTATAGTGGTTCGAGCAACCTTCCGTACTCCACTCTTCCAAGCTCACATCTCTTGTGACTTGGGTTCGACTATGTATTTCACAAATACAATTAGAGCCATTGCTCTTTTTTAAATTCCAGCTCTAGGGGGCATCAACAATTCACAACATAAGTAGGTGACAAGTTTTACTCCAATCATACACTACTTTGCTTACACTTAATCTTAGTTACTCAAACTAAATCAAGTTCAATACAACAAGAAAAAGTAAAGGAAGTTTCTACATGTTACTGGTGTGTAGAGGCAGATTTGGTGCAGAGAAAAACTTGTAAAGCAGTTTGAAAGATTCAACGAGGGACTCTTGGCAGTTTTAAAGCAAGGTTCTTCTTCTAGATGTTGGCTTGATCACTTCATGCTCTTAGAGATGGGAGTTATGCGCATTCAATGAATTCTTAGCTACCTTTCTCGTTCATATTGAATGCCTTTTATAAATGTTGAGGAAATCCGAACGTTTGGAAGTAGATGGTGCGCATTTGATGCACCAACGTTCAAAAATTTCGGACCCAAGTTGCAGGTAGAGTCGACTTCAGGTGCGACTTCGCCCAAGTTGCAGATGGAGTTGACTTTGGGTGCGACTTCGGTTGTCCACAACTTCTTCAAGTTTCAGTCTAGGTCGACTTGGTCCTCGACTTGACCCAAGTCGTAGGTGAAGTCAACTTCAGGTGCGACTTTACTTCCTCAGCTTGCTTGATGAACTTGAAATCCTTGGAGATGACTTTGATCTCTTGATTTTCTTCAAATTAATGTTCTTCCCTTGATTATATTTCTTGGAACTCAGTATACTCATCTTAGCTTGATGTCCTTTAGCTCCGTAACTTGTAAACTTCGAATCCTTGAATCTTAGAGTACATGAAATATGTGATCTTGATTTTCCATGATGAATACATGCAACTTTATTTGCTTTGGACTTGATTTGATCTTCATTTGGCCTAAGTTGAATGAATGGATCTACTTGGTCATCACTTTTACTCAAGTTGAGTATCGAGTCAATTTAGTTTGCGACTTAGCTCTTCAAAACACATATTGTCAGTCTGAAGTTGAAGCTGGAGTTGACTTTGGTCTGCAACTTCACCCAAGTCACATGCGGAGTCGACTTGGGATGCGACTTCGACAGCTCTCATTCCCGATTTCAACTCTGGACAGAAAATCATGGTTGAAGTCGATGCTGGAGTTGACTTGGTTTGCGACTTCACCCAAGTCGCATGCAGAGTCGAATTCGTTTGTGACTTCAGCAGTTTGGCTCCCTAATTTCAATGCTAGATGAAAATGACGAGTTAAAGTCGCTGCTGGAGTTGACTTAGGGATTGACTTGGCCTAAGTCGATGCCTGAGTCGACTTGAAAATTGACTTAACCTGTCATGCTTCATTTTCTTCATTTGTATATACTTTAATCATCTTTACAAACATGTTAGTAACCAAAACTTACTCAAATTGATTTGTTAATCATCAAAACATAAATTTGGCTTATTTTTCACATATATCCAACAGGTTCCACTATACGACATCTTGTACAAATAACTAGTTTCACTAAACTCACTAACAAACTCTATAACATGTTGGTTTCATTGAGCTCACCAATAAACTCTCTAACGTGCCAATCACACTGCTAGTAGAGAACTTTCTCAAAATAAAAAGACAAGAAATATATTTTAAAAAATTCTAAGTTGAATGTACACAATAAAATCAAACCAAATGATAAGTGTTCATTGTAGTGTACTTCAAAGCTTTAGATATATGTTGAAGATGAAACTTAAATTCTTTTGTTGATCATAGTTGTTACGTATCTTGAATGCACAGATTTTGAGTTATTTTGAGGTGTTTTGAGCTTTTGAATACTTAAGAATATGAGTTGAAGTGCTTAGCTTCTTCTTTCAATTGGGTCATGCTCCTTTTAAAATGCCTTTAAAACAATGTCTCTCCAATGGCTCTAAACACATTTAATGCTATTTTGATTATTATAGACACTCCTCTGCCGCTGTCAAAACTAGTCATTATTTATTGTGTGTTCTATAGTCCTTTTGTAAGCTCACGACTGATTTGTACTTCTTCAAAATTCTAAAATTTGGCATACATAATCATCATAATATCCATAGATTATCGTTAAATGTTGTTAGCAAAACCATTTCATTTGATTGAGTAGTGAAAGCTCTAATTACCACATTCCTTCTAAAAGTCCGCTTCTATAGAATGTTGTCTTCACATGTCTTTGAAAATTACTTTAGGTGTATCCCATATCTAAATTTATTACTTTATCCTTGTATAAGATTCTTTTAAGCTTCATAACTTGCCTTCAATACTTCAAACAACATTTATAACTGATTTATATATATTGTCATACTACTTTATCGTCATGCTTCTCCATGTACAAATTTAGTTGAATGAACCTATTTCGGTTAGATTCTAATTTTATCATTTCTTTTCTTAAATGGTGTGTAGTTTTACTTCATCTAGTACTTGGGAATTTTGTTATTCTTTTTCCTCTACTTTGTCATATTGAAATTCTAAGACATGTATTTTTGCTTGAGATTACTTAATCTCTATAGACTCAATTTTAGCTTCTACAGCCTATCTTTTCTCTCTAAATGTTTATTTAATTAATTTTAGACTGTACTCGGTAATAGCTTCATTTAATTATATCATAGCTTCCTACTAATTTCAATTGCTTTCGTCAATGCAACCATAACTTCTTCATCTATATTTGCTTACTTAGTATACACTTTTTTGCTTCTCTAAATGGATTTGTAGACATAGTTGCTTCTACAAGCTTCTGTCATAATTCTATGAATACAAATTCAGTTATCTAAATCCATATTGATTTAAGCACTATACTAGTTACGTCCTAATGATCATACTCATTGAATTCTTAACAAATACATCATTAGATATCATATGATTGTGAGTTTGTTTTTCTATATTTTTTATGAAATTCTATACAAGCTTGATTTTTGGAGGACTTACATGTTTTCTATAAGAATAGATGCAAAATATGTCAAATATATCATGTTTAAAGTGCAACATAAACATAAAGTGAAGAATTCAGCTTGTGACACATCCTTAGGATTATCCAAAGCAAAAAATCCATAATATATCACATGAACAGTGGAAATGATCATTTCCATGACCATGGGAGTGTTGAACTACGACCAACATACTCATGGGTATATACATTTTGTAAAACTATTTTCACATATGTTTTGCAGTCTACTTACTTATTATATGTAAATCACTTATCCATGCAACATATTTCTTTTCAAAAGAGGTTCCTTACAAAAGAGACTTTTAAAGAGATTAGAGTGGAGCAACTACTTCTAATTTACTTTTTCTTGTTACTTTTTTTGAATAATGACTTCTTTTTATCGAAATAGTGTTATGAAGTTCATTCATGTCATGAGTGGCTAGGTCCGTTGTTTAGGGCTTGGGATGTAACATTTATAATCGTCCATGATTAGACTTTGACTTTGTTTGACTAGTAAAGATATTATTACTTTAATTCGACATATTGCATTGTAATTATATTACTTGGTAAATTGGTGTTGCACCTAAGAAAAAATCTCAAACACTAAAGTGAAGAAATTGAGAAGAGAAAGTGGTCTAAAAGAATTGAGATATTGGACTAAGATTTCATTAACCTAGAAATAGACAAGATTTCTTAAGGCTTTGTTATAGAATAATCACATAACTTAATGTTTTAATACACCTATGAGAGGATTAAAATACATTTATATATACTCCTAATAAGGGAGGTAGATCATGGTAGGAAGATTCTTATTTAAATCATAATATTCGGAAGGTTAAATGAGCTAAGGAAAAAGTTAGAGTAATTTAAAAGGTAATGTTAGGGCTTAACTAGACCAAAGTTAGGGTTCCAAATATCTAGAAATCATTCCCCACTTGTGGCATGAAATGTTGAGTTCTACTTTTTGTCTGACACTCTACCGAACCATGATAGAGGCTCCAATCATTTGGCAAAAGGAGTGTAGATATAGTGAATAGGCATAAAAATTTCTATGAAAAATAAAAATCCATGAATTCAAGGTTACACAAAAACCGCAGGGCCTATGGTGACCAATGATCCACTATTGAAAGCTGCAAGGTTACGAGGAGTGAAAAACAAGGACAATATAATTTTTCCTATTGAGGTATATTTTTCCTATTAAGGTATGCTCTCTCCTCTAGGAGGATTAACAAGGCTCTTAATAAGAGCTTTGAATAGGAAGAGTAGATGGATCCAGGCCACCCTTATTGGGAGTAGATTCGTACATGAACATTACTCTAGCTCTAACCTACATATGGGAGGATTTTACATCTGGTATTAGGTCCAAGTCCCAATATTTAGCTCGAGCCATCTAATCATGCAATTTTAGAGACTCCCCTAGCTTCCATTACATAAGATAAACCTAAGAGGGAACTTATAAGGTGCCCCTTCCTCCAAAAGTTAAGGTTAAGGCTAAGGGTTTAGATGGTTACGAAGGTCCCCCCTCCACTCAAAGGTCATCTTTTTAGAGGTGTAGTGCTTCTTGTATACATTGCTTAGTTTGTTATAGTACATGTTTAGTACTAAAAAGATATCTGTAATCATCTTGTTGAATCTTCTTTAAGCTAATGTGTTCATCCTTGATTCCTCATGTGCCAAACAAGGCTTATCTTGAACATTTATGATGACTTGAGCCTATTTAGCATCACTAGGAAGTTAGGATTGTCATTAATGTTGGGCGATGTTGCCCTACTCAAGAGTAGTAATCTTAATGGCCTTCCTTAGGTGAGAAGTAATCTAACATTGATATGATACCACTATGTCAATGCAATCCTTCTTTCTCAGGGGTGGCTTATCTTTTCACTAAGAGGGTGTGAGCTCAAGAGCAGCTAAGCTTGAGGGCCTTGGTTTTCAAAAGTCCATTGCTCTTTGTTGCATTGTCAGCAACCTCTCCAAGCTAAGGGGTCAGTTATTTGTCAAATCTAATCAGATATAAAATTTTGAATACCCTAAATTTATCACATATTAAATTTATTTATATATTATTATAATTCTATCCACAATAAGTTACATTTTCAATCACTTTTAAGTCACACATTTTAATAATATGGATTAATAAGTTTTGTTATAAATTAAAAATAGACAATAATCATTAATTACTCTCAGTGGAATTGATAACTTATTATATTACTTAACATGATTTATGCACTTGTGATTGAATCTAACATATGTGTGCTAGCCTATGATGACCATGTATTTTTTTATATGTATATAATCCTTCTCTAACCATAATATAATCTACAAATATGCTATTAGGGATTAATGATGTTAGTGTGACACACAACATATATATATATAAGACATCTAGGGGACATGTATGTGTAAGTATTCGGATACTATGATCTTGACATGTTAGACCATATGAGACACCATTCATGAGCATATTAGACATGAGTAGGAGTTGTGGACTAATATATTTATGTAGTTGCACTACCTAGTTATAATATAACTTATTAGGTATTGATTTTAGACATGTATAATTGATGCGTTGTTTGAGGCACCATGACTATCTCAAACATTGCAAAGTAAGTATGGGATTTGAACTACCTAGTCAAGTCGCGTGGGTCAAGAGGGTAGTGTCCCCAGAGAAAGTTTTAATTTACTAAGGGTGCGTTTGGTTGGAGGTAAAACTTTTTGATGAAAACTTTTCAGAGTAGAAGTTATCAAGTTGATAAAAAATTATGTGATATGATAGGGGTAATAATGAGGTGTAAAGAAAATAAAGTTAAAATATATAGGGTAGTTGTATGCGTATTTGTGTGGAAATGATTAAAAAGTAGGGTTATTTATATAGGAAAATGTAAAAAAATAATTAAAAAATAAGATAATTATGGGAAGTGAAAAGTTTTTTATTGAAAAGTTTTCATTGACATGTTTTGTGTGTCACCAAACACACCCTAAGTCGTATGGGTGAGAGAAAGCAAGTTGCATATTGCGATTGGGTTTGGCCCACGCTTGGGCCCGACCCGGTCCGTTGAGGGCATTATTAAAAGAAAGGCCAGTAATGACTAGGGTTTTATTCTCACGCGACCCTTCTCCCCTCTCCTTCCCCACTGGTTTTTGCCTCCTCTCCTTCCTATTTCCACTTCTTCCTAGCATTTTATCTCGCCAAAATCTTCTTGAAAATCCTCCATACTACCCTGAAGATTATTGATTCACATCAAAAGGACTCGAGATCTTGGAGATACAAGTTTAGGGTTGTTGTTCTTATAAAAAAAAAACAATCAAGGTAAGTAAATATCTCCTCTTCTCAAATTAGTGATGGAATCTCATCTCAAGTGAGATATAGGACTAGTAGGAAGAGATAATATCTAATAACTTCGTGGTTTGGGATATTAGGGTTTATGACGGCCTAATGTGAAACGAATGACTTGTTAGCAATTTTAATGTCATTAAAATGAGACATTGCTCGAGCGGGTTAAACTAGTAAGATGAGATAGAAGGTTCTCCTTTGACACCTATCATGAATTCGATGAAATGTTTATGTGTAAGCAGTATGTTAAATTTTAAGTAAACTTTACTAATACTGTATGAATTGTTATGACATTTGTTCTTATGTGTTATGGATGATATACTATTAAAGATGGGTGGATTGAAAAGAATTGTTCATGGCCCTTGGTTGACATGAGGAAAAAGTGGTTTATGGTCCTTGGTTGACATGATGAGATAAGGTTTATGATCTTTGGTTTATATGTGGTTATATGTGTATATTCTTGGGTATGAGTGTTGAATCCATATACCTTGTATGGGCATATAAGCATTTTCTTTTTGCAATATAATTATGTCATATGCATTCAAAGTCTTATGCATTTTCATGTTGTGCTAATTTCTATCTACTTACTGAGTCTATTTAGACTCATATGATTTGTTGTTTCACCTTTAGATCACGAGATAGGTGAGGAACCTCGTGATGGGATCGAACAAGGATAGAATCCCAGAGACCATTAGATATCATTTGCATTCCTAGTTATCTTGGACTTTATGTTTCTTTTTTATGCTGACATATGTAGACATTTATTTAGTTTGATCAAACTATGGCAAACATAGTGTACTTCGGTATTTTAAACTTGATTGCAATCTATATGAACACATATGTATATGGTCTTTTAGTTGCTTGTTGTGTAATGATGATGAATTATAATAACTTTCTTTCGATATGGATGTAACACCCGGACCCAAGTAGAACTTGTATTTATGTATTTAGATTGAATTTATGATTTATGTGAGATTTGATTCATTTATGAATAATTTTCATGATAATATTTTACAATTAAGAATTTAATTAAAAATAGAGGTTGGAACAAATTGCTATAGTCAAGTGGTTTGTTAGGGATCATGAATGGATAATGTGCCATGAACAATTATCTTAATTATCATGATTTCATTTATGAAAAAGAGAAGGGTAATTGTGGAATTAAGTTAGGATATACTAGGAAATTCATAACTTGATGTCAGTAAGGCGGATTGAGGTGAAAATTAAGAGATAGGTACAAAATTTCATGCTCAACCTTATGGATGGATTGGATTGAGAAAATATGATGGAATTATGGAGATAATTATTTAATTTCATCTTAATCCAAGGATGAACTTCAAATGGCTATAACTTCAGATGGAAATGTCGTTTTGAAGTGAAATTTGAAATGAACGGTTAAAACAATTTGCTTAATATTATGAGTGGAATGGATTATGTTAATTATTATGGAAACATGCATTATCACAAAAGGAAAAAATAATTTGGACACTTGTGCAAATAATCATGAATTTGAGATGCTTATTATGAGGAAAAATCAACGCATGTGAGATGTCACTTTTAGAGATTTTTCACTTGATTTTTTTTAATTATCAAAAACGATAAAATCTAAGATAATCTCATGCATTAAAACAATGCATTAAGGAGCCAAGGAGGTGGCATGCTTGGATGTCCATGGGGAGGAGATAAAATGCGATTTTTTATTTTCAAAAATTCCAAAAATTACACCACATAAGCTAATCACCTAGGGTAATTATGGAGCTGTAGATTTTTATCACTAAATGACAAAAGCCTAATCACATTGACGACCAAGGGGGGAGGAGTAATAGATAAAGTGATTTTTTGAGATTTTACACAATATAAATATGGATTTTACTTAGACTAAGTTGAGTCTGTTAGTCCCGAGTTAATAACAATTACCTAAGAGGGGAGGGCTAAATTAGGTATTTAAAATTTTTCAACTTAAACAGCAACTTTACGCCTGTTTGGTTTAGTCCCCTTTAATGAAACAAATGGAAAGCAATAATATAATGAAAGTGGAAATGGAAAACAATAGACAAGATTTATAGTAGCTCGAGCAACCTTCCCTACTCCACTTTTCCAAGCTCACACCCCTTGTGACTTGGGTTTCACTATGTATTCTACGAATACAATTATAGCCTTCGCTCTCTTCTAGATTCTAGCTCTAAGGGACATATACAACTAGAGCCTCCGCTCTCTTCTAAATTCTAGTTCTAGGGGGCATATATAACACGCAACACAAGTAGGCGACGAGTCCTACTCCAGTCACAATAATACTTTGCTATTACTTGGTTTAAAATACCAAAATCAAACCAAGTATCAAAAACCAAATAACAAAATAAAATGAAAGAGAGCTACACTCTACAGATTTGTATAGGCAAGTTTCAGCTCGAGGAAGAATTCATAGAAGTGACGAATCGATTGGCGTTGAAGCAAATAGCAAGTTGGAAACTTGTTCTTCCTTCAAAAGTATATAGATCACTCAAAAATAGAAAAAAAGTGGAATATAAATCTTAGTAGCTTCTCTTTCCTCTTTTTCTGCTTTATCTTACTTGCTTTCACGTTTGCTTGAGTGTCTATATATAATGCAAGGAGAGATTTGAACGTTAAAGAGTTGGTTGGCGCTTAATAAATGCTCTAACGTTCAAATTTTTGAATGTTACGACCCAAGTCGCAGGTGGAGTCGACTTCGTATGCGACTTCGCCCAAGTCGCAGGCTGGAGTTGACTTCAAGTGTGACTTCGGTTTTCAGCAATTTTTTAAGTCTTTGCTTTAGGTTGACTTGGACTCGGACTTAACCCAAGTCACTGCTAGAGTTGACTTCGATGCGACTTCACCTCCTTTGTTTGCTATATGAACTTGAATTTCTTGGAGATGGCTTTGGTCACTTAAATTTCTTCAAATGAAAAGTTCTTTCACTGATTTACATTATTTAGAACTTTGTATGATCATTCAAGCTTGAAAACTTTAGGCTCCACGTCTTGAATTCTTGAATCCCTGAGTCTTGGAGTGCATGAAAATGTTCAAATGTTGGTTCTTGATCTAATTTGGTGAATTCATGCAACTTTACTTGCTTTATACTTGATTTGATCTTCATTTGATTCAAGTCGATTGTTTGGGTCGACTTTGTCTTCAACTTCGCTCAAGTCGAACGTCAAGTTGACTTGATCTGCGACTTTACTCTTCAAAATCTGTGTTGGTCAGTTGAAGTCGAAGCTGGAATCGACTTGGGTTACGACTTCACCCAAGTCGCATGTGGAGTCGACTTCGTTTGTGACTTCGGCAGCTCTTGGTCCCCAATTTCAACACTGGACAAAAAATAACCCTTGCAGTCGTTGCTGGAGTCGACTTGGGAATCGACTTGGCCTAAGTCGATGCCTGAGTTGACTTGGGGACCGACTTAGCCTAAGTCAATGCTTGAGTCGACTTGGGGATCGACTTGACCTGTCATGCTTCATATTTTTCATTTTTATATCCTTAAACATTGTACAATTCATATTAATAGCTAAACTTACTTAAATTGAGTTGTTAATCATCAAACCATATACTTTGGATATTTTTCTTTGATTTCAACACTTGTTTCCAACAATCTCCCCCTTTTTGATGATTGACAAAACCGATTTGAGTATATACCTTTCAATATCTTTAAAATATACCATTTTTATCCTGTTTTTGTATTTTTAAGATAATCATGGGTCATTTGCTTTTTGATCTTAATCATTTGCATATTTCATTACCAATCACAAGTTAAATACAGGCATATCATTCCCTCAAACAATTATTTCAATTTCATATAAAATCATAGCATAAGTAAACAAAGCATAAACAAATTTTTTCATAAACTTTTCATATATGATCAAAAATGTTGCATACAAGTTTCAAAAGAAAATAAAACCTATATACATTCTACCCAACCCAAAATCCAAAAAAACTAAACACAAACTCAACTATTCTCTCACTTTTTGTCAATATATCAAAAATAGGGGTCGACTTGCTGAGATTTGGCATATAAAAATGCCAATATGGGATATGGAGTGGATTGGAGAGCAGGAGTAGGTCTAATAGGTCGAACATGGGCCGATGAATAAAGGGATGATATAGGGCCCAAAGACGAATCTCAGCGCACTGATTCGGTGTCAAATGGATCCAACTCAGGTATGAGTTGATTCTAGTTGCTTCTAAATGCCAAATGATACCGTATCGTCTGAAGCTTTCGATCCATGCGGTCTTGCCATGAATGCATATCCATGATAGTGATGAGGACCTCGACGATCTGGGATGTTAATTGGTCCTCTATCTGCTCTAGGTGCTCTCGGATGGTGTTCACTGAGTTATCCCATGATGGTGGTCGAGGTGCGAGGTCTAGGATCTCAGAACCATGGCATGAGCAGGATCCATGGGAGTGTGGTGACGCGAGCTCCTCGGGAGCGTCCTGAGGTGGAGCGGGTTGCTCCTCTGGTGATGGCGGGGGCTGCTCCTCCTGAACCTGTGCACCTGCAGCTTCTTCTGGAGTCGGTACGCCCATTCTTTCTTAGATTCGTTCTACCCTGAACTAATCCACATTGATCTTCATCCTTTAGAGCAAGGCTTTGTTGATCGCATTTGTCGGCTTCAATACCTCGAATGGCTCACCTTCAATATCCACTTGGTAATGCTCTAAGGTCTTAGTGATCTAAGTCCCGTAAGGCAAAACCCCTCGTGGGTTGTCTTTCCTAAAGGCAAGGGCTTCTAGGAAAAGTCATGGGAGGCTTACTGTGACTCTATTTGTGACTTTTCAAAGGATTTCTACCTCCTGCGAGTTCACCTAATTTCTTCCTCCGCCTTTTAGATAGATGCAATGGGCAATGAACAACCTTAGGACCCTTAGCCTTGGAGATAAATCCATGTAATCTAAAAATTTGACCCTGAGATGATATTTGTTGTGCCTGGTGAGCTGGTTATACATTTGACTAAAAGATAAATCTACCAGTAGTCGTTCATCATCATAAGGGACCTCTAGGATTCGTCCCACCTGCATAATGGCATGATCTAGGCTTGATTCCACCCTAATACCCAAAAACAGCTCGACTCCTTTAACAAAGGTACTGAAGTTCTAATCATCCCATAAATAGTAGAAAATCCTAGTCAAGTCGGGATATACCCTGTCATCTGCTTTCAACAATCTAATCCAACCTTGGAAATCTAGTAGTTCCTTAATTTGAAACTCATAGTCGCTTAAGAATTTAAAATCTATGATCTTGGGAATGAATATCTTACGTTCATAGAAATTTTTGTAGAAGCGACTATGCTGTAGCTCGATCTTGAAATACGTGGTAAAAAGCATTTTCAAGACTTAGCCTTTCGTAGTTAGGGTTCCCCTTCTTCTGGCTCTAATATTTGAACTTCCAGAGGTCTGCAAGTCCTCTTCTCTAGGAGCAGACGTTGATGCAGCCCCGGTTTGGAATTGGACTCGACAGCCAGTAGAAGTCGACGGTTCTCCCGGGCATGCTTTGAGGGAGTTCGTTGCCTCCTGGGGACTTCTTCTTCAGCTTGAGAGCTAGATGGTCTAGGAACGGGCTTTAGGGATGGTTTGCACACACCAATTTGGCCAATCTAGATTTAGGTGCCATCGGATTTGATTTTTGTAATGAGATTTTCAAAGTGAGATTAAGAAGCAGCTAACTGAGATGAGAAATGGAGGCTTAAAAGAGAAAATAGAGAGGGCTCGAAATACCGAGGTGGAGAGAGAGAGAGAGACAGTCTCCGAGAAGAGAGAGAGAATAGTGAGGGGGAGAGAGGAAATTAAGCTAAATAAAGAGAGAAGGACAAAGGGGCTCGAGCAAGAAGAGAGATTACTGGCTGGAGAAAATCAGAGAGAAGAGAGAAAAAGTCGAAAAGTGGGTCTGCCGAAAATAGAGAGGAAGGAAAAGAGAGAGAGAGAGATATTAGCGGAGGAGAAATGCCAGAGAATAGAGGTCAGAAGTGAGAAAACAGGGAGAAGTATTTGCTGAAGAGGAAAAAGGAGGAGGAAGAGAGGTTGTCGGTGCGGGAGGAAATCAGAAGGAAGAAGAAGAAGAAGAAGAAGAAAAGAAAGGAAAGAAGAAGAATCAAGCGGGAAGCTGGACGGTCGCGCGTGAAGTCGACTTGCCTTAGGCCAAGTCAACTTCGCCTTGACGGAGAGTCAACTTTGCCTACCTGGAGTCAACTTCACCAGGGCCTATCGACTTGGACTTTTCAAAGTCCATTTCTCCTATCTAATTATTCCTAATTTAACTCAATCATCCCCATATTATTTCTAATTTTGTAAAAAGATTCTTCTGCTAAAGGTTTGGTGAAAATATCTGCAATCTGATCCTCGGTTTTCACATATTCCAAACAAACATCATGATTTTTAACATGTTCACGGATAAAATGATGTCTTACATCTATACGTTTGGTTTTAGAATGCAATACTAGATTTTTAGTCAAACAAATTGCACTTGTATTATCACATCTAATTGGAACATTATAATAATCAACAACATAGTCTTTTAGTTGTTATTTCATCAAAAGTAGTTTGGCACGATAGCTCCCGATGGCCATATGTTTGGCTTCCACCGTAGATAGAGCAATACTACTTTATTTTCTTGAATACCATGAAACCAACATGTTTCCAAGGAATTGACATGTTCCACTAGTACTTTTATTATCTGCTTTGTATCCAGCAAAATTTGCATCTAAGTAGCCGATTAAATCAAAAGTTGACCCCTTTGGATACTATAGTCCAAGATTAGTGATATTTATTAAATATTTAGAAAGAATTTTACAGCTAATAAATGTGATTTTTTAAGACATGATTGAAATCTAGAACACATGCAAACACTGAACAGAATATCTAGTCTAGAAGCAGTTAAATATAACAAAGAGCCTATCATGCTTTTATATAGCTTTTGTTTGACACATTTATCATTTTCATCCGTATCAATCTTGATTGTTGAACTCATTGGAGTGTTTGCTCCTTTGTTGGTTTTCATTCCAAATTTCTTTAACATTTCTTTGATATACTTGGATTAATTTATGAATATCCTTTCGGCTTGTTGCTTGATTTGCAGTCCAAGGAAGAAATTTAATTCTCCCATCATGCTCATTTCAAATTCGCTCTGCATAATCTCAGAAAATTCTTTGCACAGAGTTTCATTAGTAGCATTAAATATTATATCATCTACCTAAATTTGAACAATTAAAATATTTTTGCTTTTATACTTGATGAATAATGTAATATCAACCTTTCCTCTTTGAAATTCATGATCAATCAAAAATTTGTTCAACCTTTCATACCAAGCTCATGAAACTTGTTTTAGTCTGTATAATACTTTAGTTAATTTATAGACATATTTTGATTGATTATTTTCTTCAAATTTAGGAGGTTGTTCAACATATACTTCTTCATTCAAGTATCCATTCAAAAATGCACTTTTCACATCCATTTGAAATAATTTGAAATCCATGTGAGAAATAAATGCTAATAAAATACGTATGACTTCTAGTCTAGCCACAGGTGCATATGATTCCTCAAAATCAATCCCTTCTTCTTGGAAATACCCTTTGGCTACTAATCTAGCTTTATTTCTTATTACAAGTCCACTTTCGTCTAATTTGTTCCTAAATACCCATTTCATACTAATAATAGAGCAATCTTTAGGTCTAGGAACTAAATGTCATACATTGTTCCTTTTAAATTGATTTAGCTCTTCTTGCATAGAAATAACCTAATTTTCATTATTAAGAGCTTGTTCAATAGTTGATGGTTCAATTTTTAATACAAAAGCATATTATCCACAAATATTTTGTTTTAACCTTCTAGTTTTTACTCCTTCATAGATATTGCTAATAACTTGCTCAATTAGATGGACATTTTTGAATTTCAAATTAGTTGGAGGTTTGTGAGAACTTTTACATTCATTTACTCTTTCCTCCGTGGAATTTTCTAGCTTGGGCTCAGTTTCTTCTTGTTGCCCTTATTATTTTGCTTTTGAATTCTTTGATGTATCATCTGCATCACTTAATTCATTCTCCTTTCTCAGAGTTTGGTTAAATTCATCAAAAACAATATTGATTCATCAACTATTTGATTTCTTTTATTGAAAATTCTATATGCTTTGCTATTTTATGAATAACCAAGGAAATTGCTTCATCGCTTTTGGCATCTAATTTTTCCAAATTTGTTTTTCCATTGTTTAACACATAACAAGTACATCCAAATGTGTGGAAATATGATATGTACATCCAAATTGCTATTTGATTTCTTTTGTTGAAAATTTTATATGCTTTGCTATTTTATGAATAACCAAGGAAATTGCTTCATCGCTTTTGGCATCTAATTTTTTCAAATTTGTTTTTCCATTGTTTAACACATAACAAGTACATCCAAATGTATGGAAATATGATATGTTTAATTTTTTCTTTCCAAAGTTCATATGGGGTCTTTTTCAATATTGCTCTAATGGCAACTCGGTTTAATACATGACAAGCTATACTTACAGCTTCATCCCAAAATCTTTTGGACAGTTTACTCTCATTTAATATAGTTCTAGCTATTTCTTGTATTGTCCGATTTTTCCTTTTAACAACTCCGTTTTATTGAGGAGTTCTTGGTACAAAAAATAAAGCCGAATTCCTTTTTCATTACAAAATTCTATGAATCGTTTATTTTCAAATTCACTACCATGATCACTTCTAATGGACATAATTGAACTTTGTTTTTCATTTTACACCAAATTTGAAAAAGTGACAAACATAGAAAATGCTTCATTTTTGCTAGCTAAGAGTATAATCCAAGTAAATCTTGAAAAATCATCAACAATTACAAATACAAGTTTTTCCCACCAAGAGTTAAAATGTCCAATGGTCCATAAAGATCCATGTGCAATAATTCAAGTGGCCTAGTCGTTGAAATTTCCTTTTTGGTGGAAAATGTCATTTTGGATTGTTTGGATAGTTGACAAGCCTTGCAAATCTTATCATTGTCATACTTAAGCTTTGGTAACCCTTGTACTAGACTCTTTTTTCATAATATTTTAATATTTGATATATTTATACGTCCAAGCCTTGTATGTCATACCCATGGATCATTTGCTATAGCTATTACACATTTTCTCTCAAGTTCATCTAGGCAAACCAAATATACATTTTCATATCTTTTGCCACTAAAGACTATGTGTTCATCATCAAATACATTGCAAATGAAGGATTCAAATATTACCTTATAACCTTTATCACATAATTGAATAATACTCGTTAGATTGTGTTTTAGTCCTTCAACAAATAGTACATCCTCAATACATACATTTGAAATTCCATAAATATTTCTTTTAGCTTTTATTTTACCTTTTTCATTATTTTCAAAAGCAACTGCTCCTTCATTACACGGGTTGATCTTATGGAACAGTCCTTTTTCTCCTATCATGAGTCTTGATCGGCCACTATCCATAAACCATATGTTATTGGCCTTTACTCTAAGACAAATCTGCAAAAATAGAGTCAAGTGCAGCTCATCCTTTTAGTACCCATTTTATGGGTTCGTTTGGGTCAGTTATCTATTGAAATCTATGTTGATCTTCTTTTGAAGCCATAAATTCAATGCTTTTGGGCATCCAAACCAATTTTGCATCAATGTTTTGTAATTTTCTCAATTTGCATTGATAAACCTTGTGTCTCAACTTGTTGCAAAAATTACAAGCTCCTGGTAGTCTAGGAGTGGGAATCCATTTGGTAATTAGTTCCCTAGTTGTTCTTTTGGTCCAAACCACATGATTTATTTTAGGTTTAGCTTTGTTCCTTGGAGCATTAGATTTCTCTTGCTAAAATGTAGTATACCCAAGTACTTTCTTACAACTTTGGGTGGTCATTTTTTAGAACATTTTGACACTTTCTCCAGGATTAGAAAACTTAGGAAGCGATTCATTTAATGATTTATTTTCTTTTTTAAGTTCTTCTAACTCATTTATCAAGGTATTCTTTTGATTTTTCAATTGATCAATCTTTTCAGCAAGTTTAACGTTCACAATCATCATTGCATCGCATTGTCTTTTCATTATTGTAAACTTATTTCCTAATTTCTTTGTTTCCTTTTATAATGAATCATAGGCTTGTTGAAGTTCTTCTAATTTAGCACATTCGATGCATTCATTTGTAGAAGAAAAAATTGAAAAAAAAATTTGTTTGAAGGTTACCTCTTGACTACTTGTGCAGTTTGTTGAAGTAGCTTGTTCCTCTAAGATTTCCATTACTGCAAGACATATGTCGGAATTTGCTAAGCAACAAATTCTTGCGCATTCCGCTTCACATTCTTCACTTGAAGAGCTACATATCGTTGATTCTTCTTCATTTACGTACATGCCTTTTCCTTTGATTCTTTGGAATTTTCTGTTGTTGCCTCGATCTTTTCTTTGCTCCTTTGCTTTAGTCTCTTCGGACGTTGGGCATTGGGCTTGCATATGCCCTGAACCGCCACATCGGTAACATTTTGTTGTTTCTTTCTTTTTCTCATTAGAATTTCTTTCTTTAAAGTTTCTGAAATTTCTTCTTTTCCTTACAAATTTTCTGAATCATTTTATAAGTAAGGCGAATTCATTATCATTTTGTGACAATAAGGTGGTGTCATCCAAATCTTGTGCGGCTTTCAAGGCGATGACTCTTTTGCCTTTGTGGTGATCTTCATTTCTTTTTTTGATTAGCTCATGTGACATTAATGAGCTAATAAGATCTTCTAACTTCAATATATTTAGGTCCTTAGCTTCTTCTATTGCTGTAATCTTTGGAGTTCAAGATTCTGGTAGAGCTCTTAGAATCTTCATGATCTATTCAGATTCTGAAATAGCTTTTCCAAAACCTTTTAAAGCATTAGTAATTTTAGAGAATCTAGCAAATATTTTTAAAATATTCTCAGTATCCAACATTTTGAAACTTTTCAATTCTTCAATCAAAATATTTTTTCTTGTACCTTGGACCTGAGAAGTTCTTTCATAGATAAATGTTAATGTATCTCATATCTCTTTGGCGGTCAAACAAGAGGATACTCTATTATATTCAAACGCAGTAAGAGCACAATGAATTCATAGTCTTAGCGTTGCTCTTAAGAATTTTCACTTCCTCATCAGTCCATTTGAAAGCTCTTTCAGCAGTGGGCAGGGTAAAACCGTCTTGGATTGCAATCCAAGAGTCCATATCTGTAGCCGTGATGAGTTGTTTCATACGTAGCTTCCAATCGCCAAAATTGTTCCCATCAAACAAAGGTGGCTTAGTAAAAGATTAACCTTCAGCAAATGTGGGAACAGAAGTAGATTAGGATGCCATGTCAAAAGATCTCTTTGATAAAACTCAAAGACCTGCTCTGATACTACTTGTTGGTCTTGAGTTAATGGCAAATACCCAAGAGGGGAGGAGTGAATTGGGTATTTAAAATTTTTCAACTTAAACAGCCACTTTACCCCAGTTTAGTATAGTCCTCTTTAATGAAACAAATGGAAAGCAATAATATAATGAAAGAGGAAATGAAAAATAATAGATAAGATTTATAGTGGTTCGGGCAACCTTCCCTACTCCACTCTTCCAAGCCCACACCCCTTGTGACTTGGGTTCCACTATGTATTCCACGAATATAATTAGAGCCTCCGCTCTCTTCTAGATTTCAACTCTAGGGGGCATATACAACTAGAGCCTCTACTATCTTCTAAATTCTAGCTCTAAAGGGCATATACAACACGTAGCACAAGTAGGTGATGAGTCTCACTCCAGTTACAATAGTACTTTGCTATTACTTGGTTTAAAACACCAAAATCAAACTAAGTATCAAAAACCAAGTAACAAAATGAAATGACAGAAATCTACAGTTTACATATTTGTGTAGCAAGTTTCAACTTGAGGAAGTATTCATAGAAGTGACGAATCGATTGGCATTGAAGCAAACAGCAAGTTGGAGGCTCGTTCTTCCTTCAAAAGTGTATAGATCACTCAAAAATAGAAGAAAGTGGAAAATAAATCTTAGTAGCTTCTCTTTCCTTTTTTTATGTTCTATCTTACTTGCTTTCAGATTTGCTTGAGTGTCTATATATAATGCAAGGAGAGATTTGAACGTTAGAGAGTTGGTTGGAGCGTAATAAATTCGCCAACGTTCAAATTTTCGAATGTTATGACCCAAGTCGCAAGTGGAGTCGATTTCGTGTTCAACTTTGCCCAAGTCGCAGGCTGGAGTAAACTTGGGGAGCGACTTCGGCTGTAAATAGGCTGCTCAAGTTCTTCCTTAGGTTGACTTAGTCTTGGACTTGACCCAAGTCGCATGTGACGGTTTTCGTCAATTTTTCAAGTCTTTGCTTTAAGTCGACTTAGACTCAGACTTGACCCAAATCGCTGCTAGAGTCGACTTTTGTGCGACTTCACCTCTTTTGTTTGCTATATGAACTTGAATTTCTTGAAGATGGCTTTGGTCACTTAAATTTCTTCAAATTAAAAGTTCTTTCACTGATTTACATTATTTGGAACTTTATATGGTCATTCAAGCTTGAAAACTTTAGGCTCCGTGTCTTGAATTCTTGAATCCTTTAGTATTGGAGTGCATGAAAATGTTCAAATGTTGGTTCTTGATCTAACTTGATGAATTTATGTAACTTTGCTTGCTTTGTACTTGATTTGATCTTCATTTGATTCAAGTCGATTGTTTAGGTCGACTTGGTCTTCAACTTCACTCAAGTCAAATGTCAAATCAACTTGGTCTGCGACTTTGCTCTTCAAAATCTATGTTGGTCAATTGAAGTCAAAGCTGGAGTCGACTTGGGTTGTACTTCACCCAAGTTGCATGTGGAGTCAACTTCGTTTGCGACTTCGGCAGCTCTTGATCCCAAATTTCAATGCTGGACAAAAAATGGCCCTTGAAGTCGCTACTGGAGTCGACTTGGGAATCGACTTGGCATAAGTCGATGCCTGATTCGACTTGGGGATCAACTTGACCTACCATGCATCATATTTTTCATTTTTATATCCTTAAACATTGCACCAAACATATTAGTCATGAAACTTACTCAAATTTAGTTGTTAATCATCAAAACATATACTTTGGGTATTTTTCTTTGATTTCAACACTTGTTTCCAACAGAGCCATGTCAATTAAGCCATAATTACTCAAATGAGATGGCAAGTGGGACCCACAAAACTCAGCAAAAATCAGCAAGGGGTAGGAGCATAGGGACGTTTAACTTCGAAGTGAAAAATCAAAAACAGAAAAAATCACCAAGGAGCAAGCAAGGGGGAGACGTCCACTTTTTGGAGGAAAAATCCAAGGAGAAAATTCCCAAACTAAGAACACCCCAAGCATACCCAAATCCCAGCAAGGGAAAAAGGAGGAAAAAGAAAGAAAGAAAGAAGAAAAAGAGGAAGAGAAAGAGGAGCAAAGAGAGGAATCCAAGTTAGAAAGATTGAAACTCAAGTTTAGCTCAAATCAAGTAAGTATATCTTAGAATTTGATTCATTAAAATCCAAATTCTCCACCATTACTTATGGGTCATAGATAGGATTCATAATTGACCCTTAAAGAAATATTAATGATACTCTTGAATAGAGTATTGATTAAGGGTCTTTGCTTATCTATTGAAATTAGATATAAATATGGGAGCAAAACCTAGAAGAAATGAGGTAGAAATCTAAAATATGAACAAAATAGTAAACGTACAAATTTTATCATGAAAATATATTTGAAAATTCATGATAGGGTGATTAAGGAACGACCCAATTTTCAACTCAAAAGGGTAAGCAGGTTGTAAATTAAAAATCCAAGAAAAACAACCTGAACAGGTTTGCATGGGTGTTAGGATCAGCTGCACCAAATGATTTTTAATTCATGGGGCATCACACCCAATTTAATGCCCATAGACATAACATTTAAATACCAATATACATGCCTACTTTATTGCACATCATTCAAGCATGAAGTGAACTAAAAATGATCAAATTAATAATATAAACATTAACCCATTTGTTGAACATCATTTTAGCTTAGAGTTACATCAATTAAACACAAAAACCAAATCACATAAATGACATCTACCTATTTGGATGTCACCTCTCTTCCTCCTTGCCTTGATAATAATTTTTTCTTTCTCCTCCTTGGCTTGGACGTCCCCTTGCTATTTTCTTTTTTTTTTCTTATGTTTGCTACTATAGGAACCATCCCAAGTTGCCCCCTAGTGCCCTTTTTATATTGTTGCATTTATCCCTTAATTACCAACTCAATTTTATGCAACAAATTGTAACTTTCATCCTCATGATGTGCTGTCAAATTTTGGTCCATAATATTGTTGTTTATTATTGTTTTAAAAAACTATCCAAAATCTGCCCACATCCAAGATGATCACATTCCCTAGTCCAGCTATATTTTAAGCATTTTTTCCATTTTATTTTATTCAAAAATCAGATCAAAATCACCTCTCATTAACACCTCATGTTGACCTTTGAAGGCAGTCAAGGGTTACTTTGACTTTTCATTACCTACCTTAGCTTTGCATTAAATGCAAATTACTTTTTGAAAATTAAAATTCAATGATAATTAGCCATGTGTGGTTTAATACTTTCTAATGAAATTTGATATGATCAAATTCATTCATATTATAAAACACTTCAATTTAGCTATTCGTAAAAATTTCATCTTCAAATGATGAATATATGATAAGGTATTAACTGAATGAAATGAATTCATGACATATCACATAATTCTAATCATTCTACCCCTTTTCATTTATAATTTTCATAATCTAAATCATTCATCATGTAGTGCATGTCAACTTAGGCTTTCCCTTCAAATTTCATCCCAATCCAACTTATGTATCATTAGATATGAATTAATCAAATAATTAATCACTAACTAAAATGAAAATGGGGCACTAATTAGCATGTCACCTCCCTATTGTCTATTCCACTTTTATCTTTTAGTGGAAACTCCATTTTTTGTCTTCTAGTGGTTTTTGTCCTCTTGTACACACTTAAGCAAAAGTGATTAACTTAATCACATTGTTTAATTAGTTACCCTAATCTCATTCATCTTAATCAAAGGCATATAATTTAATCATTTCCATTTTCTAAAACTTTTAATTTCCTCAAACAAATTTCAACTATATTCGTCAAGCTTGAAATCTTGGGTTTCACAATAATAAAATGAATAACTAACCCTTGAGGAAAATGAATATATATGACTTAAGGAGATGAGAGTGATCATCTTAAAGGAAGAATTGAATAGATTATAAAAAGGGTTGGGATTCAGTAAGATATGCATATGAGTTAATAAAAAGCAAGGCATGTAAGTATATGATGCTATACATGTCTATAAGATGATTGTTCTCACCTATCTAGGAAAAGACAAGGAAAAGGTTCAAAGCACAAGTTGATCACCACTGGTAAGCAAGCAAACTTTTGAAAATATTGATTTCATCTCAAGTGTTGAAATGGTAGAAAGTACTTTATACTAATGCTTCTAAGATTTGCTTGCAAGGAAGCAAGCATGAAAATATGGCTTTAATAAAATGCCTCAGAATTGCTTCATTGTAAGTAAGCACTTTAAAATGTTATTTTTAAAGATTTTATGAAAAAAAGAGCGGTTCTTGACTTTTTCACAAATTAATATTTGCAAGCAAGTCTTTCAAAATTTCCTGAAATCATGCTAGCATGTTAACATGAATGAATGATGTATGGTTCACCAAAGCAATTAATAGATCAACTATAGAAGCCGTCGCAGATGGACCGAGGCCCCCTCTACATGTGGTTGATTAACTAAGAAAATGCAGGAGGCCGACGATGCCCTCTTAGAAATTGGAGCAGATTCAATAAACGGCCGCCTCGCTAGCATGCTGTTACATGATAGATTTTTTTTTCCAAAGATAGATAATCACTTGGTAAATGTCCCTACTGAATAGGAAGAAATGCATTTACATGTGCTTTGCTTTTGAAAAACCCAAAATTGGGTCATAAAAGTCTTTTGCATGAAAGGATTATATATAAAGGTTTAGATAAAAAGATTTTTATGCAAATGAATATATGAAAAGGGTTACATGCATATGCCTTGTTTCTAAACAAGCCCCAAAATGGGGTCATGAAAAATGATTGTGAAACCCCGAAACCCTAGGGTTATAAACCCTAGGTAATGTGTTAATCTTTATATGAAATATATTGATGGTATTTTTGCAAATGTAGAATTGGAGGATTAAATAGTTAATTATGGAATGTTAATTCGGATGAATAACAAATGTGAATAGTGAAATGTGAATAGTAAATGTGGGATTAAGGAATATGTTAAGTTAATCACTTTGGATTAACTTAATCATA
>JAXCLR010000063.1:26480579-26502216 GCA_035584095.1 Annona squamosa | reverse complement strand
CATTTAACTTACGTAATTTTTTAAATTATCATTTCTACTTTGCCAAACATTATTTATTTGAGATTACTATTTATAAAAATATTATACTTATATATCACATATTAATTTGTAATGAGAATTCACCTCGGTTTAATTCATGATTTAATCCCCTATATTAATTTCACACAATAATACATAATTATCTAATTATTTAAATAGCACCACCCTATTTAATTAGTTATTTCTTTTACAATTTTAATTAAAATTACATAACTCCTAATTTGCACTTTGATTAACATGCTAGTAATAAATTAAAATTCATCAGTTAAGCTCTAGCACTTTAATTAACATGTTAGTAATAAATTAAATTAGGGATTTACATTTTATTTATATGGGTGAATAGGGTATTGCAACTAAGTTAGTTAACGACGATACTCCCCCTTTCCCACTTCAACATCAGATGATAATGGATATGTAACTGTTTTCTAGCAAGAGGATGCTACTGGTAACTAATTTTTCTATTGCCTTCCTCTTTTGGCTCATGGACACACTATAAGCATGCATGAGGCAGGGTACTATGGCTAAGTTACTTAGCCATGATATCCTACTGAAGGTGACTTTTCATCGTTTTACTTCATGTGAAGACCACTTGATGATGTTCACTTGCTATGAGCCTGTGAATGTTTCTTTGAGATTGGCATGGTTGATCATGACCCTTAAGTAGGTCTTCTAATTGATTATCCATCTCATATTTTCATGATCTACTTGAAGAGATTTTGTGGCTAACTCATCCAATACATTATATGCCAAAGGTCGGTCTCTTATTAGACCTCTATTTTTTAATGGTATTAACTATATTTATAGAAAGAAAAGAATGCAAAATTTCTTAATTGTTACAAATTATATAAATAGTGGAGAATGGAAAATATGTCACCAACACAAAAGACAAGTACATTGCCGAAGATATAAAAAAAGTTGAATGTGATGCAAAAGCTAAAAATGCCCTATATTGTGCATTATCTGCTTTAGAATTTGATAAGATTTCTTCATGCAAAATAGTTTAAGAGATATGGGAAAAACTACAAGTAACTCATGCAGGGACAACTCAAGTGAAGGAAAATAAAATCAACAACTTGGTTTTGAATACGAAGGGTTCATGAGAAATGAAGTAGGGACTATAGATGAGATGATTGGTTGCTTTCAAAGATAGTTAATAGCTTGAAGTTACTTGGAGAAAAGTATGAAAACTTCAAGATAAACAAGATCTTTACCAAAGCAATGGATGCCAAAAATTACTGCAATTCAAGGAAAGAAGAAATTGGATGCAATGAAGTTTATTAAGCTCATCAAATCTTTAATGACTCATGAATTTTTGTTAAAACAAAAAATAAAAGAAGTTAGAAAGCTACATGTTTTGAACATAGAATAATACTTAGAACCAAATCAGAAGATGAGCTTAACACAAGTGAATCTTCTTCTTTAAATGACAACGATGATGCCGACAATATTGAACTCATTATAAGAAGATTCAAGAAGTTCTTTTAAAAGGAAGAAGTCTAGTAGCAATTCAAGTAAACAAAAGAAATTTCAATCCTACTTAAATAAGAACTAATACTAGAAGAACGAGGAAGTCCAAAAGATCATCCAACAAAAAGAAAGCTCTAGTAGAAGATGTAGTGACAACAAAAATAAAAACTGACTATGACTCCTAACTTATCGACTACAACTATATATGCTTCATTGGAAAAGAAAAGTAGTAATTTCTGTCAAACCAAAATAGGAAACTAGGCCTAACAATTTGATGTACTTAATTGCCTAATAGATGCTACGATGGGCCAAGCTAGTACGCTTATGGGTATATATGTACTCCTCTAATATTTGTAATGTCGTTAATTTGTAAGTCAACCTCATCAAATTTGGGACAAGCACATTAGAAAGTTGTCAAAAATATTTTGAAATACTAATGAATATTTTGTTATTTATATATATATACTAACATAAATCGTTGAATAAATAAAAAGTATGTTAGTAAATTCAATGATTGACTCTCTCTATGAGTAATTGTCATAAACGTTTCAAAAACATATAGAAATATAATGAGTTAAGTTGAAATAGTTATTTCTACAAGAATATTTAACTTTAGATGTAAGTTACCTTGAGAAGAGAACCAAGATGAATTCATATTAAATTACATATGGTGCATCTAGGAATAACAAAAAATGTTTTCACTCAAAACATTTTTCATTTGCTTCTACCTTATTTTTCAATTATTTCTTCACATTTTTTATATAGCTAACTTATTTTTTAATTATTTATTCACATCTTTCCACACAAATTTTCTATTTATGTTAACTTCATTTTCTTTACTCTTTATCCTTACCTTGTTACATCACATCACTATTTTCCATTTTGGAAGTCTTTTCTACAAAAAATTTTTCCAAATATTTTTCCTATTTTCCAAGCATTCTCTCATACAAACTGTATTTGGATCTTTGAGAATTCAGGTTAGGCACTTTAATAGTATTGAATTAACGTCCATAGAGTATTGAAAATTATGATATATACTTCTTATGAGTTAAGCATTGTTCCACCATAACATAAGCATAGTGACCTATAAAGAAAATAAGTTGAATGAGAAAATTTTATATTTTGTCGCTATAAGAGTTCCTAAAATACGAATAATTTTATTTTATGCCCTATGTGACTTTAATTATATTTTGAGATTCGACTACTTTAGCATATTACCTGCAAGCATGAATGATTTGATTTTACGTTAGATGTCAAAGAAATCGATTAGTCTTTTGTTAAGAAATATATGTATGAATGGAAGACTAATTTATTTTACGTCAATTTGCTTGTATTCATAGTTGATTATTTCTGTCCGTCTATGCAATTAGGTATAATTGTGATTATAATATAACAGGTTATAGTCGAGTATTGCTTTATGAGAAATTAGGTACACTTTAACAAAATGAATTTAGGACATTGTGAGAAATATATTACCTTTGGATTGTAGCTACTATACTATTTTTCACAGTTGCATAAAATTAGTCTTCCAACTTGCAGGTTTACTCATTGCTTGCACAACGTACTCGCCGCTATGGAAAATAATATCATGAACTTTAGTAGAGTGAGAGAATATTAAATTTATCATGTGTGAGTAGGAACTATTAATGTTACGCTTAATTATTACTGTTGACATACATGAGTGGTATGAGCGGGAAAACGATTTTGGTAATCTCTAAGCTCGTAATAAATTCAATTTTACAAACATTATCAGTGAGATGGTTTTTCTCTCCTTCTCCCAAGTCATCATTGTCCTATAAACAACATTTAAATGGTGAGATAGAGATTGATTTTCGCTATGATTTTATTCTTGACCGGCTTCCACGGAGTTTAAGATGCGGACAATTTCTTGTTTCCATATAAATTAGGAACGTATAATTTATTTTATCCAATAGTAAAAGTCTATCTTATATGTTATATAATAGATTTTACAAAATTCTTATATTTATGCTTTATTATGTAGTTACAAGACCATGCTTATATGGACAGCAAACTTTGTAATATTTAGCCACCGTTAGATGCTTTAATATGTAAATATTTTTAAATTATTGGAAAATTCATATCATGCCCATGACATTTGCCTCAAAATTTGTATATATTCACAATGTTTCATAAATTCCTCTTGTACCCATAACATTCCATCCTAAATTCCTTTCATGTCCATGCCATCAGCAAAATCATTATTAGCCATTATTATGTCTACATCTACTCATTTTATTTAAAATCATCTATTTTTTATTAATTTTATTATGGTATAAAAATTTTTTGATCAAAATTTTGGGTAGGACAAATTTGATTAGCACTTATGGTCGTTTATAAAATTTGAAAATTATATAGAACCATTTACAATTTTATTGAAAGGCTATAATAATTTATCAAATATTTTTCTATGCATTCAAATTCAATAGCATTAATTATGTGAATTTTGAATTCATGGAAACTTTCCATTTGACGCCCACTTTGATGATACATGAGAACCCAACTGATTAGAAAATTTAACATCATATGTTTTACTGTAGTGTCAAAATAATTTCAATTAATATTTTAATTAATAGGTTGCACCTACCTGAAATATATAATTTTTTGTAAATTATAAGATATTAATATTCATTTGCAATATATTAGAATACTATAATAATTTATAGAGTCATGCGTTTACACAAGAATAATGGTTGTAGATGTTTAGATATTGAATTAAAAATTTTAAAATTGGTATGCAAATTAATACCAAATCAATCAAATTATTTCAATGATTTTACTCGAAAATTAGATATACCCAATGCTATGGTTTGATTTACTCGAAACTTGGCTTCCAAGCGGAAAGAATAATACCTAACATAATGAATTAATTGGATTTTATATAATGATCATGAACAGGTCCATTGAAATGGGTTCCATGGAATTGGGACACCTTATCTATCTAGGAAAAATGTTTTAAATATTATCGATGTTGAAACAAACACTTTCAAATAGATATACAAATCAAATAAGTTTATTACATTGATTTTACACTTACCTTTTATGCTCACATAAATGTTATAATTGCAATGGGCGGTTTGGATTTGGTTTAATCATAAAGACGGGATCAAAATGTGGCAAAAACAATGAAGTCTACTGCACCATAGAAGTAATTCCCTTCTTATTTTCTGACAGTTTGTAATTGCTAGTGTTGGTCAATTTTCATCCACATCATTGTATGTCTTTACATATACTAGTGGATGTTCTACTGAATGGGGTGAAAGTGAGATAATAGAGCCGGAGTTGTGCATTTCCTTTCACTTTATTTTTTGATTGTATTTCCTTTCACATTATTATGTCTACGTACAAGTGGATTTTAGCACTCGATTTTCTGCTCAATTATTTTAGACTATGCCATGTACTGACATTATTTCTAGATGCTAGACTATACTATCACTCTGTCAGTAGCAATGGTCTGTTATTGCTTCAATGAGGGACTTTGCAAAATTAACTTTCTAATTATGTAGTATAGTATTTAGCCATTTTTAAAATTCTGTACAACGAACTCTGTAGCCAACCGACGTGACGACTTTGGGCTGCCAAGTCATGTTCAGGGGTTCAAACCCCGTTTTACCCACAGGTGTTTCGCCTCCCGTGCAAAGAATTTTGGTTTCCTCCTAATGATGTAAGTTGATAAAAGAATTTATAAGGTTTTATAGGCTTGATATGTTATATGAGATGAAGAAAATGCAACATTGTAAAGAAGATTTCGGTTGGAATAATAAAAAAAAAACTTTGTAAATTTGCATTGTTTGCAAAATAGACCCTATTATTATCTAACAAGTAATGACAGGGTCGATATTGCAAACTTATAGTCTAATTTGAAGATATGCAAAACATTAGGTTCATTTTTTAATTAGCAAAGTTTATATTATTTATGAAAAAAAATTCTTAAATATAAATAATAAGCTTGTGGATCTTTATTGAATTGAAGTTTTTAAAAGATTAAATTTTGATCGAATTAAATATTAAAATTACTTCATTTTTACTTTTTGTAATGATATATTTTAGTAATATATAGATATTAATTTTATTTTTATTTTATGTATTTAGAAATATTTCAAAAAATTTTTATGAGAAGAATGTGCCTATATATTCACATATCCTGGGAGCGAGCTATGATACCCAGACCCAAGTAAGGCTTATATATATGCATTTGACATATATATATGAATCACGTATGATTTAGTAGAATTGCGAATGATTTCCTTTGCAATTTTGATGATTTATTTCAATTAGGGCAAATGGTTATGAATGATAATTATAAGCCGATATGGATCAATGTGATTAAAAAGACCTAATGAGGATTAGGGAATGAGAATACATTGAGAATAATGACCTCATATATTATGATTTAACTAATGGAGATTATGCTAATAATTAAGGTAGCAAATGCTAGAAAATTCATAAATCGACGCCAACAAGGTAGATTAAGATGAAAATTGAAAGGGAAGTATATAATTTCATGATTAATCTTATGGAAAGGTTAGATTATGAAAATGTTGATGAGATCAGGGTGAAAATCAATTATTACCATCCAAAAACCAAAGATGATTTCAAACGATCATAACTTAAGCTAAAAAAGTTGGATTGAGACGAAATTTGAAATGGATGGTTAAAATTATGAGATCAAGGATATGAAAGGATTGGATTAGGGTAAGTATTTTGGGATTATGGTTACATGAAAAAAGGTGTGTACTTTTGACTTTTGTGCACCATAAAGTAAGCTTGAATTAATGTTAAAGTTAAAATAATTAAATGCAAAAATGAGGTGTCAAAAGGAGATAAATTCTAGGGGATAATATGAATTTCCTAAAATGATAAAATCCATGAAAAATCCTTTGCATTAATGATGGATCTAAGGGGCTAATGGCTAGCTTAAGGGAGGTGGCATGGAGTGGACGATCAAGGGGCAATATACTTGATTTTTTTATTTTTTAAAAAATGTAAAATATGCATTTAAATGAGTTACATGACTAGGGTGGTTAGTGGACATGATTTGAGATGGATTTTGTGGCAAGAAAATGCCAAAAAGTCCATGATAAGTGGACCTCCACAAGTGAATAGCAACATGGAGGCAATGAGAAGTGCACAATCAAGCTGCTGTTTGGTATTTTTTTAATGATTTTTTTAAATGCTAAATGGACCTCTAAATGAGCACCTAGTTAGGGTAATTAGGTGTCCATTAAATAAAGCTACAATTTTGTGGAAAAATTGTAGAAGGGGCAACCATATGGAACGTGTACATAGTGGACAACAAATGGGAGTTTGAAAAGGTGCACGTTCAAGGTTGAAATTTGATTTTTTTATAGTTTTTTAAATATGATAAATGGACCCCTAAGTAAGTTATTAGCTAGGATAATTAAATAATCATAAATTAAAGCTGAATTAGGTGTGGAAAAATTGAAAAGCTGCTGCATTGGACGTTCCTTTGTGTGGATAGTTTTGTGGTCCCTTAATGACATGAATTTTTGATGGATTTTTCCAAGATAATTTGCTAATTTACTTGGAGAATATTTTGCCATGTCATCAAAAAGGATAAACATGCTTTAATTATCCTTTAATTGATGTGGCAAGTGAGACACAAAGCCGGAAAAATCTAGCTCATATTAAGGGGGGACGTCCATATGTGTAAAGGGGTTAGAGAGAGAAAAGTCAAGAGGAAAAAACCCTAAGCAAGGCAGCAGCGTGCACGTCCCCATTCCAACAGCATGAGGGCAACAAAAAGAGGAGAAAAAGAGAAGAAAAAAAGGAAAAAAGAAGACAGATTCAAGCTAGGGAAGTTGAGTTCAAATTGGATTCAATTCATATAAGTATACTTCATGATTTGAGTTCTTTAATCTTAAGTTTTTCACCTCAACTTATGAGTCATGAATTTGATTCATAATGAACCCTTAAAGGTGATTCATGATGCCCTTGCTTAGGATATTGAATAAGGTTTGAATGAAAAGAATGAAATCAAGTGTTCAAGAGGAAGAAAATGAAGATTAGGGTTGATTATGAGTTGATTAACCTAGCTAAAATTTTCTTAAAACCACATGTGAAGTTGCTGTTTTAATTTATTATCATTATTATATGGTGATTCATGATTTAATAGATTATATATGTTAATTTGGGCTTGAGTTATGAATTTTAGAAAGGATGAGAACTAGGGTTACACATATAACCCTATTTTCATAATTTTTATGTTAAAAATGATACATGAATTAGTCTAAACGATTTAGGGATGTTATGAAGGGTAAAATATCTCATGTTTGAGATATTTTGAGTGTCCAAAAGGGTTTGAAAAGATTAGCCCTAAATCTGATTTTATGGATATATGTTTGGACACATCAAAATATGTTAAATGGTACCCAATATGTGTAGAGATATTGTTGCTATGCAAGAAAATGAATTTTGAATTTTAAATATGTGATAATACCCTAAATTTGGGTTTAAAAAAGCATGATTATTTGCTGAAATTTATGGATTAGAAGACCGTTATGATTTAAGTTTCAAAAGAGGCGTTGAAAGGATGAAAAACGGGTCCCAAAGTTGTTGTTTTGGAACCCTATAATGAATGGATTAAAATTCCAAGATTAAATAATAAATTATATGTTAATTAAGGGGTTTAATCATGCTGAAATTATAAACAAATTGCTGTGTTGAAAAATTTTAAGAAACACATGATCTATGTGTTGTGAAATGGACATGTATGAAGAGATAGGCATGAGAAAATGATAAATGGTTTATGTGCATTACTAAAATGTAAAAATGCATAAAAAATAATGAAATACATGAATCATGTTGTTGTTTTAGTAAATAATGATAATCTCAAATTTTGAGATTAATATATGATGTCTAAGTTATTAACTAAGTGCTTAAAGAGTACCGGCGCATGAAAAGTGAAAAATATGTTAAAAATGATAAATAGAGGTAATGAACCTCCAAATAACAATATAATGAATGCTTGTTATATGTATGAAAGTTTACTCTAGATAAGGGTATTAAAAATGAAAGGAATGAATGGATAATATGATATATAGGTTATGATATGTATGAACACCTGATTTAAAAGACAAGTGGGTTAAACTAGTATAATGTAAATCTAAATATGTAGGTTGAAAATCCTAAGGGATGCAAACACTTGAAATTGATGCAAATAAATGAAATGTTATTTTCATTTATTTAGGCAAAGATAAGGAAAAGAATAGAAGAAAGGGATTAAGGCGATCTGAGGTAAGTAAGCAAACTTTCCAAATTATTGATTTCTCTCTATGTGTTGGAATGATTCAAAATATTATGTCAATGCTTTTTATGAATGTTTTGCAAGCGGACAAGCACAAGTTTTGAAAATAACGACTTTACCGAAAAATCGCAAGTTTTGAAAAAGAATGACTTTAATGAAAAGCCTCAAAGTTTACTTCATGAGAAGCAAACAACACTTTTTGAGATAAAGATTTTATCACAAGTGTTGCCAAAGATTGGGAATGCTTTATGATCAATGGGTTGAGGAATTCGCTTACAAGAAAGCAAGTTCTTCATGATGATATTTTCAAAGGATTTCATGTTTTATGTCAATGGTTTTAAGAATTTGCTTACAAGCAAGAAAATTCTTTATGATGTTATTTTTTAAAAGGATTTCATAAGAAAAAGAAAATTTTGCCCTTTTTTCACAAAGCAATATTTGTAAATAAGTTTTGAGTTATTCTTACTATATTTTGTGATAAATAAATAAGTTTATGAAAGAAAAAGAAAAAGGAATTTGATTTATGAAAAGATTGGTTTTTCTATGTCATGATACTTGAATATAAATGATAATGTGGACATAGTCCATATGTTTGAAATGATATTCGAAAAGCTTTGATTTCCTTTATATAAGGAAATATATTGAGAATGTTTTGGAAAATATTTATACGGAAATTATTAAAAATGAGATTTAAGGATGACCAACCCAATAAGTTGATTTTATATAATAGTTTAATTTTTAGTTGTTAAAATGACATGCAAAAGATTATACAAGCCCCTCTCTATGTAAAAATGGCAAAATAAATATGTGGACAAGAATTTAACTTTGGGGTGGTTGAGAAGGGAATGGTATAGTTGCATAACTTTTGAGAGCAAAAAGGCCCCGAAATGAAAACTAAGAAAATGCTAGGAAAATATATTGTTTATTCTTGAAATTCAAAATGTTTTGAGGTTCTTTTATCATATGGGTTTTAAGATGTATTGTGTTCTCAAATATTTCAAATGACTGTCAAAATATTTTACTCAAAATTCTTCTAAAAAATAATTTAAGGAAGGTCATCCGAAAACTAGTTTTCAAATGACAACTTATTTAAAGTGGGTGTGATCACTTTACGAGTTGACATGGACTGCGGTCTGTGATGTTCTTTTTAAAAAAATAAATTTTCAAGATATAGACCTCAATTTGTGATGTTTTTCAAAAATGGATACGGACTACGGTCTATGGTCCCTTTTTTTAAGATGGTTTGAAAGGATAGGGGTTGCGGTCTATGATACTTTAAATCACACGGACTATGATCTGTGATGATGATGTATGATCTATCAGTATAAAAAATAGGCCAGTTATAGAACATGGTCGAAGATGGACCGTGGCTCACTCCACATATGACCACGTCTCTAGGGGATGACAGGAGGCCAACGGCGCCCTCCCTGAGATAGGAGAAGACGAAAGAACAACCACTTGGGTGTTGTTAAGGATGAATTCTCTTCGAAGAGGTAGAATGATCACTTGCTAAGTGTTAGTATTGGATTGGGAGAAATGCATTTGCATATGTTTTGCTTTTGAAAAACCCAAATATTGGGACATAAAAATATTTTTATGAAAAGTTATCCTAAAAGTAGAGTATTTTACACAAAAGTGTAAATAATAAGGACGAAAGGAAATATTTTCTATGCAAATATTTTTAAGAAAATGATTATGTGTTTTATATGCATTGTTTGTTATAAACAAGCCCCAAGATGGGAATTATGAAAAGAATTTATGTCAAACTTGGTTTTGGACACAAGAATGTCCACTGCTAAAGTGCTAAAATGGAAAGTATTTATGGACATGAGATTGTCCAATACCAAAGTATTTAAATGAAAAGTATTTTTAGGATATATGAATATCCTTTGCCAAAGAAAATTATGTTAAAAATGTTTTGAGACATCAGATGTCCCTTGGCTAAAGGAATTTATGATAAAAAAATGTTTTGACGTAAAAATGTCCACTGGCAAAAGAAGGTTTTATGCAAATATCTTGGAACATTAAAAATATTCATACAATACTAAAAAAATTAATTAAAGAGGGTAAACCATATATGTTTTGCCTTAACAAGCCCAGATGTGGCTTATAAATGATTTTAAGAATGAAGTTTATGAAAATGTTCTATGACATAAAATTGTCCTCATAAACAAAGGATTTTATAACAACGTTTTAGGACATATAAAAGTCCTCAGATAAAAAGGTATTCAAGATGTTTATGGAAAATATTTTAAAGGAAGTCTTGCCTTAAAAGATAAAATGCTTGCTTACTGAGTTGTTACTCAAGTTTTGTTTTTCCAAACCTTAGACAGGTACCGAAAAACTCAGGAGGTTGTGAACATAAGAAATGAAGAAAAGGTACGAGATAATATCCATGTGGGCTATAATAAATAGCCATGATAAATGAGGTAGCATGATTTAAAGTTCTAAGGTATGTTGATGTATATGTGAACTTGTTTAGAATTTTAAGTTCTATGTAAACCAATGATTGAATGTATATATATATATATATGAAAAGATAATGCTATAATTAAGTTAAGAAGACCCTTATTGTAGAAGGGCAAGTTAAGATGCTATGAATGATATATAAAATTTACTACAAGTTTATTGTCGCTTGTATGATGAATGATGTGGAATGTAAAGAAATGAATGATGATAGATAAAAGAAATTAATTGAAAAAACTTTGGACAAGATCTAATTAAGAACTCGTTACGTGATCAGGGCAACAATTCCGATTCACATTTACTAATCGATAGATCTTGGAGTAAGGTTGTGACGTCTTGGGTTGAGGTGCCAAACGAGCCCAAGCCAAAAAATTTACAATAGAGCTGGGTGGGCATCCCCTCCATGTATAACAAGAAGCGTTAGAGTGAACAGCAAAATTGACTATACAATGACCACATCTGTTCCGATCTCTTAATACATGAGTAAATACAATGGAGTCAAAGGCAAGACAAGTGTTTGGATTTCCACAATCTTGTTGCCCACACTAGATAAGATGTTGTTACCTTAAGAAAGAAAGCTAACCAAAATGCATGAATTGGATTCCATAGTGAGATTCCTAACCTGCATAGCCATGCACCATCTGATGCCAAATAGCATTACTAAAGCCTCCATGTTTAGCAATTCTTTAGTTTCATCGATCTTCCATCCTTTTGCGCCAACAAAATCTCCCTAATGGTTCTTAGAACAACCCCTAACACCATACAATTTCCTTTAACGCACCTTCCATCCACATTTTCTTTGAGAGCCCCTATGGGTGGCCGAATCCATTAAGGAATTAGATAGCTCCCCCACCCTGTATCTTACCCTCTATGGTAAATATAATCCCATTAGTTTAAGCACCGATCATATAGCTGGTTAAAATCAGGCAACATCCCCTCCTCTCTTAACTAGTTGCACATCCACCACACCCTCCAACACATCAATATATACATACTTAGCAATTTTCTATCATTTTGCTTCAAGAGGTTGCTTTGAATACACTTTATAGCTCTTCTAGGGGTCAATAACTACCCATCAGTCATGAACTTTCCCCTCACAAGAGCAACCTTCACACAAAACATAAACATATGGAAATCATCCTCTCTTCTTGAGTTGCAAAACAAGCACATAGGGTTCACCATCATGCCCTTGTAATTCATATTAGATTTTGTTGGCAATGCCTGCTTAACCAAAGATTTTGAATCTATTCAGGCGCTTGCTTCTCTAGATTGCTTTTGTGATCACCATGTCCTGGATATTCCAATCTATAGGCCTGAAACCTACAAAAGAGGAACTATTAGTAGTGGCCACCCTATAGGTTGACCTAATCCTGAAGATGCCATATGCTTCAAGGCCCTAAAACCAGCCATCAACCGCCCTTTCCTAGGGACGTGGATACCCCTAAACAATTACCACCCCCTTTCCCCGAATGAACTAAGAATAAGGTCACTTTTCCATGTTCTCTTTGTTGATTCAATAAACTTAGCCACCCTCACATCATGCATCGCTAGTTATCTATGAAGAGGTCTTGCTAAAGAAAGAGAGCCTTCTAACCACTTATCTTTGAAAAATCTGATTTGTTTCCCATCCCTCACTCGCCTTCTTCCTCCCTCCTTTAGGATATGTCTGGCTTTTAGGATACTTTCTGAAGTAAAGGAATCTATTGGTCTCTCATTGCACTCCCATATACTTTCCCTCTGAATGTATTTTGCCTTTAGGACCTTGTAGCATAGCTTCCCCAAATTTAACGTCAAACGCCATAGTTGTGTAGCTAATAAGAGCATAATTGAAAGCCTAGATATCCTTGAAACCCATCCCACCTTCATATTTGGAGATACACATTTTCTTCCGAGCTACCCAGCTCATCTTCCTCTTTCCATCCCTTTCCCCCAATTAGAAACGGCTAAGTAAGCTATTGATTTCATTACAAAGGCCATATGGGATAAGAAACATGTTCATGGTGTATGTTGGTATGGCTTGGGTCACTGATTTGATTAGAACTTCCTTTCCCCTCCCCAAGAGAAGTTGCTCCTTCAATCCTTTGATTTTCCTCCAAATGCGCTCCTTAATACCCGCAAAGACTCTTTTCTTTGATTTCCTAAACCATACGGGTAACCCAAGGTATGTGTCAATGTCTTTTCCATCCGTTCCCAGCCATGTGTGCATATCCATTCTTTCCTCCTTGTTCATATTGGCACTAAAAAAAGTTATAGTTTTATCGATATTTACTACTTGCCCGAACACTCCCTATACACCCTTAGCACTTGCAGTAGATTATTAACCTCTTGTCTTGATGCTTTTAAGAAGAGGAGAGTGTCATCTACAAAGAACAAATGAGTTAGATTTGGGCCATGAGGAGATAAATTGACCCCAGAGAGTCCGAGCATGCTGGCTCCACTATAATTAGTGCGGATAACACCTGAGCATAAACCAGGAACAAATAGGGGGAGAGGGGATCCCCTTGCCTGAGTCCCCTTCCCGGATAGAATAGCTAGTATACTTTCCATTGATCTTGGCCTTGAAGCTCATTGATCGAACACAGCCTATCATCCACTCAATCCAAGTGTTGCTAAAGTTCATCTTATGCATGATAGTAAGTAGGAAATCTCATTCCACACAATCATACACCTTTGACATGTCAAATTTCACCACGAACTCCTTTCTTTTTCCCACCTTTCCGTGTCTCAAGTAATGGATAGGTTCATTGGCTATTAGCATGTTATCAAATATGAGTCTTCCTAGGAAAAATGCACATTGTTGCTTTGATATGATATTTTGGAGGCTGGTCTTCAAGCAATTTGCAAGAACTTTTACAATAATCTTGTAGATCACATTAAATAGGCTAATAGGTCTGAAATCACTTATCTTGTTTGCTCCAAATTTCTTTCAGATGAGGACGATGGTAGTGGTATTGATCTTACGCATCTGAGTTTCCCTTTGATGATTGCCCCTTACCTCCATAAAGGATTGACACAACTTGAAAATGTTTGCTTTAATGACCTCCCAATGGTTTCGAAAAAACCCCACAGACATCCCATCCGGACCTGAGACTTTATTTGAGACAATTTTAGGATGGAAATATATTGGGAATAGGTAAAGATGTATTGACAATGAGTAAAGTGGTAATGTGAATAGGTAAAGGCGTACTGGGAGATGTGACATCTCTTCTCATCCTATCACATGCTCATTCAACGTATGAACTACCCAACCTTCTAAAATTTTTTTCAAAATTTTATCACCGACAATGATTTATTGAGCCATTTTTACTTCAATGTAAGCATGGAAATGTTTGGTTTGATCTCATTAAGGTGAATTTGATGAATCTAATTAAACTCACCATCATGTATATATCGTGTTTAGTTAGAAAATATTAAAAATTTCATCACAAGATAATCATAATATTTCGTAAAAACGAAATTATTTACCAATACATGAATACAGTAAATTAAAATTCCCATTTAGTGTCATGGATATATATTTTTAACAGTTTTTGTACCAGAAATTTAAATTTTATTTTTCAAGTTACCGTATACATTTGCTAATTTTATAGCAACGCTCATGTTTCTCATATTTGCAAATTGAACCGTCTAATTTTGAATTGTTGGCAAAGTCAACGTCGTCACTAAACTGGGCTAACATGAAATTTCACAAACTTAGGGGATTAATTTAGCAGAAGCCCGAAATTAATAAAGGAAATAAAATATTTTAATTTGATTTTTATGTATGTTATTGTGCGTTTTTACATGTTCATCAAATCCTGATTAGTCACATGAGAAGCTCCACTATCCAAGTCGTCAGAGTTCCACGATAAAAGTGAATCATGTATAGCAGATGGACAAGGCGTACACGTTAGTTTTATGCTCCGTTCAAGTGCGTGAGTTGAAAGTTAAGAACTCAATATGTAAAAGGAGTACTTACTATGCGTGGTATATATGTGAGAGTTATGATCTAATACAACTCACATATACCCGTGCGGCCTTTGGTTTTCTTCAATTTTAAAAAAGTTTGTAAAATATCTGAACCATTTTAGCATTTATTAGTTTATTTTTTATGGTTCCAAAAATTACATACATTAAACATTTCTATATTATATTTAAATTTAAATAGTTATATATCCACTCTCAAAAAGTTAAAACTTGAAAACATATAATTTTCCAATCAACGTTATTCGTAATTTCATAAATAAGCACCTATCAATAAGGATAATAAATTATTTAAATTTCAAAAATTTCAAAAATTAAAATAGCAAAGTGGTACATGGACGCCAGGGTTGCATTAGATGAAAACCCCCTAAGGAAGGTTATAATATTTTCATTTTTGAGTTGCTTTTATTGCAGTTCTGCCTGCAACCGAAAAAACTTATTGCAAACATGTTTGTAGATAATTAAAAATCGGTTTCACTTCTATGAAACCATTTTTTCCTATATAACCTAATCTATTTTTAAGATCTTGATAGTTGATAGAAAATTCACTCCATCTATTATGTTTAATATCATTTATGGAGGCGACTGCGTTCTTATTGGGACTTAAATGGGCTCTTCATCTCAGATTTAGGAAAGTTCAGATTGAAACTGACTCTCTCCTCCTACTCAACTATTTGTTGGATGACAAGCACATTCTTTCACCTACGGGGGTTCTTATTGAGGAGATTAAGTCTCTCTTGTTAGCTGCCCAACATTTCTCAGCCCAACACGTACTTAGACAAGGAAACATGGTGACTCATTTTTTAGCAGATTTTGTATCTTTTTCTTTTTTGGATACACAAGTGTGGTGGGATAACCCTCTTCAAATTATTTTGGAAAAATTATGTACAGACAATTTTTTGACAATGAATTGCTAGGATCTCCTTATCTCTTCTTTCCCTCATATCGGGGGGAAGGGATAGGGTGTTTCCTTTTCATAAAAAAAAAAACATCATTTATAGTATTTTGAAAATCTTTTTATTTGTCTAATATCATTATGCATGACCCCATTGAAAATCAACATAATAAAATAATTTAATATTAAATATCAATTTTAGAATTGTATTTTCAACATATAAACCGTCTAAAATATCATTTCTATATGGATAAATGATTCTATGAAGTATTATTATATTCTAACACACGAATAAATGGATCTAAGCATTTTTCACAGCTTACACATAAATATATTTATTTTCCACAAATGTAACCCATAAATATCTTAATCAAGATGAAACATGGTCTCCTAGATAAACAAATGATGTTGAACGCGATAAATTGATTAAATTTTCTCGTAAGGATCAAAATCTTAAAAATTGAAGGGATTATATAGCTCCACTTCTATGTAACCTGGTTACATAGAAGTGAAGCCCTTAAAAAATATTTACAATTATGCCTAACACAAAGAGTCAACATCTTGGATTTCATAAATTATGATACTTTTGATAAATTCAAGTCACTCATTATGTTTTCATGTCAATGTAGTTAAGATACCAACAATAATCTTAATTTGATATCTTCGTGGGTCATAACATTCAATGTAATTTTTGGAATCTTAAGTAAATGCATATTAATTAGCAAACATAATAATTGGCTTGGATTCATCAGAAATATTATAGTTTGAAAAATATATAGATTTATACTTATATAGGCATAGCAGCAAATATTTTTAGATACATAGCACATTTAAAACAAATTATACATCATAGTCATTATCGTAATTCTAAAAAATGTCATAGGTCTAAGCACAAATATCCCTTTATTTCACGAAGGGCATTAGTATACTTTGGAATTAAGAAGTCAAATTCGAGATGCGATTGGGCGCTTGGCCCACTCCTACCGTGGCTGTTCTATGGGGCAGGGTCTTTGCGAACCGTCTGATTCAATTTCCCTGACAGTTAGTCTACGGGTCCCTGCGCGAGGAGTTAAAAGACACATATGACTATTTTTCTACTCCATCTATCATCTCCCTTGTCTCCCCGTTTCCGTGGGCACCTACTCGTCTTGCGCGATAAACTGGAGCAAGTGTTTTCGAGAATGCTTGCCACTGCTCTCCCTCTCCTCTTCCTTTCCTTTTCATGTGAAGCAAAGGTGCTCTAGACGGCCAGTGATCCATTGCTGCGGCCATTTATTGTTTTCTCCAACCCAATATATTTCAGGTATGAGATGGTTTCTTCTGTGAAGATGTGAAGTTTGAGAATGGCTTTCGTTGGCTATAAAATCCCACCCCTCCTACCCTACTTCTTGCTGCTTCCACCTTCTCCTCTCATCTCTCTTCGGCTTTTCTTCTTCTTCTTCTTCTTCTTCTTCTTCTTCACCACACCCTCTCTCTGTCTCTCTCTAGGTTCTAAAATCTCAACCGTGCTCCATTCCTCAGAACTTCTAGATTATTAGCGAAAGAGCATTTGGAAGGAATTCGACAGTGATTTAAGGATTTCGTGCTGCAACCAAATAATTTCAAGATGCGTGTGTTGTTGATGCATGGGACATTGTTTCTGCTTGCCTTGATGCAATTTACTGGATCTTCTTTGATTGGTTTAAATTGAAGAAGATAGGCTTATGACTGCTGTCGATTAGCAGAGGAAATGAAGATCTGCTAATGCCGATTTCATGGTGGCCGCATACCAGATTCAAAGCACCAAATTTCATAATAGAAATCTGCCAATAGTGCAACTGTTTCTTGGGTACCAGTCATATGGCGAATACGTATGCTAGCCATTAACGTTATCCCTCTTAATACAAGCTCGAGGTGGACTGCAATGGCAAGGAGTAATTTTTGCTGTAGCTTTCACGGATTTCATTATAGAGGAGTTTCTCCAAGTTTCGTCAAAGCCCAGCTAGAGGAAGCTCTCACATACGGTGTGAGCTACAAGCATCTTGGGAGTTCTGCCTCTCGTCTTTGTTTGCTTTTATCTTCTAATTTTCTCTTTTTTTTTGTCTTTGGTTTTTTCTAGCTAGTTAGTCTGTTTGTATATTGAAATTTCGTATTTTGTATTGTTCTAATGGCATGTATATGTATGAAATGATATTGATCTTTAAAGAAGCTGCTGTGAAAATTCCTTTTTAAAATTTGATTCTAGCTTGCTAGATTAATGGTTAGCTGAGGGACCATCGATGAAGCTATTTTGAGCTTTTCTTTATGAGTTTTTCTTTACATTTTATAACTTTTCTTTTACCAAAATTTCATCGGCAGTGCATTTCACTCCATTGATCAAGTGGTATTCCAATTGTTTAGATTTGCAATTCTATATCCAAACCTACCGTTGCGATATAATTCTGATTGTTAACATTGTGAAATTCCTGGTGATTGGGAGAGGCGAGAAGGGCTTGCGAACAATCAGCTTGGATTTTTTTAGGATTCGTTTTTTGGCCCAAACCATGCTGCACAACGCTACATTCTAACTTTTCCTTTTTTACAAAAATGTAACATCTACAGGGACATAAATGCAAAATCCACAGTGGGCTGAGCACCCAAGCGCTTTGCTTGGGCCCTATGATCATGCCTCACTAAATTATGGTAGACAAGAATGAGGAATGATTTTATTAGCCGACGTTAAGTAAAAATCTTAAAAAATATATATACATATATACAAAATAGTAAAACTTAATTTAGAAGTTAAATATGCTCAAATAAATAAGTGTATAAAGGAAAAAATTGTAAATAAATTTTTTAAGGTGGACTAAGTGAGACACTTGCTTAGTCTTACTTAGCCTGGGCTAACAGGATTGTTTCTTGGCAAAAATATGAACATCTAACAAACTATTGTAAAATCACCACGTATTAATCCTATGCACCCAGGTGCTTAGCTTGCCCATTTTCAGTCATTTGATTAAGAGAGATGAGTTGCATGCATTGATTTGAGAGTGGATGGAATATTTAAGTTTCGTCCCAGTGTAGGGACAAAGGGTGAGAACCAGCTGCCCTATTTTATGCTAAGGTTGACTCTCTCTTGCTTACGTTCTCTACATCTCTCAAGCTCCTTCTTGCTTCAATTTTTCAAAGCTCCTTACAATCCTAGTTTGGCAACGACAAACTACGTAGAGCGTCGAGCTCTCCCCCTCTCTTGTCTTCTAACTTTCACCTTTACTTGCTACAAATCTTCCCTCTTTTAGCGATAGCAGCGTCACCAGGTCAAGAAAGGATGTAATGACACTCTCGTCATCTTTAGATATCCTTGTCACAACTCTTTTTCATCTCCTCCTTATGTCACATTTTATAATGCTTCTGTGGATGCAAATGTATAACATGTTAGATTGGGTCACATTGGTCAGGAAAGAATGAATCCACTAGCTAGAAGAAGGTCTTTTGGGCCCTCTCGCTAAAATTAACTTACGTACTTGTGAAATTTGCCTAGTTGGAAAAGCAACAAGGAAACTATTTTGTAAAGCAATCAGGGCTAAGTTTCCATTGCAATTGGTCCATTCGGACATTTGTGGTCTAATGAATGTGAGGGTAAGGCATGAGGCCTTATATTTCATTACCTTTATAGATAGTTACATGTGATTTGGTAATGTTTTATTCATCTTCCATAAGTTAGAAGCATTGGATTTCTTCAAATGCCACACGAGTACGGGTAAGAACAAATTAGTTCGAAAAATCAAAGCTTTGAGAACTGATTGTGGATGGAAGTACTTATCTGAGCAATTTAAAAAATTTTGTGATGAAAAGAGTATAATTAGGCGGCCTATTTCCGGTACTCCACAACAGAATGTGTTGTAAAGAGAAGAAGTCGGACCCTATTGGATATGGTTAGGTCTATGATGGTGCAAACAAATCTTTCAGTATTTTATTTGGGTGATGCATTGACTATTGCTAATGTATTGAATCGTGCACCCTCTAAATCAGCCACTTCTACTTTTTATAAATTGTGAACAGGTTGAAAGCATGATTTAAGTAATTTGCGACCATGGGGTTAGTGACTTTCATCCACAATTCCTCTAACAAATATGGTAAATTGGGGCCGAGTGAAAAAAATATATCTTTGTTAGATACCCAGAATACTCTAAAGGGTACATGCCCTACCCTTGGTTATTGGCACCTAATCTTGTGATTTTAAAGATCGAACAATATATTGGATGTTTCTTTTTTCCTTTAATGTTGTTGTATATTGGATAATGCTTAAACTGGCATGATGCGATTTTATGAGATCCCTAGGCCTCTTGATGCATTCGATGGTTAAGCAGATGAATAATTTATGTACTAAGGATTGAAAAATTTGGATGACTAAAATCGGGCTGAAAATTTGGGCTGAGAATTCCAATCTTTTTTCGCTCTTAAGATGATCTTTGATTTCTTAGCTTCGATTCTTTGAAAATTTCTCTCTTAGCTGTTGTTTGTTAGTTTATGCTTGGGAAAATTATGTTTTATTTCTATTGAATTGCTGGATAATAATGCCTGAAATACATTGCTACAGGTTGCCCAATTTTTATTGATAGGCTACCTGTGAGCTGGAAAATGGTGTCATTGAGAAAGCTTCAAATCGGAAGAGAGAGCTGATGCCTGAGAGGGTTGTGCATGTTTTTTCTGACTTGTGTTTTGCGCAAGAGTCACCAACGAAGGGACTAAAATGTAAACGTCTAGGTGGGCCACGGGACCAGTTCTCAAAATCACCAGGAGATATTACATGAGTTCGGCCGATGGGATACAATAGGAGACAAAAATTCTGTCATATCGCAACTTTATGTTTTTAATAGAACTATGGAATTACTCAAATACATGAGGAAGTATATAAAAATGAAGATTTACATTACAGGAGAGTTTTTAAAAAAAAAAAAATTAGAATGAGAAAAATCATGCTAGTGCCACAGACAGGGGATGCATGGCATGGATGGGGTGGAAAATAGAGGATGGATTATACGGTGTCCGACCATCAAGCTAAGGCCATCAACAGAGAATGGACAGAAAAGATCACAGCACAGGAGCTGTGATTTCTTGATGGTACGGAACAAATGAAAATTATATGGGGTAGAAAAATGAGAACGTGGCAGTGGAGCTTCGTGGGGTGGAAAGCTTATGGAAGATGGGTGGAAGTCAAGCATACTGGCAGGCTTTAGAGTCTTGAAAATTGCATGATGATGGGCTTTGAATTTTGCAAAATTTTACCTTGACCAACTTCTACCTTAGAGTTGTAAGGAGTAGGGGTGTAAATAGGGTCGGGTTCAACCTGAACCCGCATCAATCCGAACCGATTTATATCATGGTTAGGTTGATGCTTTGAAAAATCGATTTTTAAAAATCGGGTTCAACCCGACCCGATTTTAAAAATCGGATTGAGCTGGGTTGGATGTCAGTCAACCCGACCCGACCCGATTTTTGCATATGCATTTTTCTTGTTAATAATAAATTTTTGGATGCTAATAAAAGTTACCAAAAAATGT
>JAXCLR010000063.1:26451848-26466122 GCA_035584095.1 Annona squamosa | reverse complement strand
TTCCCACATATTTTCATACTCATGAATATATATTTTATTAATATATTACCTAGGGTTTACAACCCTAGGGTTTCATATACGTGTCTAAGATCGGGGTTTCACAACTTTGGTATCCAAAGGGCTCTAATTTTGATCTAATCGGCTACTTGGATGCAGATTTTTCCGATTACAATATAAATAAAAAAAGCACTAGTGGAACATGTCAATTCCTTGGAAACATGTTTGTTTTATGGTTTTCGAGAAAATAAAGTAGTGTTGCTTTATCTACGGCGGAAGCCGAATATATTGCCGTTGGGAGCTGTTGTGCCAATTTGCTTTGGATAAAACAACAACTTAGGGGTTATGGTATGGATTTTAAAGATATATCTATTAGATGTGATAATACAAGTGGAATACGTTTAACTAAAAATCTGGTACTATATTCTAGAACCAAGCATATAGACCTTAGACGTCATTTTATTAGAGAACAAGTAGAAAATCATAACATATGCTTGGAATATGTAAAAATAGAAGATCAAATTGCAGATATTTTTACCAAACCTCTAACAAATGAACCATTTTATAAAATTAGAAATGATATGGGAATGCTTGAATTAACTTAGAAACGCACAAACTGAGGGGGAGCACAGGTTCAGGGGGAGCAATCCTGCCATTCTTAAAGGATTAACCCACTCCATCTCTGTTTTGGTTAATTGACAAAAGGGAGAGAAAAGATCGGGATTTGAGTCTCAACCGTAAATGTTTGTATGAATGTTCTTAACTTGTGATTAATTGGAAGTGAATGTTTGTATGAATGTTTTTAACTTGTGATTAATTGGAAGTGAAATATGTATGGTAAACTTCAAAATACAAAAATTGTATGTTTTAAAGACATTAAAAGGTATACACTCAAATTGATTTTGTCAATAATCAAAAAGGGGGAGATTGTTGGAAACATGTGAAAAATAAGCCAAGTGTACGTTTTGATGATTAACAAATCAATTTGAGTAAGTTTTGGTTATTAATATGTTTGTGAAGATGATTAAAGGATATACAAGTGAAGAAAATGAAGCATGACAGGTCAAGTCGATTTTCAAGTTGACTCAGGCATCGACTTAGGCCAAGTCGACTCCAGCAGCGACTTCAACCTATCATTTTCGTCCAGCGTTGAAATCGGAGAGCCAAGCTGCTGAAGTCGCATCCCAAGTCAACTCTGCATGCAACTTGGGTGAAATTGCAGACCAAGTCGACTCCGACATTGACTTCAAACTTGTTTTTCTATCTAGACTTGAAATTGGGGAGCCAAGCTGCCGAAGTTGCAAATGAAGTCGACTCTGCATGCAACTTAGGTGAAGTCACAGACCAAGTCAACTCCAACATCGACTTCAACCATGATTTTTTGTTCAAAGTTGAAATCGAGAACGAGAGCTGCCAAAGTCGCATCCCCAGTCGACTCCGTATGCGACTTGGGTGAAGTCGCAGACCAAGTCGACTCCAGATTCTACTTCAGTGCGGAACTTGCAGATCAATACGATTCAATGCTAGACTTGAGTGAAGATGTAGGCCAAGTCGACTCAAACATTCAACTTGGATCAAATGAAGATAAAATGAAGATCAGATGAATATCAAATGAAGTCCAGAGCAAGTGAAGCTGCATATTTTCATGAAGGATCAAGATCACACATTTGGACTTCTCTTATGCACTCCAAGACTCAAGGATTCAATACTCAAGACATGGAAAAAAATGTTTTCAAGATAGAAGAATCATAAAGAGTCTTAAGTAATATAAAATAGTAGAAGTACAATCAAACACGAAGAAATTCAAGCAAGTAAGTCATTCCAAACAATTTTAAGTTCAACTAGCAAGCTAAGGAAGTGAAGTCACACCTGAAGTTGACTTCACCTGCGACTTGGGTTAAGTCGAGGACCAAGTCGACCTAGACTGGAACTTGAAGAAGTTGCGGACAGCCAAACTCGCACTCGAAGTCGACTCCATCTGCGACTTGGGCGAAGTCGCACTCGAAGTCGACTCCACCTGTGACTTGGGTCGCAATGGTCGAAAATTTTCAGACGTTTGCGCATTAAACATGCGCCACATACTTCCAAACGTTCGGATTCCTTCAACATTTTTAAAAGGCATTCAATATGAACGAGAGGGGTAGCTGAGAATTCATTGATTGAGCATAACTCCCATCTCCTAAAGCATTAAGTGATCAAGTCAACATCTAGAAGAATAACTTTGCTTTCAAACTGCCAAAGCAGCTCGTTGAATCATTCAGATTTCTTTACAAGTTCTTTTCTGCGCCAAATCTGTCTCTACACACTAATAACATATAGAAACTATCTTTTGTCATTTGTTGTTGTATTGAACTTGATTTAGTTTGGGTAACTAAGATTGAGTGTAAGCAAAGTAGTATGTGATTGGAGTGGAACTCGTCACCTACTTGTGCTGTGAATTGTTGATGTCCCCTAAAGCTAGAATATTGAATAGAGTAATGGCTCTAGTTGTATTTGTGAAATATAAAATGGAATGCAAGTCACAAGCAGTGTGAGCTTAGAAGAGTGGAGTAGGGAAGGTTGCCCGAACCACTATAAAATCTTTCTTATTGATTTTTATTTCTGCTCTCTGCACTATATTGCTTTCCATTTGTTTCTTCATAAAGGGGACTAGATTAATCTGGGGTAAAGTTTTTATTTAAGTTAAAAATTTTAATTACATAATTTATCCCTCCTCTCTTGGGTAATTATCATTAACTCAGGACCAACACTAGGTAAATTTGATTATAAAAGTGATGAAAGATTTTTCTTGGTTATTCTTCTTCCAGCAAAGCATACTTAGTCTATAGTAAACGAATTTGCATAGTGGAAGAGTCAATACATGTCATCTTTAATGAATCTAACACCAGGTGAGAAATGTTGTTTTTTCAGATGAAGAAGAAAACATCGAGAGATAAAGAAAATGGTAAGTGCAGGTAATATTCTAAGAAAACCTCTAAATCTACGAATATGTAAAAATATCTACTTAATCAGGTTATTGGCGATGTTTATGACAAAGTCAAAACTCGAAATGCACTTCAAAATGTCTTGGGTCATTATGCTTTTATTTCTTACATTGAACCTAAAAATGTTGATGAAGCAATATCTAATGAAAATTGAATAATTGCTATGCAAGAGGAATTGGATCAATTTAAAAGAAACAATGTGTGGACGCTTGTACCTAAACCTAATGATCATCTAGTTATTGGTACAAAATGGATTTTTAGAAACAAACTTAACGAATCTGGGATCATTGTTAGAACTAAAGCACGTCTACTTGCACAAAGTTACTCTTAAGAAGAGGGTATTGATTTTGATGAGACTTTTGCACCTGTAGTTAGACTTGAAGCCATTAGAATATTACTTGCATTTGCATCACTCAGAATTAAACTTTTTCAAATGGATGTAAAAAGTGCATTCTTGAATGGTTTGATAAATGAAGAAATTTATGTCAAACAATCACCAGGTTTTGAAGACCATGAACACCTCGATTATATGTTCAAACCATCAAAAGCTTTCTATAGATTAAGACAAGAGCCAAGAGCTTGGTGTGATAGACTTAGAGGGTTTTTGCTAGAGAAATACAATCAAAGAGGCAAGAATTTTTGAATAAAAAGTATTCACGGAAACATTTTGATTGTACAAATTCATGTGGATAATATAATTTTTGGATATACTAATGAGTTGTATTACAAGAATTTTAAAAAATTGATGCAGAGTGAGTTCGAAATGAGCATGATGAGTGAGCTTACTTTCTTTCTAGGACTTCAAGTAAAACAAACAAAAGAAGGTATTTTTATCTCTCAAACAAAATATGTTAAGGAAATGTTGAAAAAGTTCAAAATGGAAAATGTAAAGTATAAGTCAACCCCCATGAGTGCAAGCATAAAAATGGATAAGGATGAATCAGGTAAACCAATAGATCAAAAGTTATATAGGAGCATGATCGGTTTACTTTTGTATTTAACTGCTAATCGACCTGATATTTTATTTAGTGTTTGTATGGTGTACGTTTTCAATCAAATCTAAAGGAACACACATGAGTGCTGTTAAACGTATATTTAAATACCTTATTGATTCACCCACGTTGGGCATTTGATATCCTAAAGAATCCACTTTTACCTTAGTTGGATATTCAGATGCAGATTTTGTTGGTTATAAAGTGAATAGAAAAAGTACAAGTGGTACTTGTCAATTTCTAGGTGGTATGATTATATCATAGTACTTTAGGAAACAAAGCTCAATTGCATTATCAACTATAGAGGCTGAATATATTGCTTATGGTAGTTGTTGTGCCCAAAATTTGTGGATGAAACAACAATTGTGTGATTATGGGTTATCAAATATAAAAGTTCTAATTAGATGTAACAACACAAGTGCAATAAATTTATATAAAAATCCTATACAACAGTCACACACTAAACATATTGAAGTAAGACATCATTTTTTAAGGGATTATGTATCACAAAACAAAATTTCTATTGAATTTATTCCCACAGAAGATTAACTAGCATATATTTTTACAAAGCCACTTCCCTCTTAAAAATTTCTTCTCATAAGAAGGGAATTGGGTGTAATTAATCCTTTTTCATAACACATGTATTTATGTAAATATTATATCATGTGGTTGATAATTTTAAAATTATACATTTATCTACTAATTTTAGTTTTATTTTTTAAATAAGACCGTTTTTGTTAAAAAAACCATTCAAAAAATATTCAAAAAAACATTGAAAAACTTTTTTTAAAAAATCCGTAAAAAACAACAATAAAACTGTTAAAAAAACAAAAGAAAGCAATGGCAAACCAATATAAAATAGCTAATAAGGCTTTTCTAAAAAAAATGCTTCATGAGAGTTTTTTTTTTTTTTAAAACCATTTCCCAAATCCATTCAATTCCATTATGTATTCACTATGATGGCTCGGAAAGGTGGCGCATAGGTTGGGATAAAGCACTCTTACGAGGAAAAAGGAAAGCGGAAGGCGGATTCAACACCCTCGGATCCTCCATCCACTCATCAACGTTAAAGTTCCTACATCCACATCAATGAGAACGCAAACCCTTCTCCCCGTAGTACACCATGCATGTCTATCTCATAAAACTTCATGCAAGGTAATCTTGCAGGATCTAGACATCGGTCTCATCAAGCTCCTCAAATGTCCCACTCTACAAAAAATGCTGTCGCCTCATCAAAGTTTCAAATTTTCGCCACCTGTCTGATGAAGATACTTATGTGGGTAAATTTTCATATCGAATATTTACCAAAGGTAAAAAGGTGAATTTTTTATTTTTTGGTAAAGAGATGTTTAGATTTCTGCATTGGTTGAAAGAATATGGACTTCTTGAATTTTTGAAGAAAGACTTTTATATCTATTCTGATCTTGTGAAATACTTTTATTTCAACTTAGCACTAGAAGACACTACTTATACATCTTTTTTGAGAGGAATTGAAGTTAGTTTCACAGAAGAGTTTGCTGGGTTTATGCTTTTTCCAACTCATGCCACTGGTTGATATGAAGACATTGATTTTGAGGAGATTATTTTATGTTTTATATAAAATAGGTCATTAAGTCAACAGCAATGCAATTTTACAAACAAGGAATTTTCCAAACTAGATTATAAATTGCTACATTTGGTTGTTACACATTGTTTTCTGCCTCTAGGGGGAGGATATGATATCGTTACACTTAATGATTTGGAATTAATGTGGGCAATTGTGAAAAACAAGCCCTATAACATTGCTAGTGTGATGCTATCTTGTATATGTCACAGAAAAAGAGAGCAAATGGAAATTTGCCCTATGCTATGTATTTAACAAGACTATTTCAGAATTTCAACATTGATTTGAGAAGAGAAGCACCTATCAAACGAACAAGCTATGATATAATAAATGAATCTATACTCAAGCATATGTGGTATACTCGTATTGGTGATGGTGAATGGGTTATCAATTCAGACTTACATGTAGCAGGTCATTAGTTTCCTCCACAACAACAAAGGGTTTTTTGTTCAAAGCAATGATCTGGATATTGGACTTGGTCAAAGACAAGATGGATAGGATGATTACTTGGGTGGTGACAGATATCATGGATATCAAGGAGGTTCTCCTAGAGTTGCTAATTCTGAAAATGACCCGATCCCACCTTCGCTTTTCCATGGTAGTGTAATTGCATAAGTTAATTCTTCAACTAATAAGCCTCTAAACTCCCCTCATATTTCACAAACCAATCCAACTTCTCAAGTGGGCACTGTTTCTACTAAACTCGATTGTATGCCTTATAATTGAGCAGGTATACCCCTTCAACCATATTCAGTTAATGTTAATTTCTCTTCTCTCCAATCCTTTTTAGAATCTAATTTTTAACAATTAAATTCTAGAATGGGAACCACTAAAACTATACTAGATACTTTAACTCATGATTTTCATGAGTTCAAGCATGAAACTGTCACTTCATTTTCTCATACACAAGAAAGCATCATCACCATTACATCTACTATTGCGACTGCCACATCAATAGTGAGAAATTCAATTTTAACAATGATGCAACAACTTGAATTTGCTATTGGTAGCTTGTGTGAGGATAGTAGACAGTTGGGTGCTACAATGAGAGATTTAAGAGATAACACAAATAGAATATGCTTGACTGCCGGATTACTTGAGCTGAATGATCTTCTTCAAAAGCTTGCAAACAACAATCGTTGTCGTGCTATGGATTTGCCCCCATAACCACTATCTAAAACACATCCTCTTGGAAAAGAGCCTCTTGAGTTTCAAGTTCTACCTCCTTTTTGAATATCAAAACCTTCCAAATCCAGCAAAACCAAAGGTCAATTATCCAAATCCACTAACTATTCATCATCTCATATTCATTTGTCAGATTTTGATGATGAATAAGGCTTAAGTTTCATGCAGATGATTTTGATTCATTTGATGATAGACATGCAGTTTTTTGGTGTTTTGGTAAACTTCAATTTTTTTTTAATTTTTTATTAGCAAACAAATAATATTGGTAGACATTTATATAGTTTATTTTTATCATAACTATGATATCATGCACATTGTTGCATTTAGTTAGATTTATTCTCCAGTTTTGCTTTTTAGTTTGATTTTTCCAATAAGGCTATTTGATATTTCTTCCTTACTGCTTTTTGTTAATGACAAGGCAGAGAAATTGACATGAATGATTTGGAGTATTAAAACAGGAGGAGTTTTGATTGGAAAGTTCATTATATTCTTAACATGTCACTTGTGATTTATCATCATCAAAAAGGGGGAGAATTGTTGACTTATACCATTTTGATGATAGACAAGTTAAGAATTTAATGCTTGAAATGTATTGCTTGTATTTGATTCATGATGAATGGTTGTAACAAGTTAGTATTGAATTGTGTTATGAATCTTTTGAGGTTTTGCTGTAAAACTTCAGCAATTTTGGTTTGCAACTTCAACTGATTTAGTTTCAAACTTCAATAGATTTAGTTTCAAACTTCAACTATTTTGGTTTGAAACTTCAATAGTTTTTGGGTTGAAACTTTAACAGTTTGTTTAGCAAGATAAATGGATAGGTGATTGGATGATGACGTGGCTAGTTTGAGAAATTGTCTTGGGTTGTTACAGGTAGTTGAGAAAAATCCAATTGGTTGCAGATTTGGTAAAGAAAATCTCTCTTGGCGATTTTTATTTGTTAAGTTGTTACAGGTTGTTGAAAAAAATCCAAATGATTGTAGATTTGATGGAGAAAATCTCTCCTATCAATTTCGGTTTGTGAAGTTGTTACAGGTTGTTGAGAAAAAATCAGATTGGTTGCGATATGGTGGAGAAAATCTCTCTTGGCGATTGAAAGGTAAAAGCTATAAATAGACAATGAATTTGAACTGGAAATTCAATTCAAATAAAATATTTTCAAAAGTGCAGATGTGTCTCAAGGATTCTCTGTGATCCTCTATCCATCTGTCAGAAACAACATATTGAAGATCGTCATGACCATCATACTAAAAGCTTCATCTTTGTGCTTCTGTGCTATTAAATTGGTTATAAGCTTTATTTTATTTTTATTTATTTTACCTTCAATTAGAGGTTGTCTAATTCAAGAGGAAAGCTTTCATTATGATTTATGAAAAGCTTTACGTGCCACCTAGAGCCATTTGTGTAATCTAGAAAATGATTGAGATCGTACCAATGTAACTTGAGTTCTAAGTTGACTAGTAGAAACTCGAGTCAAGGCGTTGACTTGGAGAGTGGAGTAGGTGTGTTAACTGAACTACTATAACTTGCATTGTCTTCTTTGGATTATTTTTGTGGTTTGTGAAATTTATTTTGTTCCTTCTTAGATCACTCTTTGTACTATTATTCCTTTCTTTTATCAGTTTCATACGAGCCTAACACTTAAAGACTTCTTTATGTTAAACTTCCAAATTAATTGTCATAAGATATCATTTTAATCATTGACTTCGGTTTAGTTATTTGTAAATAATGTCAAAAGTTTTTGTAAATAATGTTGAAATTTCAAAAGAAAATAATAATAAGATTAAAATATACTTATAATTTTAATAAACAAATATATATAGGTCGCAGTTCTTCAGATAGGAACATAGTTATGCTACCCAACCTCATTTTTAAATTTGGGCAAAAAATTTTGGCTCATTCCTATATTCAAGGGTGCAACTCAAGTCGGGTTAGATTGGTTTAGGTAGTGGTGTACCTTATTCGTACCTTATTTACAAAAGATCTACCCTATCATACTCACTTGTCAGTTCGATTTCTAATGTACTTTACCCTACCTATTACCCATAGGGCCAATTTCAATTTCGGTTCTAATTTGATTCCTTTAATTCTTAAATGCAATATATTTTTTTTTATTTTTAAAAATATAAAGCAGTGCTAATTTACATTTTAAAATCAGATGTACATATGTTACTGTTTGCATTATTATATAAAAAATATAAATTATAGATTTTCACAACTCAATCATTAAAACTATTAATATATTAACCACAATTCACAAATTTATTTATGAAAGATTTTTGTAAGTCAATAATATATATATATAACCAAAATGATTTATTACTTCATAATCCACAACTCCATAGGATATAAGATTTGTTTGAATTCGAATTTGTTAAAATGGATTTGCACATAAGACGCCACAGATAAAACACAATACATATTATAGAGTATATATCATGTACATATATAATTATATCCATGCGAGTCGATTTTGGGTACCTAATGTATCTACTCTAGTCATACCCTTTTTGAGGGGCGGATAATAATTTATACTTTATCCATACTCATTACCTTATCCATATTCATGGGTAATAATTTGTACCATACCTTACCCAAATTAGAGTCGAGTTGGTGGGAACCCATGGGTACCCTCTCCAACTTGCACCCCTACTTATATTAGGTTATAAAAGCTTTGGTTTTACATGAGTCATTGGTTAGCCCAACCAATCTCTCATCCCTAGCTACCACTTTACTTATACTAATTCTTGTTTTAAAAATCTTTTCATTTTTCTCAACCAACTTTATCAACAATAGATAAATGCTACCCACAGTGAGAGACGAATGCTCTTAAATAGAATTCAAATCCCAAACCTTTGGCACGTAGGCTAGTAATATGAACCGATTAGGCTAAGTCCTTGATCAAATACAATTTCATTCTTATGTAACCAAATAGTTCCTAAGCCTCCATATATACAAGTATTTGAGGATTTGTTTTCATTTTTTCATTTTTATGTGAGTCAATGTACCAAAATTTATGTTTTGAATTGAAAATTATGCTTTTATGAAACTCATCTTCTATGTAGCTTATTCATTTTTAATATCTTGATGGCTAATAAAAATCCAATTCATCTATTGTATTTAATATCATTTATATTATTATAAAAAAATTTCATTTGTCAAATATCATTGTGGATGAGCCCTATCTAAAAATCTGTAAAATCAATGTAATAAAATGAATTATTCCTTATTATCAATTTTTAGAGTTGTATTTTTGACATCTAAACCATTTTAAATGTCATTAATATATGAATAAATAATTTATATTTTAATACATATGCAAAAAAAATTTAAGCATTTTTTATAATTTGTACATATATATTTGTGGGCAAATGTGACCCATGGACAAACTTGACTTAAATGAAACTTAGTCTCTTAGCTAAACAAATAATATTAAGTATAATGAATGGACTAAATTTTTTTTTATCAAATATCGAAATTTTGAAATTTGAAAGGGTAATACAGAATTGAAGTAGAGTCCTTGAATTAATATGAATATTTTTATAATTTCAAATTTTAACAATTTTGACCCCATTTGAAATAAATGATGTAAAAGCTGTTGAATTTTGGAATCGTAAGAATATATACAAATATATAAAGATTATATATCAACCTACATAAAAATAAAAACCAAAAAATGCTTAAAACACATGTATTGATTGTCGGTCAGTCCACACTTATGCATGGAATTGTAACACATCAAGTTGCATATGAATATTATTAGGGTGTGTTTGGGAAAGGAAAAAAGAAAAAATTTCGTAAAAGTTCTCCCCTTTTATACATCTTCTTGTGCAACTATCCTATCTATTTCAATTTTATTCCTTTACTTCTCATCATATCTTCTTTATATCACATCATTACCCTATTTGTTTCAAAAAGTTTTAATCCAAAATTTTCTTGCTTGTTCTTTTCTACTTTCCAAATGTAGGGAGAAGGGAGGCAGGAAAGTAAAAAAAAGGAAAGATAATATTTTTGCACCGTACAAGAACATAAGAATGAAAATAAAAGATAGGATAATTAAGCAACTAAGATATAAAATATGTAAGGGTTGTGTTATAGTTTTCCACCTATGCTCGTTAACAAAATGACATATCCAAGGGGTCGTTACTTAGATGACTAAGTACTTGACGTGAGTAAGTTAGAGAGTGTAGAGTGGGAGGCCAAGGTTGGAAATCGAACAAAGGCATTTGCATACTTATATCTTACAAAGGCGTTTTCATATCCAAGGACCTTCTTGACGTAGGGGTATATAAGACGTCGAATCCCTTCATTCTCTACATGCCAAGATAGACTAGATACTATTGCTAAAGAAATAAGAAACCACAAATCGAGACGCATCTACGTCTCAACAACTTTATGTAAAATTTGTGGAGCATCACAGTACACATCTATGTGTAGCTTTGTCATATAAGACACCACAAGTAAGCAAGCTAATGCAGTTAATATTCAATACAATAATCATCTGTACAACAATCCCCATTCTAACGCCTACAACTTTAGATAGAGAAACCACCATAATTTCTCTTGGACAAACTACTCAAATATCCAAAACATTTCTCAAAACAACTACCCACCTGGTTTCCCAAGAAGACCACCCAACTCACGTGCATATCGAACACAACAATTGTACCTGTACTATCTCATGCACAACCTACTGTGTCCATCTTAGAAAATATTATTCTAATGCTCAAGGAAAATGATGAAAGAATGGACCAAATGCAAACCCATATTAAGTTGCTTGAAAACCATATTGCCTAAAATGCTACATCCTCATCCCAAGAAGTCTGTGCAAACTCCCTAGCCAACCTGAAGTATACCTTGGGGTGCAAGTGCAGGTTGTCATCTTGCATAGTGCAAAGCAGCTTGACTAACCTCAACGACCTCAAACAAAAGCTGATAAAGAGTTCAAGTAGGTCCAGAAACAAGATAAGGAGCCAAAACCTGAATTGATGGTGGAAAAATCATACATCCTGCCATCTCCTTATTAGCCTCGTTTTCCCTTTCTTCAAAGGCAATGATAGGCTAAACTTCAAAAGCAATTTGAGAAATTTTTCTTGACACTCAAAAACCTGTTAATCAATGTATCCTTCATCGACATGCTTTCATAGATGCCTAACTATGTAAAATTTCTAAATGAGATGCTGTCGAACAAGCAAATGCTCTAAGAGTGTGGAACCATTATACCTACAGAAGAGTTTAGAGTCATCTTCTAAAAAACAAACTACTTGAAACACTTAAGGATCTTGGGATCTTCTCTATTCTCGATGCTCTTAGGATGTTTGAATCAGCAAGGTGTTGTGTGATTTAGGAGCAAGCATAAGTCTGATCCCTCTCTCTATCTATCAAAAGTTGAACATGGGTGACCTAAAGCCCACTTTTATGTCTCTATAACTTGTTGATTGATCAATCAAATATCCGGTTGGAATTCTTAAAGACATACCTCTAAAAGTTGGCAAACTATTCATACCAGTCCACTTTGTAGTCCTCGACATGGAGAAAGATCGCTAGATTCCTATCATTCTTGGACAATCCTTCTAAGCCACTGCTGGAGCGATCATTAACATCAAAAATTGCCAACTTTCTTTGATAGTAAGAGATAAAAATGTAGAGTTCAATCTCTTTGAAGCACAATGCACCCTTCGGTTAAGAACTCCTGCCTATAAGTTGTTGTCATCAACAACTTGCCAAACGAAGAAAAAGGCAACCTGATGGAGGTATGTATTATCAAAGGTGTAGTAACTGAAAATAAAAAACCAGAACTCTCTACTTACGCCTCTCTCCTAGACAAAAGCCCTCCTATCTTATTTACTATCACTTCAAAATGCGAGAAACTAGACACGGATGCTACCTCATTGATCTCAAGCAACCAAAGGAAGAAGCACCTCTAGTAGAACTCAAACCTTCTCCTAAGAATCTCAAGTGTGCATTCCTTGGTCCCAATGCTACTTATCTAATCATAATTAATGCAAATCTCTCTAAATCCTAATATGATGCACTTTTGAATGAACTGAGGAAACACAGGAAAGCAATTGGCTATTGCATTAATGTTCTATCTGCTATAAGCCCTTTTCTATGTATGCACAGGATCTTCATAGAAGACAAGTGCAAAATAAGCATTAAACCTCAAAGGCGTTTGAACTAGAACATGAAAGTAAGTGAAAAAAGAAAATTTGAAATTACTTGATGCAGAATCATTTACTCTATCTCAGATAGCAGCTAGGTGAGACCAGTACATGCGTTATGCATTTCTCTCCATCCAGTAGTGACACTTAGCAAGTGATCATGCTACATTTTGAAAGAGAATCCTTAACAGTACGCTAGCCAGACGGCTGTTCTTTTATTCTGCTTACATCTCAAGGAGGGCGCCGCTGGCACTCCTGCCATTAGCGACTTGGCCTTATGTAGAGTGGGCCCTGGTCATCCCAACCGTGCTCTACATCCAGCCTATTCCTTTTATTGGTGTACCATACATTATCCTCACGGACCGCAGTCTATTTGGTTTAAAGAACCACAGACCGTAGCCCATGTCCTTTTAAACCGGGATCACAGACCGCAGCCTGCATCCATATGCTCAAAAATCGTAGACCAAAGTCTATATTTAAGAATAATTTTCAAAATCACATCATAGACTGCAGTCCGTGTCAACTTGTAAGCGAGCGCACCCACTTTAACAAGTTATTATTTGAAATTTAGTTTTAGGATGACCTTCCTTAAATTCCTTTAAAAATATTTTTAGTAAAATATTTTGATAAACATTTGAAATGTTTGAGAAATCATACATCTTAAAGTCCTTTTAATAAAAGAATTTCAAATCATTTGGATATTTCTATAAATAAATTATATTTTTCTCTAATATTTTCTTGGTTTTTATTTCAGGACTTTTTATTTACAAAAGTTATGCAATTTTACTACCCCCTTGTCCATAACCTAAAAATTTAATAATTGCCCACATATCAATCATTTTTTTACATAAAGAAAAATTGCATAGTTTTTTGCATACCATCAAGCAACCTGAAATCAAACCATTTTATGAAATCAATCATAGAAGGTTGTGTTGGCCCCGGGTTGATGGCTAAACCCAAGAGGGGAGGGGTGAATTGGGTTCTTTAAAAAATCTTTGGTAAATCAGGAATCTTAACCCCTTGAAAAATTAATCCCATTTTTAAAGCAAATGGAGAGCAATTAAGATAAAGCAGTAAAAGGAATAGAACACAAGTTTTATAGTGGTTCGGGAAAACCTTCCCTACTCCACTCTTCCAAGCTTACACTCTGTTGTGACTTGAGTTCTACTATGTATTCCTCAAATACACTTAGAGTCACCGCTCTCTTCTAGATTTAAAGCTCTAGGGGGAATACACGACTAGAGCCACTTGCTCTCTTCTAGATTCTAGCTCTAAGGGGCATAAACAAATCACTGCACAAGTAGGTGATGAGTCTCACTCCAATCACACCCTACTTTGCATACACTTGATCT
>JAXCLR010000063.1:26435097-26451032 GCA_035584095.1 Annona squamosa | reverse complement strand
AATATTCTCAAGTTAGTCTTTGTTAATCATCAAAACTCAATCTTTGGTCAATTTTGTTTTGTTTTGAAGCATTGTTTTCAACAGGTTGGTCATCCATAAATCCTTTTTTAACACATCCGTATAAACATTTTTTCAATATTTTTAACATAGATTTCCTTATCTAAAGAAAATCAAAACTTTTTGAACATTATTTCAAAACATTAGACTGTGTCCAAACCATCATTTACTATTTGGTTATCTTGACCTAACAAAATAAATCTTTTTCACCATTCTTTATCGCGAGTTACTGTAGAAATAACTCAAAACTCATTTACAAATGATATTTTGTGAAAAATGGTAAAATTCTCTTTTTGTTATAAAATGATGTTGAAACAATATCATATAGAACTTGTTTGATTAAAAGAAAATTCTTAAAACTACCAGTATCAAACATGAAATCCTTAGCAAACATTAGCATGGAGAACTTGCTTACTCATAAGCAAAATTTCTTAATTCCATTAACATGAAGTATTCCCATCCTTGGCAACACTTAGGATAAATTATTTATCTTAAGAAGTGTTGCTTGCTTCAAAGAAGCAAACCTTAAAACTTTTCATTAAAATCATCGTTTTTCCAAAATTTAAGGCTTTGCATTAAAACCTTCATATTCAAAACTTGTGCTTGCCCATTCATTAAAACATAAACATAGACAATTCCATCATATCAATCACATAGAAAGAAAAATAACATTTTAGAAAGTTTGCTTGCTTACCTGAGATCACCATAATCCTTTTTCCTTCCAATCTTTTCCTTGCCTACATGAACATAATATGATTTTTCATATATTTCTTGTTATTGCATTTCATTTAGTTTTTCAACCCATTTTCATTAACATATATTCTTCATTTGTCTTCTTAAATCATTAAACATAACTAGCACATTTTTATTCATTTTATTGGCTAACACATAACATATATAACCCCATAAATAGGGTATCCATTCAAACATATAAAATTCATCTATTGATAATCATATATAGGTTCATTAACTTTCATTTACTACTTTTCACATTTTTTCCAAAATTCATACATTGGTGCCCGTTCCGAGCGCCCGTTATGACCTTCGGCTTCATTACATAATTTCAAAATTAGAAATTAACCTCATGAAGTGCTAAAAAAATATATATTCATGAAATATATCATATTTCCATACATTGTTTTGCACAAAACCATATTCTACATGTCATTCATCACCCTTGCATATCTATGCTTTCACATATGCCCATTTGGCAACATATACATAATGGATTTCATAAAATTTTCTAAGTCAGCAATATCATCCATATTTCAGAGTCATATCAACCTTTCATTTACCACTTTATTTAGGAAATTTTTTATGAGGTTTAAATCCATTTTCCATAGGTTTCCAAAACAGCTAGTTTGAAACCCACTTTTCACCTATTTAACGTGTCTTTTGACACATAACCTTAGGCAATTATATAAATCAAAAATTTCAGCATATAATCCCAATTTTATTAATTTATATTTAAGGATTTAACACATATATCAATTTAGATCATTTCCACATAGGTTTCATATTTCTTTTTGATTTTTTTCTCAAACTATCCACATATGCTGAAATCAGGAGTACTGAAATCTCAAAAACTTGAATTAATATCAAATCAAGTATTTTTGATCTAAAATTTCTGTCACACTTAATAACCATATGAATTAACTAAAATAAATATTTTTTGCATAAAAAATTAAGCATTTATATTTATTTTTGTATTTTTACCATGCTGGACAGCAACATCCATTTTCAGACAGCCTGAATGACATTATTTATTGGGAATATTTATACCTATAAAAACCTAATTTTTAATTTTTTATTATGATCTTCAATATATCTTATATATCATGTAAATTTTTCCGCACAAAAATCCTTGTAGAAAAATTATTACAAATCATTTTCTATAGCTGATCCTGTCACCCATTTTACCCTATTTGGGCTAATCTTCTCTGCTTTTTAATGTCCAAATTACTTATCGTTTTAAGCTAAAAATTCGGTCATTCCTTAATCACCCTATAATGATTCGTTATAAAAATTTTCATATTAAGATTCATCCATTTTCTATTCCATCCATATTTTAGTTTACAACATCATATAATTTCCAGATTTGAAGCATAAAATCAAAATAATCATATACTTACTTGATTAAATGGGTGATCTCTCCTTTTTTCCTTCTTTTTCTCTTATTTTCTTTCATCCTTTCTGACCAAGTTGGGGACGTGAGCTACTATTACTTGGGGAAGAATTTCCAGCACTTGAAAAATTTTCCAAGTCTTCAACACATATGGACGTGCTTGACTTGGTGGGGCGGAATTTTCTCCAGCTGTGGGCCCCATTTGCTAGGCATTTTCTGCACCATTGAATGCATCACTATCCCCTTTATATGCTGGTTAACTCACAACCATATAAATTGACATTTTACTATTTTCAAAAATTCCAAAAATCTGTTTACATCTTGACCGTCCACTTGCCTCCATTAGACGTCACTTGCTGCTACCCATTTTTTTATTTTTTTCCCATTTTTAAAAACACAATTTTTAGGGTAAATTATACACCTAATTAACCCTAGTTCATGAATTAATTTGGTGTTAAAAAAATTAAGAAAAATTATTACAGCAGCATCAAACATGGGATGTTATTTGCATACATAAGCTGTCCATTTTTTTCACCTTTCATGGCAGCTGTAAATCACGAATTTTCTTAGATTTTTTTTCACATAATTAAATGCTTATTTATGTATTCCAACATGTTAGCTATATATATGCATCATTTATAAAATAAAAATTGCTCAAAAATCCACATAATCAAAGTTGTAACAAACTTTGACTTTGCATTCAAGTCACGTCCCCTCTCTTGAGACAAGTCCCAAGAAAGCCATTTCTCATGATAATTAGCTTAATCCATTTCATTCATCTTATATATTTTATAATTTTATTCTATTGTTTCAAATTTGATCTCAATCCAATTTTCTTAACTCTCGTTATAGCCGTTTAAAGTTAATATTTGAAATTGAAATATGATAAATAAATCATCAATCCAATTTCATCAAGGATTTTCATAATCCAATAATTCCATAATCTCAAGCCCATCATCATCAACTTTCATCTCAAATTTCACTTGAATCTGCCTTACGGGCGTTGAGTTATGAATTTTCTAGTGTTTTCAAATGTAATTCTACAATTTTCATTTTAATCTTCATTAATTAAATCATGAAAATTAAGCTAAAAATTCATGCCAAATTAGCATATTTTAATCCTCATTATGCTCCTTTAGTCACCTTGACTTATAATGGGCTCCGGCGATTAAATTTTTAATCACCCTTCTTAATTAAACTCTAATTGTAAAATATCATAAAATTTTAAAATCATCCAAAAATTACATTTAATCATATATAAGTCACATGTAAATGTTTAATGTACACGTTGAATCTTACTTAGGTTGGGGTTTTACATAAAGGACCTCAACACACTAAGGCTTGAAGACCTGATCAGCTCACTCATGTTACATGAGTTGATAAAGAAGAGGAACGAGGAGTAACATAAAGGCAAAAGAGCTATTACCTTAAAAGCTGCACAAATTTCAGATGAGTCCACCTGACCTTCTCAAAACGACGATGAGGAAATAGCGCTACTCATAAGAAGATTCAAAAAGTTCGTTAGGAAAGAAAAAAACTTCAAGAACTTCAAAGAAAGGAATTCAAAGGAGAAAAAGAATGAAGCTACAAAATACTACTGATGTGGACAAATGGGTCATATGCAAGCCTAATGTCCTACACTCGAGGAAAACAAGACAAGGGAATGAAGAGAAAAGAAGGATCAAGGCGGAAATAGAAAATTCCAAAAGGCAAAAGGAAGAGGCATGTATGTCAATTAGGAGACATCTACAACTTGCAGTTCATCAAACGAAGAAAATGAGAGTGTAAATTGTGCAAGAATATATTGCATGACTACTATGGAGGAAGATTCCAACCTATGTTTCGTCACAACAGAAATTTTGGAGGATCAAACCACCTCAACAAACTGCACAAGTAGTGAAGAGGTAACCTCTAAGTTAAAAACTCTTTCTATTTTCTCTAACACAAATAAATGTCTCAAATGTGCTGAATTATAAGAACTACAACAAGTATATGAATCATTATATGAGAAATAAAGAAGTTGGAAAATAAATTCACAATGAAGAAAAGATAAGGTAATACAATAATTATTGTGAATGGAAAACTTGCAGAAAAAGTTGACCATCTAATAAATGAAAAGAATACTTTAACAAGTGAGGTAGAAAGACTTAAAAAGGAAAATGAATCATTAAATGAATCACTTGCTAAGTTCTCTAATCCAGAGGAAAGCGTCAAAATGTTTTTAAATATAACCGCCCAAAACTACAAAAGAGGACTGGGGTACTCTACATTTGAGAAGGGAGAATGTAGCAAGTTAATGCTCCAAAGACATTTAAAAATCAAGCAAAGCCCATTCATGTTAAACCAAAAATAAATCATGTTGCTTAGACCAAAAGACCAACTTGGGAACCAACCACTACATAGATTCCTACTCTAAGACTCCCGAGAGCTTGTAATTTTTGTAACAAGATGGGACACAAGGTATATCAATGCAAAATAAGAAAATTGTATGACCTTGGTACAAAATTAGTTTGGGTACCAAAGAGTATCGGATTTATGCCTTCAAGGATAGAGCAACATGTTGAAATTAATGGCAAATTAAGCACAATATGTGTTTCGATGATTAACAACTTAATTTGGGAATGTTTTGGGTACTAATGTGATTTGTTGAAATTATTTAAAGGCTAAAAACTTAAAATTCAGAACTTGGCAGACCAAGTCGCAAAGCCAAGTCAACTTATCCATCAACTTGAGTGAAGTCGAGAACTAAGTCGACTCAAAGATCGACTTCAAAAGGTCCAAAACCTTCCAGCACTGAAATTGAGAACCAAGACAGGTGAAGTCGCAGTCCAAGTTGACTCAAACTGCAACTCGAGTGAAGTCGCAAACCCAAATCTACTCCACTATCGACTTCGGATGCTCAAAACCTTTCAGCATTGAAACTGAAAATCAAGGTGAAGTCGCAGTCCAAGTCAACTCCAGTTGCGACTTAAGTGAAGTCGCAAACCTAAGTCGACTCCACTATCAACTTCAGATGCTCAAAACCTTCCAGCGCTGAAATTGGAAATTAAGGTGAAGTCGCAGTCCAAGTTGACTCCAGTTGCGACTTAGGGGAAGTCGCAAACCCAAGTCGACTCTACTATCGACTTCAGATGCTCAAACCTTTCAGCACTGAAATTGGAAACCAAGACAGGCAAAGTTGCAACCGAAGTCGACTTAATGTGTGACTTGGGCGAAGTCGCATCCCCAAGTCGACTCCACATGCAACTTGAGTGAAGTCGGAACCCAAGTCGACCCAGATATCCAACTTGAGTCAGGATGAAGATATATACAGTCCAGACAAGCAAATCTACATGATCTAATCATTCAAGATAGTATTTTACTCAAGGAAAAATCATTTGGCTATATCTATGGATTGCGAAATCAAGAAAATCAAATCATTCTAAGTCCAAGGCCTGAAGACAAAGCCTCCAAGAAAAATTGAACATGTCAAGTTTCATGATTGAGCATTTAAGATCAAAAGCATCAATGGAAGAACAAAATATAAGATGAATATCAATCATGCAAGTTCATTTTCAAAGAAATCCAAGTTCCATCAAGTGCATATAGGAAGTGAAGTCGCACCCAAAGTTGACTTCACCTAGGACTTGGGTCAAGTCTAGGACCTAGTCGACCTAAAGAGGAACTTGAAGATACCGGAGATTGATGTCACACTCGAAGTCGACTCCACATGCGATTTGGGTCGCAACGGTCAGAAAAATTAGAATGTTGGCGCATTAAATGCATGTCACTTACCACTAAACATTCGAATTTACTCCACCATTGTAAATGACAGTCCAAGTGAATGTGCGAAAAGTTAGAGAAAGCATTTACTGAAATTAAACTACCATCCTCTCCAAGCATAAAGTGATCAACACAAGTTTCAAGAGAAGAACTTAGCTCCAACTTGCTGCAAGTTACATCACTGATCAAATATTTTCTTCTACAAGTTCTTCCATGAGCTGAAACCTGCCTACATAAAGTATAAAGTGTAGTTTTCTTTATTTGATTCAATATTTGTATCTAATACTTGGTTTGATATTGGTGATTTGAACCAAGTGAAAGCAAAATAGTGTTGTGACTTAAGTGTGACTCGTCACCTACTTGTATTGTGATTTGCACGCTCCCCCTATAGCTGAAATTTAGAAGAGAGCTGCTGCTCTAGCTATATTTGATAATAAATTAGTAGAACCCAAGTCACAAATGGTGTGAGCTTGGAAGAGTGGAGTAAGGAAGGTTGTCTAAACTACTATAAAATCTTTGCCTACTGCCCTACTGTTGTGGTTTTCATTTCAATTTTTATTGCTTTATTTCTCTCGATATTATTTATTTGTTTCATTAAGGGGACTAAATTAAACAGGGAAAAATTTTCTATTTAAGTGAAAATTTTAAAATACCCAATTCACCCCTACCCTCTTGGGTAATAGCTATAAACTCGGGACCAACAATTGGTATTAAAGCAGGTCTTTGAGTTTAAACTAAAGAGATCTTAGATATGTCATCCTAACAAACTTCCACCGTTGCATTTGCCAAGGGCCAATCTTTCACAATGCCACCTCTACTTGATGGGAGTAACTTCAGTTATTAGAAGTTAAGAATGAAATAATTAATCATAGCTATGGATATAGATTCTTGGATTGCTATCCAAGGTGGTGTTGTATTGCCTATTGATGAAAGAGCCTTCACATGGTCCGAGGAGGAAGTTAGAACTATTAAAAGCAATGCAAAAGCCATGAATTCCCTCTTTTGTGCACTAACGGCATCTGAGTATAATAAAGTATCCTCATGCCAAACCGCTAAAGAAATATGAGACACTCTTACATTTATTTATGAGGGAACTTCTCAAGTCCAAGAGACAAGAAAAAATATTTTGATTGAAGAGTTAGAAAGTTTTAAAATGCTTGAAATTGAAAATATTTCAGAAATATTTGCTAGATTTTCTAAGATTACTAATGCCTTGAAAGGTCTTGGAAAAATTATTTCTGAATCTGAGTAGGTAATGAAAATTCTAAGAGCACTACCCGAATCTTGGACTCCAAAGATCACAATCATTGAGGAAGCAAACGACCTCAACACGCTACAACTTGAAGATCTCATAAGTTCACTCATGTCACATGAGTTAATTAAGAGGAGAAATGAGGAGAAACACAAAGGCAAAAGAGCCATTACCTTAAAAGCCGCACTAGTTTTAGACGACTCCACCTCATCCTCTCAAATGATGATGAGGAGATTGCATTACTTACAAGACATTTTAGAAAATTTGTAAGGAAAGGAAGGAATTTCGAAAGCTTTAAAGAAAGAAATTCAAAGAAGAAAAAGGAGGCTACAAAGTGCTTTCAGTGTGGTGGTATGGGGCATATGCAAGCCCAATGCCTAACGCCCGAAGAAACCAAATCAAATGAACGAAGAGAAAAGAAAGATTGAGGCAAAAACAGAAGATTTCAAAAAGCTATAGGAAGAGGCATGTACATCAATGATGAGACGTCGACAACATGCAGCTCCTCAAATGAAGAAAATAAGGCCACAAATTGCATAAGGATTTGTTGCATGGCCACAACGGAAGAAGAATTAAACTTATGCCTTGTAGCAACATAAATTTTGGAGGATCAAACCACTTTAACAAATTGCACGAGTAGTGACGAGGTAACCTCTAAGCCAAAATCTATTTCTATTTTCTCTTCCATAAATAATTGTCTCAAATGTATTGAATTGGAAGAACTACAACAGGCCTACAATTCATTATATAAGAAAATAAAGAAATTGGAAAATAAGTTCACAATAAAGAAAAGACAATGTGATGCAGTAATCATTGTGAATGGAAAACTTGCAGAAAAAGTTGATCATTTGACAAATGAAAAGAACACTCTGATAAGTGAGGTAGAAAAACTTAAAAAGAAAAATAAATCATTGAATGAATCACTTGCTAAGTTCTCTAATCCAGGGAAAAGCATCAAAATGTTTTGAAATATGACCGCCCAAAATAACAAGAGAAGACTTAGGTATTCTATATTTGAGAAAGGAGAAAGTAACAAGTCAAATGTTCCAAGGACTTATAAAAACCAAGCAAAATCCATCTATGCTAAACCAAAGATGAATCATGTTGCTTGGACCAAAAGACCAACTTGGGAACCTACTACTACATGGATTCCCACTTCAAGACTCTCGGGAGCTTGCAACTTTTGCAATAAGATGGGGCATAAGGTATATCAATATAAAATAAGAAAATTACATGACCTTGGTGCAAAATTGGTTTAGGTACCTAAGAGCATTGTTCCAATAGTTAACTAACCCAAATAGACCCATAAAATATGTACAAAAAAGATAAGCTCTACTTGGCCTTGTTTTTGCAGGTTTGTCTTAGAGCAAAGACCAACAATATGTGGTTTACGGATAGTGGCTGTTCAAGACACATGATGAGAGAAAAAGGATTGTTCCATAGGATTAAACCATGTAGTGAAGGAACGGTTGTATTTGGAAACAATGAAAAAGGTATAATCAAAGGTAAAGTAAATGTTTATGGAATTTCAAACGCATGTATTGAAGATGTGCTATTTGTTGAAGGACTCACACACAACTTAATGAGTATTAGCTAATTATGTGGAAAAGGTAATAAAGTTGTATTTGAATCTTTTATATGCAATGTATTTGATGATGATCACATAATTTTTAGTGGCAAAAGATATGAAGACGTATATTTGGTTTGCCTAGATGAACTTGATGAAAAATGTCTAATAGCCATAGAAAATGATCCATGGATATGACATAATCATAGCAATATGTCAAATATTAAAACTTTGTAGAAAAGAGCCTAGTGGAAGGGTTACCAAAGCTTAAATATGACAAGGACAAGATTTGTAAGGCTTGTCAATTATCCAAGCAACTCAAGATGCCATTCTCCACCAAAAATGAAATTTCAACGACTAGGCCACTTGAATTATTGAATATGGATCTTTATGGGCCATCAGACATTTTAAATCTTAGTGGCAAAAAGTATGTATTTGTAATTATTGACAATTTTTCAAGATTCACATGGATAATACTTTTAGCTAGTAAAGATGAAGAATTGTCTATGTTTGTCACATTTTCAAATTTGGTGCAAAGTGAAAAATATACAATTATTTCTATTAGAAGTGATCATAGTGGTGAATTTGAAAATAAAAGATTCATAGAGTTTTGCAATGACAAAGGAATTCAGTATACATTTTCTGCACTAATAACCTCTCAACAAAATAGGGTCGTTGAAAGAAAAAATAGGACAATACAAGAAAAGATTAGAACTATGCTAAATGAGAGTAAATTGTCTAAAAGATTTTGGGGTGAAGCTGTAAGTACAGCTTATCATGTATTAAATTGAGTTACCATTAGAGCAATTTTTGAAAAAGACCCTATATGAACTATGGGAAGGAAGAAAACCAAACATATCATATTTTCATATTTTTAGATATACATGTTATGTATTAAACAATGGAAATACCAACTTAGAAAAATTAGATGCTAAAAGTGACAAGACAATTTTCCTTAGTTATTCATCAAATAGCAAAATATATAAAGTTTTTAACAAGAAAAATCAAATAGTAGAAGAATCAATGCATGTTGTTTTTGATGAATTTAACCAAACTCCAAGAAAGTAGGATGAATTAAGTGATGGAAATGAGGTATCAAAGAACCTAAAGGCAGAACAACAAGAGCAACAAGGATAAACCAAAGTAAAATAGAAAAATTCCATAGAAGAAAGGGTAAGTGAAGGTAACGATTTTTACAAACCTCCAACTGATTTAAAATTTAAAAAAAAATCATCTAATTGAGCAAGTTATTGGTAATATATATGAAAAAGTAAAAACTAGAAGATCAAGACACAATATTTGTGGAAAATTTGCTTCTATGTCAAAAATTGAACCAACATCCATTGATCAAGCTCTTAATGATGAAAATTGAATCACTGCAATGCAAGAAGAGATAAATCAATTTAAAAGAAACAATGTACGATATCTAGTTCCTAGACCCAAAGATTGCGTAGTTATTAGTACCAAATAGTATTTAGGAATAAATTAGATGAAAGTGGACTTGTGATGAGAAACAAAGCCAGATTAGTAGCCAAAGGATATTTCCAAGAAGAAAGAATAAATTTTAAAGAATCATATGCTCTTGTGGCTAGATTAAAAGCCATACGTATCTTACTAGCATTTCCTTCTCACATGGATTTTAAATTGTTTCAAATGGATGTAAAAAATGCATTTTTTTAATGGTTACTTGAATGAAGAAGTTTATATTGAACAACCTCTGAGATTTGAAGAAAATGATCAATCAAAATATGTTTTCAAATTAACCAAAACACTATACGGATTAAAACAAGCTCTATAAGCTTGGTATGAAAGGTTAAGCAAATTTTTGATTGATTATAAATTTCAAAAAGGAAATGTTGATACAATATTCTTTACCAAGTATAAGAATAAAAATATTTAAACTGTTCAAATTTATGTTGATGATAGGATATTTGGAGCTACTAATGAAACTCTGTGCTAAGAATTTTTCGAGATTATGCAGAGTGAATTTGAAATGAGCATGATGGGAGAATTGAACTTCTTCCTTGGGCTGCATATTAAGCAAAAAGCAGAAGGGATCTTCATAAATTAGTCCAAGTATGTCAAGAAAATGTTAAAGAAGTTTGGAATGCAGAATAGTAAAGGCGCAAACACACCAATGAGTTCAACCATAAAGATCCACAAGGATGAAAAAGGTAAATCTATTGAATAAAAATTGTATAGAAGCATGATAGGATCTTTATTATATTTAACTACTTCTAGACCTGATATCTTATTTAGTATTTGCATGTATTCTAGATTCCAATCATGTCCTAAAGAATCACATTTAATAGTTGTAAAAAGATTTTTTTTAGATATTTGATAAATATCACAAATATAGGACTATGATATCTAAAAGGGTAAACATTTGATCTAATTGGCTACTCGAATGCGGATTTTTCCAGTTACAAAGTAGATAGAAAAAGCACTAGTGGAACATGTCAATTTCTTGGAAACATGTTAGTTTCATAGTTTTCAAGAAAACAGACTAGTGTTGCTTTATCTACCGCGGAAGTCGAATATATAGCTGTTGGGAGCTGTTGTGCCTAATTCCTTTGGATGAAACAACAACTTAAGGATTATGGTATTAATTATTATGATATTCCAATTAGATGTGATAATACAAGTGCAATCTGTTTAACCAAAAATTTTGTGTTACATTTTAGAACAAAGCATATAGATGTTAGACATCATTTCATTCGTGAACATGTTGAAAATCATGACATTTGTTTGGAATATGTTAAAATAGAGGACAAAATTGCAGATATTTTTACCAAACCTTTAGCGAAAGAATCATTTTATAAACTTAGAAATGAGATGGGTATGATTGAATTTGATTAGAAGCACAATATGATAAGGGGAGCATTTTCGAAAAAGCAAGTCTAGAGAGCCAAGTTGACTTTGCCAAAGTCGACTCCACAAAACCCAAATCGATTTCGAACAAGCGAAGTCTACTCCGCATCGTGCGAAGTCGATTTCAGTTAGGGTAAGTCGACTCCAGTGCGCGACGACTCATCTTCCTCTCTTCTTTTTTCTTCTTCTTCCTCTCTATTCGAGCGTCGTTACTCATTTTCTCAGTTTTCTAGTCAATCTTTTTCTCTCGAATCCTTGTTTTCTCACCTTCAAATCTTTGGTTGCTCACTATTTTTTGGTTATTCCTATTCCCCTCATCGTTTTCGAGTTCTTCTGCCGGAATAGTCCATCTGTTTTCCTCATTGTTTACGAGCCTCTCCCTGTCGGTCGGCCGAAAAATCACAGGTGGCCATCTCCTGTTGTGATACATTTTTGCCGTCTCTGTCGATTCCAAATAGGCATTGCCCTTGCTCGGATTTCACCTTACATTTGCTTGCAACTTCCGACAGTTCCATTGCTTTCTCAAAGTCTCATTTCATAAATCCATCTCAAAAACCATCCAATTAATCAGATAGCTCCTAAAGCAATCACAAAGCCTTACAAACTGGCTATATCCAGGCCATCTAGATCAAATACAGGCGAGGGGGTACCCCACCGACAGCGAACTCCATCTAAATGAGTTCGGGAGGAGGCACCACATCTGCGGGACGCCGTGTGTGGTTCCGCGAGGCTAATCCATCCTTGTCGGCAACCCGACAAGTCAACTCCGAATCTAGGTCAAGCAGTGAGACACTATTGGCTGCAAATAGGCAGGGCACCTCAACTCAGAAGGGATAGGTCCTTAAAATGCCGACTACATATTTCAGGACTGAACAACAGCACAACAAATTCTACAAGAATTTTTACAGGCGTAAGATCTTTGTACCCAAGATTATTGACTTCAAGTTTCTGCGAGACTATGAGTTTAGAATAGAGGAACTACTTGATTTTCAAGGATGGAAAAGGCTTCTAAAAGCCGATGATAGGGTATACCCTGATCTGACCCAAGTATTCTACTATCTTTGGGATCAGGAGTATTACCTGACTTTCGTAAAGGAAAAAGATATAAATTTTGGAATTGGAAATGGCAATCATAGGGAAAATGCAATCCATAGAATTGCACACATTTTGGATGTTCCAGAAGTAGAGGAGAGTATTCCTGAAGGGTTAACAATTCCACAAATGTACAATCAATTAACCAAGAGTAATAAATATCACCCTCGAATAAAATTTCTTCATTATATGGATTTGTCTCTGAGATTGAGGGTTCTATGGCTGTTGATCACCTATTGTATTTACCCTAAAGGAGGAGGCCGGAACCAACTAAACCCACAGGAGGCAAAAATTCTATGGAGAATCGACAATTGGGTCAAAGTTAGCCTACTTGCATTGTTATTGGAAGCCTTGGCCTCAAAGAAAGACAACCCACGATGCGTGCTACCATATAGGACTTGGATCACCAGAATAATGAATTATCTTAGTGTTGATCTCGACAGCGAGCCATTTGAAGTATTAAAGCCAACAAATGCAATAAACAAGGCCTTGTTGACTAGAATGAAAATAAATGTAGAGGAATAAAGGGCTGAGAGGATTTGGGAAAGAATGGGACAGTCAGCTCAACTAGAAGTGAGAGGTGCACATTTTGAGCGGGAGCAGCCACCTCCATCACCACAGCAAGAGGCAGCCCCATCTCCACCACTGGTTGTGCCAGTAGAGCCTGCTTCACCTTAATCACATGGTCATGCTCTCCTCGAGGCTCATAGATCCTCGACCCCCGTCCGCATTCACCGACATAGGATACCTCCGTCAACACTCTACAGGCACAACTTGAGCAGATGGAAGATTGGATCACATCATAGTTGGCCGGGATCCATACGATGATCGTGGACATGCATACTCGTCGAGACTGAATGGATCACGAACTGTGCAATATCAAGAATCGGCTTGCATTGGGAAGCAGTAGAGGTCATCGTATGCCGAGCGTGCTTGATCTGGATCCTTATTTTGGCGAATCAGTGAGAGCTGAACCCAACGTTCAGGCTCTCTTGTCTTTTTATTCCTCTACCCACATCATGCCTATCCCACTTCCTCATCGATCATTCTATCCAATCTCTGCCTTTCAATTCACTAAATCTCGATTTTTCTATCTTCTTTTTTAATTCCTTGACAAAAAAGGGGGAGAAAGTTTTGAGTTTTTAAGATAGTTTTCTTTCATGGGACGGGTAGTTTGTACACATATAAGTCATTTTGTATTTCATTGCTTCGCATTGTATAAAATGGTTGGTTATATATGAAAATGAACTGTTTTGGATGAATTGAAGTGGTTGAATGAATATAACTATGCTCTGTATGTATTTGCTATAATATGTTGATTTCATTAACTCTGAAATGCAATGTAAATGACTTATGTATGCTTTAAAGTACCAAAACAAGGATAAATGTTAATGTTTTGAGTAAATGAAAGGTATCACGCAAATTGGTTTTGTCAATCATTTAAAAAGGAGAAGATTGTTGGAATCAATGGCAAATTAAACACAATTTGTGTTTTGATTATTAACAACTCAATTTGAGAATATTTTGGGTACTAATGTGATCTGTTGAAATTGTTTAAAGGCTAAAAATTTAAAATTCAGAACCTGGCAGACCAAGTCACAAAGTCAAGTTGACTTAGCCATCGACTTAAGTGAAATCGATAACCAAGTCGACTCCAAGGTCGACTTGAGAAGGTGCAAAACCTTCCAACGCTGAAACTAGGAAACAGGACAAGTGAAGTCGTAGTCCAAGTCAACTCCAGCTGCAACTTGGGTGAAGTCACATACCCAAGTGACTCCACTATCGACTTCAGATGCTCAAAATCTTCCAGTGCTGAAATTGGGAATCAAGATAGGTGAAATCAAAATCCAAATCGACTCCAGCTGCCACTTGGATGAAGTCACAAACCCAAGTCGACTCTACTATCGACTTCAGATGCTCAAACCTTTCAGCACTGAAATTGGGAACCAAGACAGGCGAAGTCGCAACCAAAATTGACTCCATGTGCGACTTGGGTGAAGTCGTATCCCCAGGTCGATTCTACATGCGACTTGATTGAAATTAGAACCCAAGTTGACCCAGATATCCGACTTGAGTCAGGATGAAGATATATACAGTCCAAATAAGCAAATCTACATGATCTAATCATTCAAGATAGTAATTTACTCAAGGAAAAATCATTTGGATATATTTATGGATTACAAAATCAAGAAAATCAAATCATTCTAAGTCCAAGGCATGAAGACAAAGCCTCCAAGAAAAGTTGAACATGTCAAGTTTCATGATTGAACATTCAAGATCAAAAGCATCAGTGGAAGAACAGAATATAAGATGAATATCAAGCAAGCAAGTTCATTTCCAAAGAAATCCAAGTTCCATCAAGTGTGTACAGAAAGTGAAGTCGCACTCGAAGTCGACTTCACTTGTTACTTGGGTCAAGTCTACGACCAAGTCAACTTGAAGAGGAACTTGAAGATGCTAGAGATGGAAGTCCCACCCGAAGTCGACTCCAGTCTGTGACTTGTGTGAAGTCGCATCGGAAGTTGATCCCCATGTGACTTAGATCGCAATAGTCAAAAAATTCAAATGTTAGCGCATTAAATGCGCGCCACCTACCACCAAATGTTAAAATTTACTCCACCATCATAGATGAGGATTCAAGTGAACGTGCAAGAAGTTAGAGAAAGCATTTACTGAGATCAAAATAGCATCCTCTCCAAGCATTAAGTGATCAACACAAGTTTCATGAGAAGAACTTAGCTCCGACTTGTTGCAAGCTACATCGCTAATCAAATCTTTTCTTCTACAAGTTCTTCCACGAGTTGTAACCTGCCTACACAATCTATAAAGTATAGTTTCCTTTATTTGATTCAATATTTGTATCTGATAATTGGTTTGATATTGGTGATTTGTGTTGGTCCCGAGTTTATGGCAAAACCCAATAGGGGAGGGGTGAATTGGGTTCTTAAAAATTCTTTGGTAAATCAAAACTTAACCCCTTTAAAGTTTTAATTCCCTAGATTGTAACAAATAGAAAGCAATCAGATAATGAAAGCGATAAGAAAAAATAGTAGACAAGATTTATAGTGGTTTGGGCAACCTTTCCCTACTCCACTCTTCCAAGTTCACACACCCTTGTGACTTGGGTTCCATTATGTATTCCGCGAATACAACTAGAGTCTCCGCTTTCTTCTAGATTCTAGCTCTAGGGGGCATATACAACCAGAGCC
>JAXCLR010000063.1:26406562-26425469 GCA_035584095.1 Annona squamosa | reverse complement strand
TTATTTTTGAAAATCGGTGGCATTTTAGGTACCATTGATTTTCAAAAATAAAAAATAAATATCTAAAATACTCTAAAAATGGTAAAAAAATTATACATATATTAAATAAACATAGATTAATAATATTGTAAAAAAAATTCAAAAAAAATAAAAAAAATAGATGTATGCTCCCGGGAGCATGCAGCGCTACATACTCTTGGGAGAATAAGATCAGGTTCTGTTGTTTGCACCATGTTTGGTTAGCGGGGAGAAAGGGGAGAAGATATTTATTTACTTGGCTTCGGTGGGTCGGAAGCAAATTTTTTCATTTCTCTTGACATTCCGTGCATCTACACCCTCTTTCACACAACTAAAGTTTTTTGTTTTTGGAAAAATACTAAAGTTTGATTTTTGATAACTAAAATTTTTTATAAAAAAATTTAAATTTGGTTGCTAAAGAAATTTTAGTTGTTAATAATTGATAATATGTGTGATCTCTATCAAGGCGTGATTTAATTGTGAGTAATTCACTAGCTATTTAGAAGTATCTAATGAAGTGAGATTTAGATGTGGAGAAGTTTGAAGTGGAAATTGAGAGATTATGTTAGGAATCGGAATAGGAATAGGAATATTAATTTTAAGATCGAGTAAAGCATAGTTGTCAAGGAGTGAAAATTGAGACTATTGAAAATTAAAAAAAAAAATGTAATTTTGAAAGTGGAAAAATAATCCGATACTCATTTTATTTTCTGCAATAGAATAATTTTTGTGGTTGGAAAACCAAATTTTGATCTACTTGTAATAATGTTATCATAATCAAGAAAATTTCCCTTGCTAATAATTATTAATAGCTAAGAAAGCCGTTGGTTGCCATTGATCCTTGGATGGACCTAGGATTTGGTTGCTTACAGTTTTTTTTTTTTTCTACTAAGAGTTGTCCAAAATGAATTTTCTTAGGGTGCGTTTGGATACGGCGAAAACGCGTAATATCACGTTAAAATTTTCATTGACCGGGGGTTTGCGGAAAAATCCGTCACTTCAAGAGGTTTTCCGCAGGATCTACTGCGCCCCAGCGCAAACAATTCGAAAAATTCATATATGCGGAGGAGGGGCGATCGGAAGAATTCATGTGTACGACAGCATGATGTGACGGCTTTTACACGATGAAAAACTGTCACCATATTTTTCACCGATGACAAACGCACCCTTAGAGTGGCTTGTTTGGAATTGTGGCGTTCGATGGAATGGGGTGAGGATATTACCTTTTTCTTATTCCCCATGACCTGTGTGTAGTTACTCTTATTTTTGGATTCTCCCCATTTCTTTTTCATTTGGAATACAATTTTTCATTTACCAAATACATCACAGCTTCATTTAAATCCAATCACATTAAATGGTTTGGAACAAGTCTTTATGGTTGACCTAGGGGACCCTTTTTGTCTAAATGGAGGCTAATGCATAGTTTTCAATCGTGGACCTCACGCAGCATTTTTTGACACCTGATAATGGGTATGTCTAAGTTGAAGCTTATGTGATTTAGGCACCCAAGAGGAAGCGGCTGAAGCTTACGACATTGCTGCCATCAAGTTCCGCGGCATCAGCGCAGTGACCAATTTCGACATCAGCAAGTACGATGTAAAACGCATTTGCTCGAGCACCACCCTCATTGCCGGTGATCTGGCCAAGCTCTCTCCCAAGGAATCATCCGCATCTGACGACCAGGATCAAATGTCCACGCCCCAACAGGCTCCTCCCCTTGAGATAGCAGCACCTTATAATATGCACAGCAGCAATACCAGTTGCATCGAAGAAATCCCCAGTAGAGCATGGAAAAGCAGCAACAAGAACCAGCAGCTAGTTTCTTCATCAATGAATACTAATTCGAGTAGTCCAGAGCAGGAAGGGGCCCCCAAGGAGTCTTCTGGGGTCCCTTACAAGAGCAATGGCGATGGTGAAGAGAAGCTGGCGGCCATGTACGATGGTCCTGGCTATGGTGGGAGTGGTGGGGATTTTACGCAATCGTTTTTCTTTGCGTCGTCGCTTGCTCCCAAGTACGAAAATGGCAAAGGTGGCAGCAGCGGTGGTGGGAGTGGGATGATGAGCAGCGACTGTGCCGGAGCCCCGGGAAATTGGATGCAAATGGTCGTGGCAAGGCCGCCCGTTCCTGTGGTTCATCGTCAGCTTCCCATGTTTGCCTTGTGGAACGAATGAATCTTAAACGTACGTTCGTGAATTGAAAAGGAGAGAGCAGATAAAATGGATGTCATTTTTGTGAAAGAAAGAAAGAAGGTCGCTAGGCGTTTAGGTGGGAAAATTTGGCCAATTCTCCATGTACATGAATTTGGTATTAGTGCTTTTGCTTTGCAACGTTTGCTTGCTTATGTGCTTTTATCTATTCAAGGAAGCGTACTTCGAATTATCTGCATTCGCGCTTATAGGCAGCCGGGGCTGGGGCAAAAAGTAATGGAATTTAAGTTATTAGAAAATTTCTGTTTCTAATTGATACGCTACAACAGAAGACTCAGAAGTTACCGTATGTAGTTACCTTTTTCTCGGCTAAATTTTAATTTTACTTGAATTTGATTATAAATAGGTAAAATTTAACATTATTTTCTGTCAAATAACCATCATTATTTTCAACCAAGAATAAATTCTACCAGTATTTCGACATTTAGTTGCAAATAATATGTAAACAAACTATATTTGACCCATGCCAACACCTTTATGCAGCTAAATATCCACAGCTAAATAGGAATGCCCAACTACAGTGGGGGAGCTAGATTTGGCTCCGTAAATAAATAAATAAATAAAAGAGTATATATATATAGGGAGCTATTCTAGTGCACCACAACTGCATAGGAATAGCTGTACATTTATCAAAAGTGGGCCCCACACATATTAGAATGTAATAAAAATTTATATAATCATTTATTCATATATAAATTTTATAGCAAATGGTTTCTATATTGAAAAAACCACTTTAAAGTTGTTATTTACATTGAATTATTTTATTACATTGAATTTGTACCATTTTCATGTGGGGCCTATATACATATCTGATTGGGATGAAAATTGTTATAGTAATAAAATACATTATTCTAAATATAATGGGTGAAGTAGATTATGATTTTAAGATCATGTGAGGCCTATTTCAACGATTTCCATTACAGCATCACTGCACCTAAATATTTCTTATACATATATATATAAAGAGAGAGAAAACCATTCACGTGCAGACGATCTGCTGTAAGATAGGTCTAACACATATTAGAATATAATGAAATTTTATACCATCATTTTTCCATATAAAAATCATAATTTAGATGGTTTGAATGTTAAAAATAGCATTTTAAACTTAATTTTATATTAAACTATTTATTAGGTTGGTTTTGCTCCATTTTAAGGTGAGGACTACACAAATGTTGGATTTAGATGAAAATTGGTATGCTAATAAAGTGAACAATTCTAAATATAATGGGTGGGGTGAATTTTCCATTCATGATCATGTGAGGCCCACAGCGCATGAATTGCAAAGTGCATTGGCATACACTATAATTTTTCCACACACACACATATATATGTGCAACCAATTTTAACTACAGTGATGCTTTTATATATTGAGTGGTTAATGAAGGAATAATTAAGGATGCAACTTCAGTAGAGTAGATCAAGTTCCACATGGATTTCATCATATTGTGTTTTGAAAAATTCTTACCCTATTTTAGTTTAAGTTGCGTTGATCCTAAGCTTATCTTACTTTATTTTTTAAGGTCAAGTCAATTTTTTTTTTGTTTGAAATTGGTTCTTTAAAAGAGTTTTTATATTAGATTTGAAACTATAATTTTATTACAAAATTTAATTAAAAACTTATGATCAACATCATAATAATATTATTTTTCCTCATAAAAATAATGCTATTTTTGAAATACATTTATTAAAGTTACTAAATAATAAATAAATTAAACAAGTTTCTATATATTTTAAGAAAATATTTATATTTCATTATAAAATATATATTCGACATACACTAATAATTCAAGTTAGTTCCAAGTACCTAGATAGTAAAATCTATCTTATCCTATGGGTATAAAAATAGAAACATACCCTATCTATTTTAGAGTACACAAAACCCACATATACTTTATCCAAATTGCTTATTTTCTCTTGACTTTTACATGGATCCCGATGTTTTTAAATTATATACCAAAAATTATCCTTTCAGAGTCTTCAATATGATTTTTACAAATTTGTAAAACATAAGATTAACATTCTTCATGTGCAAGGGAGTGTGAAGTAGTTGAATTTTTTATTTTAAAATTTTTATAAAAAGTATATAGAAGAATTCAAAATAATAAAATTTGGTATATGATATAAACTCACTCGACCCACATGAAAATGAAGAAAAAATAAAGAATATATTTTGAGGTATGAGCTTTTTTGAGTAATGATTTACTTAGCCCATGCCAAAAAACTCATTTTTTTTATTTTTTTCTCTTTTTATAAACTTGCTTATATTTTAAATTACTAAAATACTCTCAATTTTTAAAATTAAAAATATGTATAAATCTCCAAAAATAGTAAAATTTAATACATATGCTAAATAAATTTAGATTGTTTATAAAAAAAATGTAAAAAAAATAAAATAAAATTTGCACGAAGGTGCATTGAAGTATAGTACACATAGATGCATTTAATTAAATGCCTTAAATATATGTAGTATAAGGTTCGCTTGCAAGTCTATGTAGCCCCCTCTATTTTTTATATATTAATTATTGATGCAAAATTTAATCCATTTGTTATATTTAACACATTTATTCTTGTTAGGAGGACAAGTTTCATTCAAATTAAATATGTGCATCGGATCGCAGTTGGTCAAAAATAAATATATTCATGTGTAAATTAGTAAAAATATTTGGATTCATTCAGGAAGTAACTTCTAATAAAGTTGGCTTAAAATAAGCCTCACATGATTACAAATGATAATTTGCTCCACTCATTATATTTAAAATTGTTTATTTTACTAGCATACCAATTTTCATCTAAATTGAATGTGTATGGGTCCATCTAAAAATAGTGCAAATCCTATGTAACAAAATAATTTAATATAAATAACAATTTTAAAGTTATTTTTTGAGCATGCAAACTATCTAAGATATAATTTATCCATATATAAATGAACGTATAAAATATTAATACGTTTAGGTACATGTAGACTATATTTTAAACCAATTGTACCGTAAGTGATAGTATAGTTAACTAGGTAGGATAACCGAAATATATAACTTTTTTGCAAAGATCTTATGAAAAACATGACATTTAATTTCATTTAATTTCAAAGAGATTGCAAACTAGGCTTTGCCCTTGGCTAGTCACGATGTCACTAGTGTTCAAACAAGGGGTACAACTCAAATTAGATTATACTAAGTTTAGGTGAACCTAAACCTTAAGCCAACCGGAAACTAGATTTAGATGAACACAAATCCTAACTCTAATATTAGAATTTAGGTTCAGGTCGAATTTGAACCAGATAAGCATTGACTTCAGCCTTAGTTTTGATTTGAAATTTAAAGTACTCTCAAACTAATAGAAGTTGAAATTACCAATAATTTGAACATTATTGTATTCTTATGTGAATAATTTACATGTAAATATATAAAGTCTTTAGTTTTGATAAAAGTTGATCTTCTAATTAAAAAATAATTCTAAAATCAATGAATGTAATGAATTTATCCATTAATAATCCGGGTAAGAAAAAAATGAAATTATATAAAATTACTATCTAAAGTTTAATAAAAGTGAGACTTATATATTTTATAAATAATTGTTGTATACGTAATAATTTTAAAGAGTTGATCTAATTGCAATTATTTGCAAATAAAATATTGTAGACACTTCAACTTTATAAACAAAGGTAGATGACATTTGAATTTTAGAATAGGTGTTTTATAGTGTAATTAGGTCATGATCACATGGAAGAAATTTTATTATAATTATAGTTAAAATGTTTAATATATAAATAGATATAATTATTAATAAATTAAGGGCAAATATCGGGTTTAGACCAGGTCAGATTTGGTACCAGATTGATGAAAACTTGATATTGATTTAGGTTCTCTCTAATTGGGTTAAAACCGGGCCTAATTTGAAATTTTTGAAAATAAAACTAAAATTTAATTTTGACATCAAGTCGTCGGGCAAGTTTGAACTGACCTGGTAGCAAGTTATACTTGAAGTTTGAACCCTCGAAGAACTATTAACTAGAAGCTTGTTGTCTCCTATGGTAGATGGAGCTTATTGTCTTCCATAAGCTTAATTATAACAAAAAAAGATGAAATCTAATATTGTATATAAACAATAAAAAATCCAAAGAGACCTAAATATATAGTCCCTACCTAATTTAGTTTCATCACCTATCCCATATGGTGGCCCATAAGTCCGGTGTATTATGGTTGCAGGCCCACCTAAATATTTAATTTGTTGACTTTGACAATTTTTTAACTTTATTTGATATTTTAATTTTTTTATTACACGGGGTTAGAGGGGTGGAGAGTCGAACCCCCACCATGCAGCAACAGGTCACTGTGTATTACTATTGGTGCAGGCCCATGAACACTTGATATTTTTACTTTTGAAAATTAAAAATAAAAAGGAAAAGGAGTGGATGCATGCTGGTCCTTTTTTGTAAATAATTCAAAAAATTGCTAAATTTGAGAAAATAAATACCTAAGTTGATATTGCACAAGTGTAAAAAAATCAACAAATAATAAAATATTTTCTATGGTCACCGGTCCTAACTGGCTTGGTCCTTACATGTCACAAGCATGCGGCTGCAAATTTATCAAATTTCAAATCACGTGGGCAAAAATATAAAATCGGTTAAAAAATAGCACAATTTTGATAGTAACATATATTCAGTTAAGGCACTGCAGCCGTGGCACGTGATCTAAAGCTATATTTTATTTCATTCATTTTCTATGCAGAAGAAAGTTTACAGAGAGAGTGTGTGAATTTTCTCAATCATATGCATTATGTTTTGACGAACAATTGAAATTTACCATCACATCAAATTTCTTACATGTGGTAATCTTTTTCAGCCAAATTTAATTGCGTTTGTTGCCAAATATAGATAAGTATTAGTTTCAGGCAAAATTTTCTTATTATTTGAGGCAAAATTTTCGTGGCAGCATTAAACATTCCTTTAGTTGCATTCGATAAAAAAAAATAGCCATGTTTAATCAGATTCCATCAGTTAGTGCAATTAAATATTTGTAGCCGACAGTTCTTAAAAAAAAATTTGTGGCCGATATAATTAAAAAAGTTATTTATAGCCGTAGTACATTTGTGTTTCAAACTATACAAGATTTTTATATGAAACTTAAAATTGGAATTAGAATGCAATAATGTATATTTTGAATGGGAATAGTTGTCTTGTCTTAAAAATATAAAAAGTTGTATTGAAAATTAAAAAAATCTTCTTACGAATTGAAAAATTATCTTGAAAAAATGGAGATACAAATGTAATTTAAGAGTCTTATAAAAATATTAAAACATCAATTGCAAAAAATGAAATTTTCTCTTGTGCTCCTACGCTATTAGTTTGGCTATTAGTAATTTTTTGTAAGAAATGGAGTATTTTATTAAGAGAAATTTTGTAAATATGCTTATATAGTTTAATCATAATAACAAATATACCTATCAAGTTTTAAAAATTGCAAATAATCTCACATAGCTTAACCATAATTGCAAATATTCTATTTTATTATGGCATCATCATAATATTGTTATGACATGGATACATTTGCAAATATATGCTAGCTAGATAGGTATATTTGTATATTGTTTTTATACCATGGGGAGTTTGCTAACACTAAAAATTTTTCAAATAAAAACTTTTCAATATTTAGGTGGGTGTTCCAAGCAATACAAATTGCTTAGATTGAATTTGTATCACTATTTCCAAGACAACATTTCAATTTCCAAAACATATTTTTCAATTTCAAGTACAACTTTACTCGTTCTTAATACATATCATTACATTCTCATCCCAAATATAGATTCCATTCAAAAATTTTATATGGTTTGGAACAAGCAATTTTTTCACTTTCTATAACTATCTTATTATTATTATTTTTTTTACTTTTTCCTATAAAACTAGCATACTTTTCAGTTATTTTTATACGACTACTTATATGTATATATATCTAACTTATCTATTTTACTTTTATTCTCTTTACTATTTATTATTATCTTTATGATATTACATAATTTTTTCTCATTTTGAAAACTTTTTTGCTAAACAAATAAAAAAATTTTACACCAAAAGTTGTATCACTTTCCAAATATACTTTATATATGCAAGTATACTTACATAGTTTATTATATATATTTGTAAATATATTCATATTGTAATGATGTCGTAATAGAAATAGGATGACCTTCTGCCGATGTTAATATATCTGTAGTTGTGATCAAATCATGTGGAATTATTTCCAACGTTTAAAACTAAGTGAGCATCTTTCCCATTATGAAGAATTTACGGGAATATATTTATAAATTACTCTATTATTTATTGATTCTTGCGATTATTTTGATAATGCGGTAGGAATGAATCTACGTTCCCAAGTTTCAGTAGGATCGATGTCGTTCGTACCCTGTATCTGCCAAAATGCCATGCTTTGCGATGTGTCGTCTGGTCTGGCCTCGTCATGACTAATGAATGAGCGATCGAGTGACCGACCGATCTGTCGACCAAACGGGCTTGCTGGCTTTATATTCGCTTTCAGACAAAAGCACAGACAAGAAACCTTGAATTGCGTGCCCATACCAAACCGCAGTATCTAGCTACCCATCCATCTGCCTTTATTCCGTCAGCGCAGCCCAGGCACATTCAGAGCAAAGCGCAGCACAGATGCGTTCAGGTTCGATAGCTCCCTAGCTGCCAATCAATCGCGTTATTCGGGAGTGTTTTATGGGCTAAAAAACAGTTGACACCTGAAATTTAATTTTTTTTGTTTTCATTCTTTATAATTATTTTATTTTAAAAATTATTATTATTATTATTTTTTACAAACTATCTTATTTTTCGGTCATTTCTACACAGTTATTTATATAACTAAATTATTTATTTTAACTTTATTATCTTTGCCTCTCATTATTATCCTTACCATATTATATTATTTTTTTATTGAAAAATTTTACTCCCAACTAAATACACCTTCGTGGATCGGATCCATCGAGAACCTTGCATCCATGTTAGCGCGTATGGTCATTTGCATACATTCACCCATATTTCTATTTTGATGAATGATTCATGTTAGTAAATAGCCGGACCCCAACACCAATGACAACATGTATTTCTTCTTTGAGGATTCATTCAATGCTCACATAAGTAGAAGCCTCCATTCCCATTTTTACTTTTTAAATTTAAAATATTTCATCTTTATCCTTTATTTTTAAAATTTTGAAATAATTTCTTGAAAAATTTAAATCGTTTATCATATTTATTCATATCTATTTTATTTATTTATGATTTCAAAAGTTACATACATTACAAACTTTTATATACCTTACTTAATAATTAACTTTTAGTGTGTGTTCCAGAAGTGATAAAATTTTTGTAAGAAAAAATTTATCAGGGTAAAAATTAGTTGTAGGACTAGTTGTGTAAAAATATTGAAAAATAGTGTATATTCCAAAAGTGATAAAACTTTTGCAAGAAAAAATTTGTGGGGTTAAAAATTAGTTGGAGTAGCGGTGTAAAAATAATTGAAAATTAGGACAGTGATATAAAAATGTAAAATAAATAATTAAAAAGCTAAATTAATTTTCTAGAGTGAAAAATTTTAGATGGAAAAGTTTAACAATCCATTCCATCCATTTACAAATTGCCAAACACTCCAATAAATCTAGATGTAAAGGTTCAACTTGGGCTGGGTTCGGCCCAAACCCGAGGACGAGCAGTTCTAAAACTGCATGGTTTTCAACCTAAGCCCGATTTCAAGTCGGGGTCAGTCTTGGGTTTAAGCAAACCCAAACACTGTAAACCTGAATTCGGAGCTAGATGTTGTGAAATATTATTATTTAAAATGGCCCCATATAAAATAAAAATTTCTACTGAACCTTAGCGTCCCCCCTGCTTTGCCTTCCTCCTTTTGTAGTCTTCTTGCCATCTAGACCGACCGTTGTGGCGCTGTCTTTCCTCCATTGAGACCTGATCTTTTCAGGCCGAATGCACGACCTTCTTTGTGCGTCTGACCCAAAAACCTATTTTTTAATTGTTTTTAAAAATTTTTTCATAGGTAAATAAATCTAGGCATGTTAAATCTATAATCAAGTTTTACCATTTTTGGATGTTTTTAGGTATTTTTTTGGATTTTTAAACGCAGTGTAATTTTTGTTATTTTTGGATATTAGAAAATTACGGAAATGCCACTGTGTTTAAAAATCCAAAAAAAATATTTAAAAACATCCAAAAATAGTAAAACTTGGTTTATAGATTTAATACACTTAGATTGACTTACCCATGAAAAAAATAAAATAAATAAAATAAATAAGTTTTTGGGCCGTACTGAAAAGATCAGGCGCCTCCTCCATTCATCTATCCTCACCGATCGAACGCCATTGCTATTCCTCACTTCCTCCGTTCTCAGCTGCCAACACCGTCGACTTTGCCTTCCTCTTCTCAACGTATTCTAGCCATCGCCGACACCGTCTGCCTCGCCTTCCTCTTGTCACCGATCCTCTGTTCTCAGTCGCCATCACCGTATGCTTTCCACCCATTGCCGCCGCTGTCTTCCTCATTCAATCCACCATTCTCAGCCACCGAATTCATCCATCTGCATTATTGATTTGCATCGATTTCTTCTGATATTGAAATGCTCGGCTTATCTGACTATCTCCTTTAATGTTTCAGTAATTTCATTTTCTTCTCCATTTGTTTGAGTTTGTTGTCATTTTCTTTGTTATCGTTTTTTCAAAAAGTCCATTTCCAGCTGAGACCGACCACTATTCCAGCAGTTGTGATGACCAATTGTCTGGTTCTTCTCTAATACTATTTCCAGATGATCTGTTCGAATGATGGTTTAGGCATTGCCATCGGACTGATTACTGGCCATCGAAAATAAATAAAAAAAGCTCATAAAAAAGAGAAATCCTTAGAAGCTTATGTAAATTATTAAGAATTGCAGGCATCCATCGAACTGATTGATTGTAGTATGGTTTAATACTAATAATTTTGTAATGGTCTCATTCCAGCACCAATTGTTGTTCAAGTTATGCTACAAGCCTATAGTATGGTTTAACTCTAATAATTTTGCAATAGTTATAAATTAAATGCCAACAATATGGTACTACAATCATTGAAGATTGTACGAGATTCCTTGTATAAGAGACTAAGTGGAGGACGGATGGCAAGTGTTTAAGCTTATCTCTAACTATTGTGAGAGTATAACTACATTTTTGGTCACCATTTCCTATCAGGGGAATGTCAACTTTGTATATGCATGCATTCTAAATATTTTTGCCATTATGTATGTTTGTGTTGATATGCATTGATTAATGTTTTGGTTTAATTTGGTTATTGATATAATATAGGTAGAATTGTTGGGATTGAAACAAAAATCTCCAATTTTGATTATATTTTATGAAAATGATATCTAAGTGGTTAATAAAATATGGACAGTTCAAGTAACATACAAGACAAGACCATTGAAAAAGAGATCAATATTAAGAAAATAAAAAATACGACAACTGCTTCAAACACTATTGATCTTACAGAAGGTTCAGATGCAAATGAGCCTCTTTCGAAAAAGGCAAAAAGAGTAAAATTTCATCACCAATTTGGGAAGAATTTGAAAGGATTTTAGTCAAAGATGGAAAAGTAGCATGGGATATTTATATATATTGTAAGATTAAACTTAACTATCCAAGTATTCAAGGAGCAAGTACATTAACTAGACACTTAAAGGTATGTACGTATAATACCAACAAAAGAGCTAAGGGTCAACGCTTATTATCATTTCAAACAGTTATAGATGATGATAGAAATGTTATATCAAATTGGAAGTTTGACCAAGAAGCTTATAAAAGAGCAATGACATGAATGATTATTCTTGGTGAATTTTCGTTTAAATTTGTTACGAAAGAAGGGTTTAAAGAATTTTCTAAAATTATTTAGCCACTCATTAAACATGTTTCAAGGATTAAAATTGTGAAAGAAATCTTCAAAATATACGGTTTGGAGAAGGCTAAATTATGGAAGATTTTTAGTGAGATTGTTCAATGTGTATGCCTGGCAACAGATTTATAGACTTGAAATCAGAATATTGGGTATTTATGTCAAAATTCTCAATTTACAGACTCGACTGGACTCTTCAAAAGTGTATTCTTAACTTTTGTATTCTTCCATTACCACGCATAAGTGAAGCTATTGCTAATGCAATTAAAGAATATTTGAATGCTTGGAATATTAGACAAGTGTGTACTTTTATTGTTGACAATGCATTGACCACTGATGTTGTGCTAAATATTTTATGTTTGAATTTAAAAATGAAGAAATCTCTCTTTAGGGGTGGGGAATCTTTGTATGTTTGTTGTATTACACACATTTTAAATTTGGTCATGAAGGAGGGAACTGATCAGATTAAGGATTCAATTGCTCGAATTCGTAATAGAATAACGTGAGTAAAGAGTTCTTTTAGTAGATAACAAACATTTGAAAAATCTTATGAAAGTGTTATAATTTGAGTAAAATATCTTTGTATTTAGATATGTCAACACATTGGAATTCTACATACTTAATGTTGAAGCATGCTTTACCCTTTGAAATGACTTTCAAATATCTTGAAGTGAATGATGTAAGCTTTTGAAGCACTAGTCCTCTTCTTGAAGAAGATTGGAATCACACTAGAGTCCTTTGTGACTTCTTGGTCTTAATTTTTGAAGCTATTGATATCTTGTTGGGTACTAAATATATTGCTTTCCAATACTATTTTTCTCAACTTGATGCGATTCAAGATCGATTAAATATATTTTCAATTGAGAATAATAACCCCATCATTCTTCAAATGTGCAACAAAATGAAGAAAAAATTTGCAAAGTATTGTGGTTCTGTTGACAAGTTCAATATTTACTTACTCATTGCGATAGTATTTGATCCACAGTACAAGCTAGTGTGAGGACCGAATATTTTATTTTAATTTCATTATAACCCTTCTCTATTATGAGATAATTTATGAACATGCTACTAGGAATTTATGATGTTAATGGATTAATAATATATATTGACATTGTTGAACACTACGACTATTTTCTACCTCACAAAGTAGGTATTATAAAGAGGAGCCCGTGAGCTAGGGCTTCATCTTTCATTTGCGCCTGACTACTTTTCTCTCTTCTTCTCTTCCTGTTCTCTACTTCTTTCTTTCTTTCCCTCTTATTCAGTTCGATCCAGCTGTAGATTTCTTCAAGAAAACTCTACCAACCGCCTTGAAGGTCATTGATTCCAATCAAAGAAGCTCCAAATTTTTGCAATCCAAGCTTAGGGTCGCTGTTTTTGGGGAAAAGCATGATTAAGGTAAGTAGATGCCGCCCTTTCTTAACTGAATGATGAAATCTCGTATTAAACATGATATGAAACTGGTGGGAATGCATAACACCTAACAAATTCATGGTATGAGGCACAGTGTTCGTAATAGTTAGGGTAAGCAAGGTTTTTAGGGAATTTGTCGTGAACGAGTATTTTATAAAGTAGACGACTTGTTAGTAGTTTTTGTATTATTAAAATGTGATGTTAGTTGACTTAATTTAAACGAGAGTACAAACTAGAGGTTTTTCCTTTCTGCGCCTACCATGTGTTTGTTAAAATGCTCGTGAGGTAGTTTTATACATTAAATTGAAAGTAAATCTTGTTGATGTTGTATGTGTGGTTTGTGACATGTATTGTTGTCTGTCATGTATGATGTGTTATTTAAAATAGTTGGTTGTAAAAGGGTTGTTCATGACCCCTGGTTGACATGAGGAGAGGGTTGCTCATGGTCCTTGATTGACATGAGTGGAGGATTGTTCGTGTCCTTCTATTTATACGTGATTATATGCATACGATCTTGGGAGCGGGTATCGAACCCATATGTTTTATTTTGATCATGACGTGTGCATCTAAAACTTTGCTTATTCCACTTTGTGCTAACAATTATCTTCTTACTGAGTCTATTTAGACTCACATGGTTTGTTATTTTTTCTTTAGATCCCAGGTCAGTGGGGAACCTTAAGATGGGGCAAGTGGAAGACCAAATCTTGGAGACCATTAGAACATCTCTAATTAAAATTATTTGAAATTTATGCTCTTTTGACATTAGTATTATGCAGACAGCTATTGAGCTAGATTTGACCTTGACAAACATATTGTATTTAGTATTTCTAATTGAATTACGATTTATGTAGATGCATGTAGATATGATCATTCGGTTTGCTTGTTGTGTATTGATAAATTTGAAAGATTTCATTCCATATGAATGCTCTTATCATATGAAGATACAAATATATAAATATAGAGTTGAAGGTCATATATTGAAATGAAATTGAATTGTTTATGAATAATAGGTTGTGTATTACATACCACCGCCTATATACTATGGGGAGATGCTGTCGAATTTTTCGTAGGTCATATGGTACCCTTTTGACTAGTTATTGTGAATATTTAGAAACGGGGCATTACAGCTAGGCTATTTGGAATTTTGTTTTAATATTTTTCTTCCTATGGATCAAGTTTGTGCATTATCAAAGAAAGTATATGATAAAATGATTGAATTGTATGAAATGAATCTAGATCTACTTGTACTGCTATAATTTCTTTGTCTGAAGTGAGTGGGCTATAATCCAAATCAAAGAGTGCAAAATGGAAGTTGTGACAATCCAAGAGTAACACTACTGCTGGAGTTATTACAAATGAAATTGATGCCTATTTAAAAGATATAGTTGAGAAAGATATAGAACTATTTGATATTTTAGCAAGGTGGTCAATGACTACAAAATACACGATTTTGTCTTCTATGATTGAAGATATTTTAGTTGTTTCTGTTTCAACAGTTGCATCAAAATCTGCATTTAGTACTGGAAGACGTGTTCTTAACTAATATCATAGTTCATTGACAATGTTGGTTGAGTGTTTGATTTGCACTTAAGATTGGTTGAGAGCAAATCCAAACGATTCGAATTTTGTAGAATTTGTTGATCAACTAGACAAATGTGCAAGAGGTAAAATATATTTTTCTATGTTTTAATTATTTAACTTATTCTCAGTATTATTTTTAAACTAATATTTATTTTTTCTAGAGAAAGTTTCTAAAACATTGGGAAACGCTTCTTTACCACCTCTTTTGTCTAGAAATTAATATATAGGAGTTATTAGTTATATATTTGAATATATATACATATATATGCTCCTTAAGTTTAATTATACAATATAATATTGATTTTTTACATTTTCTTTTACGAAAAAAGAATTTGGCTTAGGAGATAAGAATAACACAAGACAAGAAGAATGAAGACTACACTTGGAAATTAAAATGTTTCATGTCGTTATGTTATAACTTGATGATCTAAGTTAAATATCGTAATGTGGTTAGTCGAACTTAAGACTTGTGTTGTAGACTTGGACCTAACTTGGATATTGTAATATGGAGTTGTATTCTTGAACTTGTCGTGATCTTATTTGTCTTGATATTATTATAGTTTTTAGATCACTTTCTTTTATTGTGATTAATATTATAAGGTTTCTCTTACGACTAGATGCTAATATTATATATATGATTGTGATACTGATGTTAAATTGCAGAATGGACAGGTTTTACTTCTACATTTTCTAAAATATGGTTACTATTCTACTTAATGCGAAAAGAAACCAAAAATAGATTTTTCTTTTTTATACTGGTATTTGAATTTTTCTTACTTTCTTATAATAAATTGTCATTTTAGATTTTTTTAGCAATAATTTTTTTGAGAAATAGATTTTTATGAGCAATAGATTTGTGATTAAATGAGTATTGAATATATATTGATAGCAAGATATCAATCTGAAATTCAACTTGAGTCCGAATTTCAAAATAGAGTTATGGTTGAGGTTTTATAAATAAAGTTAGGTTAAACTTAGGATTGAGATTTTATAGATAGAATTAAGATTAGGGGTCGGGTAAACCCTGGTACGGTGAGCTGAGTTCCACTCGTATTCAGATGCCACGTGCCTGATGACAGATTTGGTGGAAGGAAAGTTCTTCGAGGTAAGCTGGGTGTGGATTTGGGGGAGCCACGAGACAAAATAGGAAGTAAAACTAATGGGTATGCATGGGAAATAGTATAGTAGATATGTATGCATGCATGTGATGGTGCAGGACAAGGTGGCGCTGCTGCGAGATTTCTACATCAAACACCTGCACGCTCTGATCCCTTCACGCCTTGCATTACGCATTTTTGTCTAGAGCTACACGTAATCCCCAACCTAGCCCATGTAATGGCTGCTGTGGGTATACGTGAACGGGCGATGTAGGGCCTAAACCGAGTGGCGGTGGCGGGGCTTTTTGCTTTTTTAGGGTGCATGAGGGGCTGTGGAAGAATCCCGTTCATGCGTCATTGTGGAAAGTGGAAACAACATCTCATGCTTAAACCGGTTACCAAATTGTCTAGACTTGCTTCCATGGTTGCTTGCAAGTTTCAACGCGCAGCTCGCCCGATTGAACAGGACAGAGCACACCTGCTGGTGAGCGCTAGCTACCTACACGCATGCATGCACTCATTTAGTTTTGCCCTTGTGTTATTGTAGTTGCTTGGTAAATGTCAATGGTGGGGATTGAATAGTGTGAATATGATAGCAAAGTGCAAATAAAGTAAAAATGGATAGAGATATTTGTATGAAAAGATAAAAAAAATAATTGGATTTTTATAAAATTATAAAATTATGAAAACATATACATGAGAAAGTGGGGGGAAGGAATTGATTTAACGAACAATGTTTAGGTAAACATAAATGAGCAGAAGTGATTGCGTTTTCAGAACTATGGTGAAAATGTTTGTGGTTAAAGGGAATGTTTGGGAAGTAATAAAATTTTTTATTTGTAAAGTTTTTAGTATAAAAATTTTTAAAATGAGAGAAAATAATGTGATATGATAATGGTAATGATAAAACATAAACAAAATAAAGTAAAAATAGATAAGTAAGTTATATAGGTAGTTGTGTAAAAATAATTGAAAACTAAAGTAGTTTACATAAGAAGGTGTAAAAAAATAATTAAAAATAGTATAATTGTAAAAAATAAAAAGTTTTATATTAAGAAGTTTTACGGTGAAACAAACACACCATAAGTGTGTTCGGCAATCACAAGAAGTTGTTAAGTCAAAATTTTTTAATTTAAAATATTTTACTTTTCATAATTATACTATTTTCAAATCATTTTTTATATTTTCCTACATAACTACCTTACTTTTTAATTATTTTTCTATAATTACCCTATCTACTTTAACTTTATTTTCTTTACTCATTGTCGTTTTGCATCATATCACATCATTTTTTCTAACTTAAAAAATTTTATTACAAAATTTATGACAAATATTTTTAAAAATTTTATCCGTTCTCAAACACTACATCCTAAATCTTACAAACTCAAGTAATCCCAAATATATGATTTTGACAAAAGTAATTTTAAGTACTTATTTTTTCTAATCTTTACTGAACTAATATAAATGTAACAATATAACTAACAATGTATTTATATGGAACTTATCGTATGCTCTCGGATGCCTACATTTTTTTTTTAGTTTTTTCGAATACCTAAAATGCCACTGATTTTTAAAAATAAAAAATAAATATCTAAATCACTCTAAAATGGTAAAAATTAATACATATGTTATATACACTTAGATTAATACGTTTATAAAAAAATAAAAAAAATAAAAAAATGGGTGTATGCATCGGGAGCATTGAGACTTAATGCTTCTAAGAGAATACGACCAAGTCCCGTATTTATAGGAGACATTAATACTCAAATGGGAGACAAAGTTCTCTATATTGGAATTGAACTCAGACTCCTACGCACCTAAGACAAGGAACTGACCAATCAGGCCATATGCCCATGCTAGAATTGAAAACATTCGTTATATACACAAATGGGAGTAAATTTTGTGATCATATTTATAATGAGCTCTTTTAAAATAGACATTTTATGAGTTTGTATAATTATCAAATTACACGTTTTGTTTCCATTATTTAAATAATTAATCTTTTAAACTTACAGCGTTGCAAAACTAAACCTACTTAGTTTGACCAAAATTGTAAACAGACCCACTCAATTTTAAAATTTGTAAATAACCTCATATAGTTTAACCATAATTGTAAATAACCCTATGCCATTAAAACATTGTCACAGTGTGGGTATAGTTGTAAAAATATGCAAATTATGCATGTATTGCGCACCAAGTGTTTGTCGTTAAGAGCACTGTGATCACCAGTTTAATTAAAATTTACCGAAACGCATTAAAGCTACTACTATACGGGTGATAATATAGAATAATGATGAGTCGGGTCGAATCCACAGAGAGGCTATATATTTTGAATTATTTTTAAGTAATAAAAGAAAAAATGAAAGAGGGTGTAGAGAAGAGGAAGAAAGAAGTTAGAAAAAGAAATTGAAGAGAAATGAGGAGAAATTAGAGAGAGAAGAAAGAAGAGAGAGAAAAAGACATTAGACAGAGAAGAAAAGAGAAAATAGGAAAAATTAGAGAGGAAAAAATAGAAATTAGAGAGAGAGAAGAAAGGAGAATTAGAAAGAAAGAAAAAAAAAGAAGAGAGAGAAAGCAGATAAATAAGAGAGAAAGAAAAGAAATTGCAATTAACTAAAAATTAAATCTAAACTAGGACAGTAATTAAAAGACTACAAAAGTA
>JAXCLR010000063.1:26383500-26393539 GCA_035584095.1 Annona squamosa | reverse complement strand
TAATAAGGTTCATGAATCTTTATTTATTCATAAAATAATCTTCAAAATTACAAATGTCGAAATGACGCGTATACGATTGAAACAATGCGTATACAGTTAGGGTTCCACAATGTTGTAACCATAGTTACTCGTATTCTTCTTGTTTTACACGAATTAGTTAATCGTGAGTGTTTTATACTTTGTAAAGCTAAATCAATCAAAATATGATTTAAAATACCTTAAACACTCAAATTTCTCTCAATTAATAATCAAAATTCATAAAATAAATGTGACTCAATAAATACCTCCACACTTGAACTTTGCTTGTCCTCAAGCAAATATGAAATAATCAAATCACAAAATTTCAAGAATTGACCTTTCAAGAACTTTAAGAAAAATTAAATGTAAATGATCATCAAAACTAGTGAGGATATGAAATAAAAGACTTTGAAACAGAGCACTTGTCAAAATCTCAATAAAAAATCTCTCACAATATAAACTCGTAATTATCAAATATCTTTTCCTTTTATCTGATTATTCAATACACACATTCAACAATTCAAGTAATGGTAGTGATGCAAAAAAATATTACTCGAATTGCCTCATATACTTCTCATCAAAGTCTTGCATCCAAATTTCCTCTACCAACTCAATCAATCAATTCATGGATCATAAGGACTTGGTGGGACAACGATTAGTTTTATCATAAGAAATAAAATTTCAAAAATTGAACTGTCTCTACATTGATTTGAGTCTCATTTTGTAATAAGAAATAATGTCACCCTTAGACTTAGTGCTTTTATTTTTTTTAAAACTTGTTCTTACCCTTGGTTTAACAGTTTTTTTATTTGATTTTTTTTAGACCAAGTCCAGCAATAATTCCCTTCATCATATTTTAGGGTATCTAGGAAACTCTCTTTTTTCTTTACAAATAACTCCTCTCACCATATTTCAAGTATATAAATGTCATTTTCATTATTAGCACAAGCTAAGAGGTTAAACCTTAGTCCTATTTTATTTTTTCGCTCAAAATTCAATTTCAATGTTGGTTCAATTAAGTGGAAATTGAAGTTTAGAGAAGAAAATTTAAATTCATGCCCGATGGGGGTAAACAACAGCCATTCTCTCAAAGATAAACTCATCAAAAAAAGGAACGCCTTAATCATGTCCATGAGCAGGTCAAATTGCATTTGAACTTTGAAAATTCTTGAACTAGAATAAGATTTTCATGTATATGAGAAAAACTACCTTTTAAAATAGCCAATTGTGTGAATTAGAAACAACTTTTGACAAATTAGAGAGGATTACTCTAATTTTTGTAAGAAAGAAAAATTGGTTCCTTGGTATATAAGTTTCATCAAGTAATTCAGGACAAAAAATCCAAGTATTTTCAACAAAAACATGTTAGAAAATAAATTTAACATTTCACTAGAATTCAGTTATTTGCCTAACACTAAGATTTTGAAATTCCAAGTATGGTTTGGTTATAAGACTTACACAAGTTCAAAGTGAGGTCTTAATTAATTAGGGTTTCGAAATTTTATAAGATTTGCTAAAAAAATTTCAAATTTTTTTCAAAATGTGACAAAAATTGTAATCAATAGGGTAGTGAAAGAAATATTTAGAGAAAAGTGCAACTCATTAACCCCCATGCTTGAAACTAGCATTTTCCTCAATGTAATTCATGTCATCAAAAAGATATATCAAAATTAGCTAGGAATTTTAAGGAATGTGATATGTTGACTTCCATATGGTGCTTCCTATAAAGGTAGGCTCTGAAAAGTAATCATTAAAACTTTAAATTAAAAAATATCAAAATTCTAAAATAAAAGAAACTGATAGAAAAACTAAAACTCCCCTGAAAGAAAATAAATTTTTTTGGGTTGCCTCCCAAGAAGCGCTTGGTTTAAAGTCATTAGCCTGACTTCAGATTGCATTAACCAACACCCAATCTTTCAAATACAAGTTCATGTGAGTCTTTCTCTAATTTCTCTTATGGTGCATTTTGTACTCTTGTGAGGACTATCACCAGACGTGATATGCAATATCTCCTTTTGCAGCATCATCTTTTTGTGGTTTTTTGCAAAATCATAGATGTTGTTACTGTCTAAAAAAGGATCTAAATAAGATGAGAGAAATTTTTCTAAAGTTATAATAATTAATATGCATCTCTTTAGAATTTGTACAATATTCAATGTCTCTCTATGGAAAAATAAATGATGGCATGTGTAGCTCTAATCGTTTACATGACTCCTCAATCCTTGTTTCTTTGAATGGGTTAGTTGCTTTAATTTTCTCATTGCTTTCATCTTGAGTTTTATCAAGATTTCATTGGTCTTGAATTTGCTCTATGTCCTCATCCTACACCTTGCTCTCATCATGATTCTCATTATTAAAAACGTCTTCATGATATGCCAGGTTTGGAATTTGCACTTGGTCATTTGCATGCATCTCATCCTCTACTTGATCCATATCACTTAAGATAGTTTCACAATAATCTTTAGAAAAATTTATAGAGTCCATGCATGGTTTATAAGAGGTTCGTCAAGTTTCTCATTTAGATGAATGACTTATTACGTAACTTATTTTCCTAGACTCACAAGTTGCTCCTACATTTGATCAAGTTTTTGATGAAGCAGTTTTAAAATTCTGTCTGTAGCAAATTCTTTTAGGTTGTGGTGCAACTACAAGCGGAATGGAGGGCAAAGTTTTTAATAAGTTTTCATAGTAAAATTCATGGGTTTGAGGTGGAAAGTAATTTTGTTCAGATTAAAAGGAAAGATTGTCGGACCAAGAAAAATTTGAATGCATAGGCCGATTATCATAGTAAGTATTTGAGAAAGGATTTTCAACAAGGAGTGGATTGTCATGGTTATGAGAATTTTGCTGTCTATATTCCCAGTCTTGTTCATATGATGCATTTATCATGGAAGTCCCCCCTCCATATGAATTATAACGGTCTGCTACTGCATAATTCTCATAAAATTCATTAATTATATCATTATGAAAATATCTATCACTCATTCTATCGTCATATCATTAATTATGGTATGCCATTAAACAACTTTTTAGAAAAGTAAAAGAAAAAATCCTACAAAAAATATACAAATAGAGAATAGAAAAATAGAAGAAAGAAAAGAAAAGTATTTAAATACAATGTCCTAAATAATGTGAAATTTATGCCAAAATACTTATTCACAATCTCACCGAAAGTGCATGGGTCGTAGATTGTAGTATATAAATATTGATCCATAGGGAATTTGAGGCGTAAGACATTGTATCTAAATACTTTCTAACCAAATAAGATAAGGAGAAGAAAGAATAGAAAAAAGAAAAGTTGATCTATAGAATGTAGAATAGAGATTAGAAATTACAAGATTAAGAGCACCTAGGATCTAAGATTTCATATATGTCTTCTGCAATAGATACGTGGAGTGTTTACTTAATCTGGATATTATGTGTTAAAGAAGAACTATCCCTATATTATCCTTGTACATTCTCTCAAAACCTACAAAGTATACCCTAATATTCTTAACCACTTATTCTCATGGGATTAAGACAACTAGAATCCGTTAAGTTCTGTGAAAGTTTATGAAATTCCTCAAGATCATCATACCTATTCTCATTATCTTAAATTTTTAGGTTTAATATCTTAATTTTTGTATATTAGACTTTCACCTCTTAGTTCCATCACCCAATATATGAGAATCATTGCTAAAATGTAGGCATTTATACCAAGCAAGTATTAAATCACAAGATAATAAATTAACATACAATATCAATCATAAATAAATCAAGCTACAATATTTGCTACATTATACATTTGCTATATCCTAAACCTTAGATTAAGGACTTAGCCTAGCATGTTTATAATAAAAATCAAACACAAAATAATATTGCATTCAAAATCCTATACAAACAAGACAACTAAATCAAAATAGAAGAAAAAAGAAAAACTTATTGATTGGAAGCCCCAATAGTGTCTCGACTGCCTCAAGCAACTCACTGCTTCTCCTCTTGCCTCGTGCTCTACGCGTTCTCTCTCTCTCTCTCTCTCTCTCTCGGCCTCAACTCAAGCTCCCAGGACATTCTTCGATCCTCTAGGATGTTCCTAGGAGGTGTTTTTATAGGATTTTAGAAGGCAACTTGGGCACATGGCCCAAAATGGACTGAGAATTGCCCATGAATAGTAACGTGAACAGTGTGCATGTATAGTGCACGTGAACAGTGCGCATGAACAGTGTGCATGAACAGTGTGCATGAATAGTTCAACTCATGAACAATAACTGTGTATGTTTGCTTCAGATTTGAGTCTTGAGTTTGCAATTTACTCCTACTTTCATCGAAACTTATCAATTTGTCCATGTTGTATACCAAAATTACACATATTCCTCCTACTTTACACAAATCATTCAATCATGAGTGTTTTATGCTTTGTAAAGCTAAATCAATTAAAATATAATTTAAAGTATCGAAAATACTCAAATTCTTCTCTATTAATAATCAAAATTCATAATATAAATGTGACTCAACACTTAGTGATGCAGATGACATATTAAAAATTTTTAAAAAGTTACAAGTAAGAAATAAGGGGGGAGAAGAATTCAAACAGATTAATATGAAATCATAAGGAAAGTGGAGGTAATGTTCTTTATAAACCTCCCAAAGACTTGAAATTCAAAATGATCATCAAATCGAGGTAGTTATATGAGACATATACGATGGTGTGAGGCAAAATATACATGGACATTCTGCATTGGTATAAAAAAGAGCGAAACTTAATTGATCAAGCTCTCAATGATGAAAATTAGATAGTTGCAATGGAAGAAGAGCTAGATCAATTTGAAAGAAATCAAGCATGATTATTAGTTCCTAAATCCAAAGATTGCAATGTTATTGGTGACAAATGAGTATTTAGGAATAAGCTAGATAAAAGTGGACTAGTGGTAAAAAATACAGCAAGAATTATGACCAAGGAATACTCACAAGAGGAAGGGATTGATTTTGAAGAATTATATGCCCCCACAGCTAGATTGGAAGCATACACGTATTAGCTTTTGCATCTTATGTGAGTTTCATACTATTTCAAATTGATGTCAAAAGTGCATTTTTGATTAGTTACCTTAATAGAAGGTATAAGTTGAAAAACCTCTAGGATTTTAGGAAAAGAATTAATTTAAGTTTGTATATAAATTGATAAATGCCTTATATGGATTGAAATAAGCTTGTAAAACTTAGTATTAAAGGCTTAGTAAATTCTTGATTAATCACATAGTTCAAAGAGGTAAAGTAGAGACTACCTTATTCATTAAGTATAAAAGAAAAAGATATTTTACTTGTTCATATTTACGTAGATGATAGAATATTTGGTGCTACTAATGAACTTTTATGTCAAGAACTTTTTAAGTTAATGCAAAAAGAATTTGAAATGAGCATGATGGGAGAACTCAACTTTTTCCTTGGATTGCAAATTAAGCAACAAAGTGAGAAAATTTTCATAAACTAGTCCTAAGTACATCAAGAAAATATTTAAGAAGTTTAGAATGCAAAATAGTAAAGGAGAAAGCATACCTATGAGCTCTATAAACAAAATGAACAAAGATGAAAAGATAAACAAGTAGGTCAATGACTATATAGAAGCATGATAGGATCTTTATTATGCTTAACTGCTTTTAGATGGGATATATTATTTAATGTATACAAGTGCTCTAGATTTCAATCAAATCCTAAAGAATCTCAAATGTTAACTATAAAGAGAATTTTAAATATTTAATTAATATAACTAGTTTAAGTCTATGGTATCCCTAGGGCTCAACATTTAACTTGATTAGATATTTAGATGCGGACTTTGCTGATTATAAAATAGATAGAAAAAACACTTGTAAAACATATCAATTCCTTGAAAGTATGATGATGTTATGGTATTTAAGGAAATAAACTAGTGTTACTTTATCTACTGCGGAAGCCGAATACATAGTCACCTGTAGTTGTTTTGCTTAATTACTTTTGATGTGACAACAGTTGATGGATTATGGCATAAAATATAGAGATATATCAATTAAACGTGACAATACTAGTGCCATTTGTGCAACAAAGAATCCAATATTATGCTTTAGAACTAAAATATGGATGTTAGACACCATTTCATTATAAAACGTGTGAAAAATCATGATATCTATTTGAAATATGTCAAAACTAATGATCAAATTATAGATATTTTCACTAAACCACTAAGCACTTATTGGTCCCAAGTTTGTGATAAAAATAAAAAAGGGAGGGGAGAATTGAGTTTTTTTGGAATATTTAATTCTGTTCCCCATGAATTAATTTCCCTAAAAGGAAAAACCAGAAAATAGAAGAGTAATAAAAATACTAATGGCAAACATAAGAAATTATAGTAGTTCGATACAATCTTCCCTACTTCACTCTTCTAAGAAAACACCTTTATGTCTTGGGTTACACTAAATCAATAAGATTACAATTAGAGACCGCACTCTCCTCTAGATTCTAGCTCTAGAGGGGCTTTTACAAGATAATACAAGTAGGTGGTGAGTCACGCTCCAACCACACACTAGTTGTCTTCAAAATTGCTTTGGTCTCTAATACCAAGCCAAGTAGAATCACAAGAAAATGAATAAAAGGAAGTTTCTACACTTTACAGATTGTGTAGAGAAAGTTTTTTCAGTACGACAAGAACTTGTTGAGTGAGTTTGTTAGAGAGACTTCAACACTTGCAAATAATGGCACAGTTTTTTGTAGAGTACTTAATGATCACTTGAATACTTGTAGGTTGGAAGGTAGAAGCTTAATTAATGCTCTTGCTAACCCTCTTCACTTCATTTGACGAGTTTTAAATCGAGAAAGAATAAATTCGAATGTCACAAGTTAGGCGGTACATATTTAATACTCTAACATTCGAATTTTTTTGATGTTATAGTACAAGTCGCAGGTGAAATTGACTTCGGCTGCAACTTCACTCAAGTTGCATTCTGAAGTTGACTTGGGGTGCGATTTCAATTGGGGCTTTCCAACTTCTTAAGTCTTCCTTTCATATGTAGTGATCTTGAAGTTTCATTTTGGGTTGACTTGGTCTTTGACTTGACCCAGGTCACATATGGAGTCGACTTCGAGTGTGATTTCACATGTTCAACATTCAATTAGGTGGTTTATACAACTCCTTAAGTTGACTTGGCTGTGGAACTTTGCCCGAGTTGCTAGTGAAATTGACTTGGCTATACAACTTCACTTCCCTCTTGAAATTTGAAACTTCATAACAAATGATTCTTTGTTATCATTCTTCAGAGTCTTTGCTCTAAGTTGACTTGGTCTGGGACTTCACTCAAGTTGCTTGAGAGAGTTGACTTGAATGTACAACTTGACATCTAGTACTTAGCAGTTGAAGTATCTCTTGGTTCTTCATAAACACTGGTCGGAGTTTTGAGCCAATTTTGCCTTCAACTTGACCCAAGCCAAAAGGTGGAGTCGACTTTGCTGTCGACTTTGCATGTTCAACTTCTAGTTAGATGGTTAATGCAACCCCCTAAGTCGACTTGGCTAGCAACTTTGCCTAAGTTGTAGTCGGTGTCGACTTGGAATTGCAATTTGACCTGTCTGCACTTCAAGATTTATATTCCTTCAACTTAATTCATAGATTGAGGTCGGCTTAGGTATGAAATTGACCCAAGTTGTATGGCTAAGTCGACTTGACTATAAGACTTGGTGTGCTATGCTTTAGCAGTTGATAATTCCATCTCTAAGACACTTCATCCAATATGTTAGCAACTTTTATTACTTAAAATTGGGATGTTAATCATCAAATTATGCATTGCATTTGGTTTTCTAGTTGAATTCACAACAATCTCTCCCTTTTTGATGTTTAACAAATTCAAATTTGAGTTAACCTTTTTCTTTTGAATTGTAGTACATTCAACATAATTTTGGCATGAAGTTTATTTAAACATTCATAGTTGCAAAGTAATATCCATTTAGTATCAACGCACGATTTTAATGGGAAAAATGAATTGTATGCACTCAAAACGAATAGTACAACCATTCAAATCATTAAAAGTTTCAAAATTTAAAATGATATCCTAAGTATAAGCCTACCCTTTCCCATTACACAATGCACTCAAACTTGCTTCACCCTTTTTCTCCCTCCTTCTTTGACAAGCATAAAAAAAGAGGTAAGAAAAGTTTTAAAGCGAGTTGGGATTTATGGAAGAGAAATGGAGAGATGGGATATGGAGAAGGTCTGAGATTGATTTGGGTAAGTAGGATGAAATACTTAGAAATTGAGGCAGATGAGATAGTAGGTGTGGATGGAAGAGTAGATCTATCTTGCACAATGGGGTTATCAAAGATTGACTTGCCCCAATAAGGATCTAAATTAGGTAAACTAGGAATGAGTGACTTCATCTACTCCAAGAAGCTAAATGATATTTGATTCTTGATATTTCAGCTTCCAAATGAGCTTGCTTGCTATGCATATGAGTCATTGAGAAATGAAGGGATCCAAGCTCTTGACTGAGCCTCCGCTCTAGGCCTTAAAAGAGATCATGAATCTCAATCATATCATAAGCAGAGATTTGGGTAGGTCATGATGGAGCATGAAAAGTCTGTGGAGACTGAGAGGCATGTGAGATAGGAGAGGCTTCGCCTACTTATTCCTCATGAGTAGGTACTTTATCCATTCCTCCTTGAAGTTGTTCCCTTCGAAAAGCTTCGAGAACAATCATCATGCATTGGAGCAAAGCCTTGTTAATGGAATTTGTTGGTTTGGACACTTCAAATGGTTCATTAGATAGGTTAATGCCTGAGTATTCAAGAATTTTGGTGATTCAATGCCCATAAGGTAAAATTCCTCCGTAATTCTCTTTACGCACGATTATAGCATAGAGTAGGAGTCTAGGGAGTGAGATGTGGCTCCTATTTATCAATTTTCATATGATGGTGGCTTCCTGTGGATTGACTACATTTGTTCCTCCTCCTTTGGGAAGAATGCAATGAGCCTCTAATAATTGAATGACTCTCAATCTTGGTGGTGGATACATATAATGGAGAATTTTGGCTTCCGTACCATATTCGTTGCTTCTAGTTAATTCATTACACATGATTCGCAAGATTAATTCTTCAAGGGTTTTATCATATCCTAAGGGCACTTGTAAGATGGCTCCAATGATTTCAATAGCCTCAGTCCCAAGGTCACCTAAGTTTGTTCTTGAGCCCTTCACATATGTGGTGAAACTATCATGGCTCCAACAAAAATAGACTTGATGCATTAGATCTGGATATATCCTGTATTCTTCCTTAAATAGTGTGGTCTACCCTTAAAAATAAGTAGTTCCTCAATTCTGAATTCATAATCAGTGGAAAAATCAAAGTATATGATTATGGGTGTAAAGATTTTTCTCTCATAAAAGCGGGAATAGAATTGCCATGTTGTTGTATAGTTCGAAAGTACTCCTTAGGCATCTTTCTTACTTGGGGTTTAACAAAAGGGTCCCTTTTCTCCTAGGTTCTTCCTCATTAATATCTAGATTTTCTTCCTTTGGAGGTATGGAAGTAGATGGTATATGTTCATGGAATCAGACCCGACGACTTAAAGAGGCGATGGCTTATAAGGCATTCTTTGCTTCTTTGGCACCTCCTCTCGAATGGTTGAAAGGGAGGGACATGAAACAGGGAGGTTGGTCGATTTCGAAACTGCTTTAAGCTCCATTTGTGAATAATTAGGAAAATTTGAAGGGAAGCAAAAAGATTTTTGGTGGGATTCAACTAGTTTTCGTGGAATCGATGGAAATGAGAGTTGATAAGTTTAAAAATTTTCATTTATTGTCATAATAAATTCACACTATTAAATAATAAAATGTTAATTAAATGCATGTGTTAAGTAAAATTTCGTGAAAATTACAACTTTCATAAAATCTCTAATTTTGCTATAAAATGGGTCATTTTGTAACATTCGTAAAAATATAAATCTCCACGAAAATTTTAACGTTAAAATATGTATTAGCATATTAATATAATTTAGGCAAAATTATAAGACTATCTAATTGGAAAA
>JAXCLR010000063.1:26341849-26356018 GCA_035584095.1 Annona squamosa | reverse complement strand
ACCCAAGCAGAACTAAAGCATTCCAAGTTTTCAAGTTCGTCAAGATAACTGACGAGGTGAAGTCGCACACCGAAGTCAACTCCACCTGCGACTTGGGTCAAGTCGATGACCAAGTCGACCCAATCTGGAACTTGAAGACGCTACGGAAAGGTGAAGTCGCACCTGAAGTCGACTCCATCTGCGACTTGGGCAAAGTCGCATCCGAAGTCGACTCCACCTGCGACTTGGGTTGCAACGGTCGGAAAATATTCGAACGTTGGCGCATTAAATGCACGCCACCTACCTTCAAACATTCGGATTCCCTCCGTAATTATAAAAGGCATTCATTATGGACGAGGGAAGCAGCCGAAAATCACTAAGTGTGCATAATTCCCATTTCAAGAGCATCAAATAGATCAAGCCAATCAAAAGAAGAAGAATTTTGCTTCAAACTGCTAGAGCTCAACTTCTGAATCTTCAAAGCCAATACTACGAGATCTTCTCTGCGCCAAACTGCTTCTACACAACTATAACGTGTACATTCTTTTGTTATTTCATTTGATTGTATTGAACTTGTTTTAGTTTGAGGAACTAAGATCAAGTATAAGCAAAGTAGTGTGTGATTGGAGAGGAACTCATCACGTACTTGTGCTGAGATTTGTTGAAGCCCCCTAGAGCTGGAATCCAGAAGAGAGCAGTGGCTCTAATTGTATTTGTGAAATACAATAGTGGAACCTAAGTCACAAGGAGTGTGAGCTTGGAAGAGTGGAGTAGGGAGGTTGCCCGAACCACTATAAAAATCTTGTATGCTTGATTTATATTTCTGCTCTCTACAATATATTGCTTTCCATTTCATTTCTTTAATCAGGGGGATTAAACTTTCAAGGGGTTAAGTTTTTAATTTACCAAAGAATTTTATAAGAACTCAATTCATCCCTGCCCTCTTGGGTTTTGCCATTAACTCGGAATTCACCACCATACAGGAACTCGTCAGAAACCCTTGAGTCAACTGGCTTCCAAAGAGTTGGTGCTTAAGCGCCACGGCGCAACCGTGTGACCCTTGCATACTTGTATTTTTTCGCACGTGTCTAATGCGGAATTCTGTGGGATATAAACATATGCCGAAGGGTTCGTACAAAGTGGAGAATGTGTACAAAACAATCAAGGAGAGAGAAAGGAAAGAAATTTCAATTCAAGAGCATCCGAAGAGGAGATTCAATGTCATTGGTAGAGACTAGAAAGTTTTAGCCTCGCTTTTTCTCTACATATATTCTTTTCTCTGTAGTTGGGAATGCATTCAAACTGTGTTTTAAGGGGATTTAACTCCATGTTCATGAACTAAACTTTAATAGATGGGAAGTTGAGATGATTTGATGCCTAAGCTATATTATGTTGGTTCTTGATGATTTGAAAATGAGTATTTGATTTCATGCATACTTGTGCAGTGTGGATTTATCCTTGTATATGTCATTTAATACTTTTTACAAGACTAGTTACCTTGTAAGATGATTTAGTTTCGAAATTTATCCTTGGAAAAGGAAAATCCAAGCAAGATTCATGTGTAAGGTATAAGTTTCTCTCTTGGTGAATGAAGAATGTTTAATGGATAGGAATATACTATTAAACCCTATGTAGTTGTGAACAGGTTGTGTATAAATCAATTCCATCACATTCAGTTGCATGGGAACATAGTAATTGGTTGTGGTGTAATTAGCTGTGAAACCCTGACGTACATAGGATTCCTGTATGAGTTAGTTGAATTATGAATGATTTATTTGCAATATTGATAATTTATGGTAATTAGGTCAGAGGTTATGAATAATGATTAAATCAACCATTATAAGTTAAGATAGACCAATATGATTAAAGTGGTCTAATGACGATTGAAAAGGATTAGTGCGTCATGAATATTAATTTAATTTCCATGATGTGATTAATAAAAATTAAGAGGTTAATTATGGAGCTAAGTTGGAAAATGTTAGAAAATTCACAACTTGATGCCTATAAGGCAGATTAAGATGAAAACTAATAGAAAACCACATAATTTCGTGGTTAACCTTATGAAAAAGTTATATTATGAAAATTTTGGATGAGATTAGTGTGAAAATTGATCATTACCGTCCAAAATCTAGGGATGACTTCAAATGGTCATAGATTGAGTTAGAAAAGTCAGATTGAAATGAAAATTGAAATGGATGGTTAAAATCATGAGATCTATACAATGAAAGGCTTGGATTAAGCTAAGTGATTTGGGAATAAAGCCTACACGAAAGAGGTGGAGCACCTTTGACTTGAGCACTTTAAAGCAACTAGCATTTACGTTAAAGTGGAATAAAATAATTAAATGATTAATGGTAAAAATGAGGTGGCAAAAGGAGGTAGCTACAAGTGGATGTTGTTAATTATCTAAAATGACAAAATCCATAAAAATATATCCCCTACATTAATATGGGAATTGAGGAGCTAATGACTAGCTTAAGGGAAAAGCAAAGAGGCGGCATAGAGTGGATGACTATGAGCTCCAAAAAGTGGATTTTTTGATTTTTTTAATGATAAAATCCACACCTAAGTTGACTAAGGAATCAAGGTTAATCAATGAGTAATTAGATGGGATTAAAAATCATGGCCAAAGGTGACAAATCAAGGCCATATGCATGTGATTATCAAGTGGATAGATTTGGAGCAAGGGAGAGAGGTGATGTTCAAAGCTGTTGTTTGGGATTTTTATTGATTTTTTAATATGGTAAATGGTCCCCTAAGTAGGCTATTAGATAGGGTGATTAATTACCCATAAATTAAAGTGAATTAGGTGTGGAAAAAATGTGCCAAAGTTGCTGTATTTTGACGTTGAAGTGTGGACAAATTTATGGTCCCTTAATGACATGGATTTTAATGGATTTTATTTGGATAATTATTAAATTTACTTAGACCATATTTCTCCATGTCACTAAAAGACGATAAATATGCTTTAATTAGCTGCTAATTGATGTGACAAATGGGTCCCACAAAGCTGGAAAAATCTAGCTTATATCTAGGGGTGAACGACCACATGGTATGAGGCATTTGAGAAATTTTTCTAAGGAGCAAACCCCCTAAACTCCAACAGTGCATGTCCCCTATTTCAGCAACAAAAAGAGCAAGAAAAAGAGGAGAAAAAAAGAAGGAAAAATGGGAAGAAAGAAGAAGATTCAAGTTAGGGAAGTTGAGCTCAAGTTTGAACCAATTCATGTAAATATACCTTGTGATTTGAGTACTTTAATTTTATGTTTTTCACCTCAACTTATGAGTCAAGAATTTGATTCATATTGAACTCTTAAAGTATGATTCATGATTTCCTTGATTAAGGTATTGATTAAGGTTTGAATGAACAGAATGAAAACAAGGGTTTAAGATGAAGAAAATGGTTATTAAGGTTGAATATGAGTTGATGAACTTAGTTGGAACTTGCTTAAATTCATATATAATGTTGTTATTTTGATGTGCTATCATGATTACATGATGATTCATGATTTGATGAATTGTAAATGTTGATTTGGGCTTAAATTATGAATTTTAGAAAGGATATGAATTAGGGTTATACATATGTTAAAAATGATATACGAATAAGCCCAAACGATTTATGGATGTTATGGAGGGTAAAATACCCCATGTTTAAGGTACTTTGAGTGTCTAAAAGGGTTTGAAAAGATTAGCCATAAATCTGATTTTATGGGCATATGTTTGGACATGTCAAAACGGGTCAAATTGATACCCAATATGTGTAAAAATATTTCAGTTAAGGAAGAAAACGAATTTTGAATTTTAAATAGGTGATAATAATCTAAATTTGTGTTAAGAAAAGCATGATTAATTGCTGAAATTTATGAATAGAAAACTGTTTTGATTTAAGTATCAAAAGAGGCATTGAAAGGATGAAAAACGGGTCCAAAAGTTACTATTTTGGAACCCTAAGATGAATGGATTATAAATCTGAAATTTAACCCTAAATTAAATGTTAATTAAGGGTTTTAATCATGTTGATTAAGGACACATGTTTCTGTGTTGAAATATTTTAAGAAACACTTGAATTATGTATTGTGAAATGGACATATATGAAGAGATAAGCATGAATAAATGATGAATGGTTTATGTGAGTTGTTAAAAATGTAAAAATGCATGAAAACATAATGAAAAATGTGGATTATGTTATTGTTTTGATCAATAATGATAATCTCAAATTTTGAGATGAATATATGAAGTTTAGGACATCCATTAAGTGCCTAAGAATGAGCATAGTGTGTGAAATGTAAAAAAAATATATGAAAAAGGATAAGTGGAAGTTTATTATTCCATATGGTGTCTAATGAATGACTAATAAATATGTTATGGTATATGGGAATGATACCTTAAATATGGGTATTAAACATATGGTGAAATGAATGGTATGATGCATAAGTTATGATGTGCATGTACACCTGACTTGGAATTCAAGTGAGATATGAATGTTAATGAAAATGGGTTGGAAAACTAAGTTAAATGCAAGCAAATGGAAAGTATATGAATGTTATGTCATTCTTATATGTATAGGCAAAGGCAAATAGATAAGCTAGATGGAAAGCTAAGCAAGAAAATTTTCTAAATGATTTTGGTTTTCATTACAAGGTATTTAAGGATGGTCATTCTCTGTCTAAATTTGTATTGAAATGTTATTTCTAATGAAATAAGTGATTTGCTTACTGTTTCGCAAATGTTTATGAAAGATGATGAAGTATGAATTTATATGATGTTTTTTTTAAACAATGTTTAAAAAGGAATGGTGCAAAGAATTCTCCACAAGAGAATGGCAAGATATCATGTGTAAGAGTATATAATGTTGGGGTGACTAAAGGTCATGCATGAATGGAAGTCAAACAGGCTAGTTGAGGTAGTAAGTGGATAAGGAGTTCCCCTTAACGTTGTCAAGTTGGAAGGTCTGGCGCCAAGGATGGAAAGAATCATGTCATGAAAGAATGTTCCCCGTGCTAGAATACCATCACATGAAGGATAATGTCATGAATGAAAATGATGAATTTGCACATTCAATGTTTATGAAATGCCCAACAACTGGAATTTACGAATGGTTTACATGAAAGGTTTTCATGAACGATTTTCATGAATAGTTTATGAAAAAGTTTCTACTCCGCAGGTAGTTGATCACTTGCTCAGTGTTTCTACCGAATAGAGAAAATTGTTTTTAAAGAATGTTGCTTTCAAAATGAATTGTCAGAAAAATGTACAACTTGCTTATTGAGTTGAATTTCAACTCACGTTTTGTTTTCCAAACCCATAAACAGGTGAAAGGAAGGAGACAAGGAGCACATGTGGAGATTCGAGAATGAGTGAATTCTTATGAACACCTATATATGCCTTTATGTATGAATGATGACATTAAATTATGATTTAATGTTGTATATGAATTATGTTGTGGTTTTGTGACCATAGAAGGTGAAAATTTTTATGGATAAATGCTAAGGCATAAAATATCATGATATGATTAAGTATGAAGAATATGAGATGACATATATAACTCTCAAATGATATAATGGCCTAAAATGACATTTGATGGAAATAGAATGTACAAATGACATAAAATCCTAAGGAATTAGGATTAAGTGGATAAATATCCAATAAGCCCACCATGTGACAGGGCAACAATTCTGATCACGTTTCCAGTCAATAAATCCCGAGGTAAGGATGTGACGTCTCAGTTTGAGGCGCCACATTAGCTTTATGTGTGTTGAGAGACACATCTAGAGATTATTGAACTTCAACTAAAAATCCCCTGCACAATCCACTAAAAAGGAACCAATTTAATATAGTTTAGAGTCAAGAATTTCCAACTCTCTCATCTACCAACCCAACTCGATAAACCCCTTTTGAATTTCTGCTCTTTTGTTAAACTTTCTTTTATTCATTTTTACTTATCTTGCACATTCAATTACATTTGTAAAAATTCTTTCCAATGACCAAAGGCAATCAAAGTAATTGATATAATTAGTTTAGACAATATCATCATGGGAACGATACTCTACTCACTTTATATTACTTGATCGACGTGTATACTTGCAAAAAAATGAGCATTTAATTAGTCATATACGCTGCTCGTCAAGTTTTTGGCACCGTTGCCGAGGATATTTGGTGTTAACCAATTTTTATTATTTCTATTGCCTTCTTATACAAATTTGATACTATATTAAATTTTATAAATGCATTAGTCTTTATATTTTCTAGTTTAGCACAATTGAATTGGTTTTTGTAGGGCTTATTGCTTTTGTATGCGCTGAGGTAGGGCTGTTAAGGATAACATTGTACCATTTGATCTGGAGCCAGAGAAAACTTATCTGAGAAGGCTTCGTAGGAGCAAAGAAGCTAGGAATCAACAACATCTAATGGAGCGTATTGGAAACCATGATGAAGATCATCATGCAAATCAGCATGAGAACCAACAGGTTGAGGTTCTACTTCATCCACAATAAGATGATTTGGACCAACTTATCTGGGATCTCATTGCAATGGGGCAAAATGCAATGCAAAACAACATCTAACCTCCCCCTGTCGACACCAACAATGTTGAGATCAAGCCAGTGGTCTTCCAAATGCTCCAATCTATTGGGCAGTTTGGGGGTTTATCTTTTGAAGATCCTCATCGCCAGCTGCACAATTTTTTGCAAATTATGAATACGTTTAAGCAGCATGGAGTCTCGGATGAAGCAACGAGGTTACGAACTTTTCTATTCTCTTTGAGGGATAGAGCATCGGAGTGGTTGGATTCTTTGCCACCAAACTCTGTTAGCACATGAAATGGCTTGGCACAAAAATTTCTTGAAAAATATTTTCCTTTTGCTAAGTTAGCCAAACTCAGAATGGACATAGTCTCATTCAAGCAACACGGAGAAGAGACCTTATCAAAGGCATGAGATCGATCTAAGGATTTACATCATAAATGTCCCCATCATGGAATTAAGTTGTGGGTACAAATCCAAATATTTTATAATGGTCTCCAAGATTCTAACTCTCATATGGTAGACTCTTCATCAAATGGTTCATTATTAAGAAAAAGTTATCGAGAGTCTTATGTGCTATTGGAGAATATGGCGGCCAACACATATCAATTGTCATCTAATAGAAGTCGAAGTGAAGGCTTACTTCAATTGGATGCAATCTTATCTATTAAAGTTCACATTGATGCTCTATCCAGGCAAATTCAGAATTAACAAGGTCGGCCGATGTCAATGCAGGAGGAACTTTTACACCATAGTCATCATCAGTAAAATATTGTATATGGTGTGGAGAGTTCGGCCACCCAAGTAATCAATGTGCCTCCCATAATGAGTCAATTCATTACGTGGGCAACTTCTAGAGAAACCTAGCAAATCTATATGCCAATATTTATAATCAAGGATAGAGGAATCCTCCTAACTTCTCATGGAATAACCAAGCTAGGCCGAATTAGCCGCTAGGATTTTTGCAGCAGCCCCCACAGCAACAGCCAGCTAGACCAGTTCAACTCGTCTCATCTCTGTGAGAAGAGAAGAAATTAGATATGGAAGACCTGTTCATGCAATTCATGCAATCCTTGATAAGCACAAACAAGAATTTAGAAGTGCAAATAGGCTAGATTGCTTCAGCTATAAATAGTTGCTCTCAAGGTGCACTGCTGAGCGACACTGAACAAAATCCGAAAGAAAAAGGCAAGGAGCAAGTGCAAGCAGTCACATTACGCAGTGATAGGCAGCTACCAGACGTAACTCAATAAGAAGCAGAATTTGGAGCTATTAGTCCTTCTGTCCATTAGTCACAGGAAGGAGAGTGATAATTGAAAATTAATGATATATAATGTGATCATTTTATACCAATTTGGTAGGTAATTAATTGGTTTTAATTTGAAATTTTGTTTAAAATATGTTTTTGCAACATTTGGGTATTAAATATTAATTTCAAGTTATTTAAATAATTTTTGTAATCTTTTTACTTGAAATTACATTTTTTATTTATTGTCATGAAATTAAATGGGCTTGAGATAATTTTTATAATGATAACTCAATAATGATTTTGATGAATTAATGGTTTAAATATTTTTATGCATGTTTGCAAATCTTCAAGAAGTGGGGCCCATCATTTAAAGTAAGAAATTTCATAAATAATTTTCAGTCAAAATTAATCTTCAAGAAGTGGGGCCCACTAGATATTTAGCATGCATCCAGACTGTCCAACCCAAGCACAAGGTTTGTAGATTCTAGTCGTGGGGCCCACCACTTAATCACGCGATCAGCAGTAATTTGTTTTGCTGTCCACCCCTCCAATTAAACAAGAAATCTGGATCGTCCATTTCTGGACGGTGATTTCATGTGCGGGGGTTTGTGAGTTCAAGAGTGGGCCCCATAAAAATCATCAACGTCCAGTAGCAAATCTCCACCATTTAAGTCAGATCACGTCCATGATTCATCAGAATTTAGAGGGCCATTCAAGAGTGTCCAGCTCATCTGCACAAAAAATCTGTCCAAACCAGTTGATCTCAGCCGTCCAAAGCAAAGATCCAACGACCGAATTAATTTAGCAACACAAATCACGCCCATAAGCACCATCCATCCACAAATTTCAACACCGCATAAAGTCATCTCTGCATCATTTCCGTCCAAACAGATTTCCAATTTGAATTGTGGGCCCCACAAGTCTAAGGAACAGCTAACAAAATTCAACACCCAAGATTATCTTCACCGTCCATAAGCTGCCTAGAAAATTAATCCAAGTAGTCCAGAGATTCACATGGGCCCCACAAGCTGTCCACACTGTCCAGATTTTATGTAGAAAATCAATTACCAATCAGTTGTCCACCAAACTAGCAAGCGTCCAAGATTATGCTGAATTCGACTATTCTGCATCGCAATCCTAGCAAGGGTTACGTAGTCTAGGCCAAACACAAATTCCATTCCAAAGCAAATTACGCATATATTTCAGCAGCTATAAAAAGAGGCGCCGGATAGCAAAAAATTTCAGAGAACTGAATTTTGAGCAAGAAAAATTCCAATGGGCAAAAATGAGAGAGAGAGAGTAAGGTGGAGAGCACGAGCAATAGGCGAACTGGCAAGCTGCGTGGAGCGGCTGACACACCATTGGAGCTTCAAACCAATAAGCTTTTCTATCTTTTTCTTTTTTTAATTTTAATTGTCTAGTTTAAGATGGATTTTGATTCTAATTTTATTTTAGACTTAACCATGTTTGGCTAAAACCTAAATCTAGGGTTTAGGACATAGCATGCGTACAATGTAGTGTGGTGTGGGTTTTTAATTTATTTATGGTTGATATTGTTGTTAATTTAATATCTTGTGATTTATACGCTTGCTTTGTACATGGGCCTATATTTTCGTATAATTTCATATATTAGGTGATGGAACCGAGAAGTGGAAACCTAATATACGATAATCAAGATATTAACTCTGAAAATCTAAGACCATGAGAATAGGCATGATGACCTTGAGGAATTCCATGAATAAACTACAGAACTTAATAGATTTTAATTAACTTAATCCCATGAGAATAGGTAGTTAAGAAAATTAGGGTACGCCTTGTAAGTTTCGAGAGAAGGTGCAAGGATAAATTAAGGTTTGTTCTCCTTTAACAAACAATATCCAGATTAAATCATTATACCATTACTCGTTACAAAAGACACGTGAAATCCTAGACCATAGGTACTCACACTCTCATTTTTTCCACTCGTTCTCATTTTCAATTTTCTTTTTTGATTTTTCTATTTCTTTTTCATTTTATTTACTATATTCTCTTCTTATTTTTCTATTCCATTGTATATTAAACAAGAAAGCGTTTAAACGCAAAATTTATAATCCTGAATTCCCTGAGGATCGATAATTTATATACTACAATCTACGACCCATGCACTTGTGGTGAGATTGCAAATAAGTATTTTGGCGCCGTTGCCGGGGAATTCGGTGTTACCTTAAATTTTGTTTTTAGATCCCTTTTTTGTTTTTTGTTTTTTTGCTTTCTCTATTTTTTGTCTTTTCTATTTCTCTTTTTAATTCTTTGTTTTATCTCTATCTATTTTTATTTTTATTATTTTATTTTATTTTATTTATTATTATTATTTTCATCTCTGGTTCTTATTTATTTTTATTTTTTCTAAACTAGCTAATTAATCTTTGTATGCACCCATGTACTCGAAGCATTGCAAAACAACTAGCTGAAAAACTCTTTATTGCTGACCGTGAGATTGAACGTTCTTTTAGGAGAAAAGTTTGTGACTACAAGTAGCAGCAATCTTCTGAAGACACCATAGCAGAACGCAACAATCCAAACCCGCCACATCAAGAGCAGGAGGAAGGCTAGGCTGAGAACAACGCTCCTCTAAGAAGGGTAACTCTTAATGATCGAAACTGCCCGAACCCTCGAGGATTTCGATCATGCATAATGGAACAAGAAATTGACACAAGAAACTTTGAACTCAATCCTGGACTTATCTGGATGGTTCAACAAGACTAATTTACAGGACTACCCTCTGAAAACCCGACAGAACACATCACTAAGTTCCTGCATCTGTGCAACACAATCAAGGTACAAAATATCCCACGCGAGGTAATCCGCCTTTAGTTTTTTCCATTATCTCTTTGATAGGGCAAGTGAGTGGTTCTATTCTATGCCACCTGACACTTTCAATATGTGGGATGAGCTCTCTACTACTTTCCTAGAGAAATTTTTTCCACCCACTAAAACCAGGAAAATTCGTGACAAAATCAATCAGTTCATCAAAAAAGATGGTGAAACTTTGTATGATGCGTGGGAGAGAATGAAAGATTTACAGCACATGTGTCCACATCATGGCATATTGTAGGGTGATGTTATTGAAAATTTCTTCAATGGAATCGACAGACCTAGCCGAAGCGCCGTCAATTCAACCGCTGGTGGCCGATTCATGCGACTCACCAACGAGGAGGCTCTCAAACTCTTCGATGACTTGTCACATTATGATTTTCAATACGACAACATTTGAGGACATCTCGGCAACGTAATGTATATGATATCAAATTCATAAATTCTCCTCATGCTAAACTTGATCAACTTTTGCAACAAAAGAAGCAGGAACCCACGGACCGAAATGCATCTTCTTCTCAACAAATTTCATATGAGATTTGTGGAGCTTCACACTACACGTTTAAGTGTAGTTTTTCCAGCCAGGACACCGGAAGCGAGCAGGCCAATGCATTCAACAACCAGTATGATACTCGCACTTATGGTAATCCTTACTCAAATACTTACAACCTTTGATGGAGGAATCACCCTAATTTCTCTTAGGCAAACCAGTCAAATACCCAAAACTATGCTCAAAATAATAAACCATCTGGTTTCCTAAGAAGACCACTGAACCCTCTCTCATACTAAACTCAGACCACGCTACTTGCACCATTTCAAGCATAATCCTCTGATCTTTTGATTAACAAACTACTTAAAGAAATGAGCTAAATGAAAACCCATATTAAATTGCTTGAAAACCAAATTGCCCAACATGCCACTACCACATCTCATAGAGACCAGGGCAAACTCCCTAGCCAACTTGAAGTAAACCCTAGGGAACAAGTGCAGGCAATTACCTTAAAGAGTGGAAAGCAGCTCGACCCACCTCAACTACCTCAAATTGACACTAAAAAGGAGGTCGAGCAGGTACACGAGCAAGAAGAGAAGCCACAACCTAAGCTAGTGGTGGAGAAGTCGTACGTCCCACCACCTCCTTATCAACCCCCTCTTCCCTTCCCTCAAAGGCAAAGACAGGCAAAACTTCAAAAGTAGTTCGATAAATTTATTTCAACACTCAAGGATCTATCAATCAGTGTGCCATTTCTTGATATGATCTCTCAGATGCCAACTTATGTAAAATTCCTAAAGGAGATACTATCCAATAAAAGAAAGCTCGAGGAGTATGGAATCATTGCACTCACTAATGAGTGCAGCACCATGTTTCAGAACAAGCTACCTGAAAAGCTAAAAGATCCTTGGAGCTTCTCTATTCCTTGTTCTCTTGGGAATGTCCAAATTAGCAAGGCATTATGTGATCTCGGAGCCAACGTAAGACTGATCCCTCTCTTTGTCTATAAAAAGCTGAACATGGGCGATCCAAAACCAACTTCTATGTCTCTCTAATTAGCTAATTGATCAATCAATCAAATTCCCAATTGGCATTCTTGAAGATGTTCCCTTGAAAGGCGGCAAGCTATTTATCTCAATTGACTTTGTAGTCCTCGACATATAGAAGAACCACAAAATTCCCACTGCTAGAGCCATTATAAATGTTAAGAATGGTCAACTCTCACTGACAGTTGGAGATGAAAAGGTTGAATTCAACCTTTTTGAAGCAACAAAGCACCTATCAACTGATAACTCTAGCCAGCGAGTCGACGTCATTGACCCTTTGCCAATCGAAGAAAAAGATGACCTGATAGAGGTATGTATCGTCCATGTGCAACTATTGAAAATGATTACCTTGAACTTTCTACTTGTGTAGCTCTCTTGGATGGAAACCCTCCTATCTCACTTGCTACCATCTCAACTCCTGAGAAACTAGACACAGACATCAATCCTCTGTCCTGGATGACACCAAAGGAAGAAGCACCAAAGGTAGAACTGAAACCTCTTCCTAAAAATCTCAGATATGCATTTCTTGGCCGAAATGCTACTTATTCAGTCATAATCAATGCAAAACTTTCCAAATTCCAATCTGATGAACTATTAACTAAACTAAAAAAACATAGGAAGGCAATTGGCTACTGTATTAATGACCTGCTTGGTATTAGTCATTCTCTATGCATGCACAAAATTCTAATGGAGGAAAATTGTAAGACAAGCATTGAACCTCAAAGGCGTCTAAATCCAAACATGAAAGAAATGGTGAAGAATGAAATTTTAAAACTTCTTGAAGTTGGAATCATTTATCTTATTTCTGATAGTAGTTGGGTAAGCCCAGTACATGTGGTACCTAAGAAAGATGGTATGACTATCGTGGAAAGTGATAAAAATGAACTTATACCCATTAGGACAGTCATATGTTGGCGAATGTGCATCAATTATTGCAAATTAAATATTGCCATCCGAAAGGATCATTTTCCTTTGCCTTTCATTGATCAAATGCTTGAACAACTTGCTAATCACTTTTACTTTTGCTATTTGGATAGTTATTTTGGCTACTTTTAGATTCCTATTCTCCCACAAGATCAAGAGAAAACCACTTTCACCTATTTATACAACACTTTTTTATATAGACACATGCCTTTTGGTCTTTGTATCAAAGATACATGAAGGCCATATTTTCTGATTACATTGAAGACATAATGAAAGTATTTATGGATGATTTTTCTGTTTATGGCTCTACATTTGAATCATGCTTATCTAACATGTCTATGGTTTTATAAAGGTGCAAAGAAACCAACTTGGTTTTGAATTGGGAAAAGTGTCATTTCATGGTACAAGAAGAAATTGTATTAGGGCATTTAGTTTCAAGCAGAGGTATTGAGGTTGACCGGGCAAAAATAGAAGTCATTAAAAAACTACCGCCACCAAATTCGGTCAAAGAAATTCGGAGTTTTCTGGGACATGCTGATTTCTATAGACGTTTCATTAAAGATTTTTTAGAATTTCTAAGCCACTGACTAACCTTCTAAATCAAGATGTAAAATTTAAATTTTTTTAATGACTGTCTAAAGTCATTTTACAAGTTAAAAATAGCTTTGACCATTGCCCTAATTATATAGTCGCCAGACTGGAGCCTACCATTTGAGATCATGTGCGATGCAAGTGACCATGAGATTGGGGTAGCTTTGGGTCAACGGAAGGACAATAAGCCAGTGGTGATTTATTATACAAGCAAAACCTTAGATGATGCTCAAGTTAACTATGCAACCATTGAAAAGGAATTGCTAGCTGTTGTATTCACTATTGATAAATTTTGTTCTCCTTGTAGAGTCAAAGGTGATTGTCTACACGGACCATGCAGCCATTCACTATCTAATTGCCAAGAAAGACGCCAAAGCGAGGTTAATTCGCTGGATTCTACTATTACAAGAATTTGTGTGGCGCCCCGAACCGAGGTGCTTAGAAGCCTTACTCCGGGATCGTGTCGATTGGTAAACGTGACTCAGGATTGTTGCCCTGATCACACGGCAGGAATTT
>JAXCLR010000063.1:26330276-26341749 GCA_035584095.1 Annona squamosa | reverse complement strand
TCCATTAATAAAATTCATAAATTTTCATTTATTCATAAAATAATTACAAAATTACAAATGTCGAAATGACGCGTATACGGTCGGGGTTCCACAATTTGTCCTTGAAATCCGAGACAAGAAGGCATAGAGAATGTGGTAGCTGATCATCTGTCTAGACTACCATCAACTGAGATGATTGATCTAACCAAAGATGTGCAAATTAACAAGGACTTTCCTGATGAATGTCTGCTTGCACTCAAGGAAGCGCCAATGCCCTAGTATGGATACATTGCTAATTACTTAGTTTGTAAATAAATTCCATCCAATTTCATCTATCAACAGAAAAAGAGATTCATGGCGGACGTGAAATATTACATTTGGAAGGACCCATACCTTTAGAAGAGATGCAGCGACGGTCTGATTCGCCGATGTGTACCAAATGAGGAAATCCAAAGCATTCTTTATCACTATCATTCTTCATCCTATGGTAGATACAAGGGTCCCAACAAAACTGCAGAAAAAGTCCTACAATTAGGTTTCTTTTGACTCACTTTGTTCAAAGATGCTCGATCTTTTACTCTAACCTGTGACAGGTGCAAAAGAACAGTAAACATCTCAAAGCGAAATGAGATGCTACTCACAAACATTCTCGAGGTCAAATTGTTCGATGTCTGAGGCATGGATTTCATGGGACCTTTTCCATCCTCATTCAACAACCAGTACATACTTCTTGCAGTTGATTATCTAACTAGATGGGTGGAGGAAATTGCTTCTCTGACAAATGACTCATGGGTGGTCGCTAAATTCTTAAACATAATATTTTTACCAGATTTAGTGTACCACGAGCAATCATAAGTGATGGAGGAAGCTACTACTATAATAAGCAAATGGAGCAACTGCTCAAGAAATATGGGGTCACACATAAGATTGCCACGCCATACCACCTACAAATAAGTGGCCAGTCTGAAATCTTGAACCGCGAGATTAAACACATACTTGAGAAGACAGTATCCTAATCATGGAGAGATTGGTCAAGGCAACTCAATGATGCTCTTTGGGCATATCACACCGCATTCAAAACACCAATTGGGACAACACTTTTCGACTAGTCTATGGAAAATCATGCCATTTGCCTATTGAGTTGGAGCACAAGGCGTACCGAGCAATCAAATTTTTAAATTTTGATATGAAATCCGTAGGAGAAAAGCATCTGCTACAACCCAATGAACTCGAGGAGATCAGACTTGATGCCTATGAAAATTCAAGAATGTACAAGGAAAAGATAAAATTTTGGCACAACAAACACATCCAACAGAAGGTAATCAAAGCAAATGACCTGGTTTTGCTATTTAACTCTCATTTTAAATTATTTTCAGGAAAACTGAAGTCAAGATGGTCAGGTCCTTTCAAAGCACTGCAAGTGTTTCCTCATGGAGCTGTTGAAATCTGAAGTGAGAAGATTGGTACATTTAAGTCAATGGGCAGCATCTCAAAGCTTACTTCTCAGGGGATCAAATTCCAATAGAAGTAACCTACTCCTTTCATGAAACCACGCCACCAACTGAGAATCTAAAGTTAGGCTGACAACTTTAAACTAAGCGCTTCTCGGGAGGCAACTCGAACTTTTTTTTTCTTTCAGGGAAGTTTTAGTTTTTGTTTTATTTTTTTTCTTTTAGTTCCTTTTAGAATTTTGATACTTTTTAATTTGTAGCTTTATTGGTTATTTTTTAGAGCTTACTTGGAAGGAAGCACCATGGATGAAAATTCGGTTTAACTCGCCAAAATAGGGAAGTTAATATCTCACACTTTTACAATTACTCCCTTTATTTTGATGGCATGATTTTCATTGAGGATAATGTCAATTTCAAATGTGGGGGTGAATACATTGCATTAATTTTTTCTAAATATTTTTTAACTACCCTGATGATTATATTTTTATCATGATTATAATTTTTGTGACATTGTAAAAAAATTTCTATACCAAGGGTAAGAACAGGCTTCAGATAAAAAAATGAAAGCACTAAGTGTGAGGGTACCATTATTTCCTATTGTAAAATGAGGCTCAAGTCATGTGAAGACGGTTCAATTTTTGAAATTTTATTTCTTGTGCCAAACCTAACCATTGTCCTACTAAGTCCTTCTGATCCTATGAATTAGTTAATTGAGTTGGTAGAGAAAATTTAAATGCAAAATCTTTATTAGATGTATATGAGGGAATTTAACTGATATTTTCTGCATTACTACTATTACTTGAATAGTTGAATGTGTATATGGAATAGCTAGATAAATGGGGAAGATATCTGATAATTAGGAGTTTATTGCGAGAGTTTTTGAACTCTTAATAATTGAAAATATGGTCGGTGACAGGGTGTACAATATTAGTCTTGTGAGAAGAGATTGTTGACTGAGATTTTCAATGAATGTCATGTTTCAAAATTTTTAGTTTAATACTCTCATTAGTTTTTAATGATTGGCCAAACATTTATTTCACTTTTTTCCTCAAAGTTTTGAAAAATTTCAAACTGTTCTTGAATTCCTTTGTATTTGCTTGGGGACAAGCAAAGTTCAAGTTTGGGAGTATTTGATAATTGAAAATTAATGATATATAATATACAACTAGCAAGACAATAATTGATGTACAAGTTGGAGAGCTGACCATGCGTGTGGAGAATGATAAAGTTACATTTAGCGTGTTCAATGATCCAGAGGAATGTTTTATGTTCGATATAGTAGGCTTAGTGGTCCAAGCCGAGTTCCAGGTCACCTCTCACAAGGATATTTGGAAGCATCGTTAGTGGATGAAGTAAATTAAGCTGATGAAGAATCGACTAAGATGATACAATATTTGCAGCAATCTTCGACCTTTACACACTATCCATAGAAACTTGAGTTGTTGGAGCTCAATTTGAATTCATTTAAACATTAAAGCCATCAATTGAAGAGTTGCCCGTTTTGGAGCTGAAACATCTGCCTACCCATTTAAGAAATGTGTATTTGGGAGCTGAATCCTTGCTGCTAGTTATCATTTCTTCAGTATTGGATCCCTTAAAAGAAGAAAAATTACTTAAAGTGCTCAGGGGCCACAAGAGGGTCATAAGTTGGACCATTGCGGACATCAGAGGAATTAGCCCTTCTTTTTGTATGGACAAAATTCAATTAGAGGAGAATTCAAGGCTATCCATTGAAGCTCAGAGAAGATTAAATCCTATTATGAAGGAAGTAGTTAAAAAGAAGATTATCAAATGGCTTAACGCAAGTGTTATATATCCCATCTCCAACAGTTCTTGGGTTAGCTCGGTGTAATGTGTTCCAAAGAAGGGTGGAATGACGGTAGTATCCAAAAAGAATAACGAATTGATTCCAACACGAATATTCACAAATTGGAGAGTATGTATGGACTATCATAAGCTGAACAAAGCCCCTAGAAACGATCACTTTCCTCTCCCGTTAATCAATCAGATGCTAGACAGGTTAACTATTTGGGAATTTTATTATTTTCTGCATGGTTATTTAGGCTACCACCAAATCATGATAGCACTCGAGGACCAAGAAAAGATCACTTTCACATGTCCATATGGCACTTTCGCATTCAGGTGAATGCCCTTTGGCCTATGTAATGCACTAGCTGTATTCTAGCATTGTATGATGGATATATTTACTGATATGGTCAAAGATTTTCTGGAAGCATTTATGTATGACTTCTGGGTATTTAAGAATTCATATGATGAATGTCTTGTCAATCTTTACAAAATGCTACAGCATTGTGAAGACACATACTTGGTTCTTAATTGGGAGAAATGTCATTTCATGATTCAAGAGGGTATAGTACTTAGGCACCAGGTTTCCAAATAGGGAATTGAAGTCGACAAGGCGAAAATCGAGACAATTGAAAATTTTCCTCCTCCTACATTAGCAAAGGGCATTCATAGTTTTTTGGGACATGCAGGATTTTATAGAAGATTCACCAAAGACTTTTCAAAAATTTCTGAGCCTCTATTTTCCCTATTAGAAAAGGATGAAATATTCAATTTTAAAAAGGAATGTGTGTAGTCGTTCCAAAAATTGAAAAAGAAATTGGTATTAGTGCCAATTATCATTTCTCTTGAGTGGAACCTTCCTTTTGAACTAATATGTGATGTGAGTCACTTTGCAGTTGGGTTAGTGTTGGGCTAGAGGAGAAATAGGATATTTCATTTAATTTATTACGCCAGCAAAATCTTGAATGAACCACAGCTAAATTACACTACTACAGAAAAGAAGTTACTAGTAGTGGTGTTTGCATTTGACAAATTTAGAGCCTATTTGGGGGGGACCAAGGTGATTGTGTACACAGATCATTCCCCAATTAAATACCTAGAGAAAAGAAAGATGCAAAGTCATGCTTGATCCAGTGGGTCTTGATGTTATAAGAATTCGTTCTTGAGATTAAAGACTGGAAGGGAACTGAAAATCAGGTTGCTGACCACCTATCCTGCCTAGAGAGAAGCACGCAGTTCCAAGACATGGAACAAATTAGCGAAGTGTTTTTGGATGAGCAGCTATTTTCAATCTACCAAGGCAGTCCACCATGGTATGCAGACTTTGTAAACTATATAGTCAGTGGTATATTGCCTCCAGAGATGAATTCTCACCAAAGGAAGAAATTTCTCCATGATATCAAGTTTTATTTCTAGGATGAACCATTTTTATTCGAGCTGGTGAGCGAAGACTTTTGCGGCTTAAGGAGCTGGATGAACTTAGAATGCAGGCTTATGAAAATACCAAGATTTATAAGGAGAAAGTGAAAAAATGGCATGGCAAAAGGATCCTGCCTAGGCGATTCGAGCCAGGACAAAAAGTGCTGCTATTCAATTCCAGATTGAAGCTTTTCCTAGCAAATTCAAATTGTGATGGTTAGGTCCATTTATTGTGTTGAAAGCAACTGATCATAGGGTAATGGAAGTGTTCAATGAGAAATCAAATGGCAGTTTTATGGTGAACAGGAGAGATTGAAACATTATATGGGGGAAGATTTGCAGCGCTGTAAGGAGGTGGTGTTGTTGGAAGATCCATAGAAAGATGGAATGTTGAGCTGAGGATGATAAACTTAGAGTTGAAAGGGAGGAAACCCGTTATTTCCTTTTTATTTTAATAATTCTCATGATTTTTTGGAGTATAAAAAGTGAAATCTACAATTGGAGAAGCTCAAGACCATGGCAATACGAATCCATTAGTCAAAGAGTCTCTTACTTGGATAGCAATTGCACTATGTGCAACGACAAATTTCAGGCATATTCCAGCGAAGGGAGGCATGTGACTTCACTCCAAACACTAAAAGCTCGAGTTAATGGATAACAACAATGTTTACTGATGGCTAGAACAAAGGGGAGAAAAAGAGCAATGGTGCTGCCGTGTGATGCATCACGATGCATGACGGAGGCAGAAAGCAGGCACCCAGGTGCCACACCATCGACACCCCGATGCCGCTATGTGGGCAGCTCGATCCAAACGCACTTAAAAGATTCAGATTAGGGTTAAAACCCTAACCCAAGCCGTGACACTGTCTTCTTCTTCCTCTTACATCCCTCCACAACCCTAAAGCCCCTCCCTCTCCTCCTTTTCTCCTCCATTTCATCTATTTTCCTTCCCCAATCTCTTCTCCATTTCATCTTCTCTTTTCCTCCATTCCTTCTCTTCTCTTCTCCATCCCATAATCTATCCAAAATCCTCCCAAACCACGCTCTTCCATCTTCTTTCCCTACGCCCCATCCCTTTCCATGATTTCATACTATTTCTCTACCATTTCCCCTCCCATTCATCCCCCATCTCCCTCTCCACTTCTGGCTGGCGTTGATTTTTGTTGTCAGTCGAGCAGTGCCTGGGCGCTACACAGGCAGCGCCAGTGCAGACCCTTCAACTCCTTCAATGTGTGTGGCATGCTACAAGGGTAACTTCTTTTCACCTTTCGTTGGCCAAATTGTCTTTCTATTGGAATCAATGTATGGTTGAATGTGATTTGGTGACTTGGAGTTGATTATTGCTGTTTGAACATGTTGTTTGGAGTTTGGGGAGAACGGAGTTGTGATTGATTTAGATTGGCCTAAAGCAAATCTTGCGGATTGGAATTCAATTTAGGTTGCTTGATAAGTGGTAGTGCACATCTTGGAGCAATGGCTTCCTCTTCTTCTGCCAAATGGAAGAAAACCCAAGACCCTGTTGACTTCGATGCCACCCACTTTATCTCAGCATAGGCATTTAAGCGGTACATTGATTCACTGCAAAAGCAGCACCTCATACCTGAGCAGGGGATTAAGATTGATTCCTTCTCCAATGCTTTTATAAATGCAATCCATGCCTGGAGATGGCACAAGTTCATTGCGCAGCCACATAGCCAGCCATTGTATCTATCGTGAAGGAATTCTATGATAATGCTGTCAAGCACGATCAGGAGAGGGTTAAGGTCCGAGGCAAAATTGTTCCTTTCATCTTGAAGCAATCAATGCATTCTATGAGCTTCTTAATATTGATTACCTAGATCAATATGAGGTACTTTTGGAGGGGGAAGAAAGGGATATCATAGCGATGACTTGAGCTTACTGTGAAGAACCACCAGAGTGGAAATCAATGGGTGGACAGTTAACATCATTTAAGCGCGATGCTCTTTGATTCCATGGAAAGATGATGTTCTATTTCATCTCTGTCAGGATGATGCCATCGACCCACTTGAGTGATGTCATAATGGATCAGGTGCTTCTCCTTCATGCAATCTATTCGCATTTATCTATAGATGTAGGGAGACTCCTATTTAATCAAATATGCGCCAATGCTCGAGCATCCCGAGGCAGCTATTGGTTCCCATCATTCATCACCGGGTTATATAAAAGAGCTGGAGTGCGATGGGAGACCACAGAAGAGGTTCTGAAGTGCCAAGCCATCGGTGATGATCTATCTTTCTATGCACCTCCCCCAAGTCCAAACTGCCACCACTCGTCCAACATCACAACCACCAACTGCTGCCCATCTCAACCGCTCCCAATTTGTGTTAGGCTAATCAACTTGGAAAATTTAATGGCAACCTTGGCTTGATTTCTATAGCAGTCCAATCGGGCTATAGAAGCGCATTTTCGCAGGCTCATGGAGGATCGACAGATCGATACGATGACTTTACCAACATTTTCGTCGATCCCTCTAGAATTTTGAGCCTACTTTGGCCAACCTTCACATCAGACTGGCGGAGAGAGAGAGCACAATGATGATTCTGCCTCATCAGACGCCTAGGGGAGTCCTTGTCTTTTTTGTTTCATTTCTTGTATCATTATCATTTAGGTTTCATTTAGTTCTATGCATTAAGGACAATGCATCCCTCAAGTTTAGGGGATGTATAATTCTTTTTGGTGTATGTGTAGATTGCATAACATGTCTATGTCGAATTTTGCCTTTGAAAATTATTTTGTTGCAATTCATGTTGATGAAAGATTTGCAAGGTTTAGGAAAACTTTAACTTGAAATGATTTCATGAAAAATTAGAATGATTATGCCAAGGTTTAGGTGTTGAGGAAGTTTGCAAGCGACATGTGAATAATTAGAATAAATTTCATAGTACATTGTTATAATTCAATTTCATGCGAATCTATTCAACTGAAATGATAAGGGCTGAGTTAAATGTTTGATAACCATGTACTTTAAAGAAATAAATGATCTCAATAATGCATAAAATTTCATGTCTTTCTCTGGGACTTAAAATGGGTTAGATTGCATGTTTTAGTACCCTTACTAGATAGTCAGAATAATAAAGGGGGCTGACTGATCTAAACTGAGTAACCGGGACTTGGCATCAATAAATGTCAAGGTTCGTGTAAAAAGGCAAAGAGAAGTCATAGTAAGAATGCTTTTAAAAGAAGATACCCTGAAATATGGTGAGGGGAGCCCTTAAAAAAGATAGAAAATTTTCTCCAGATACCTTGAACTATGGTGAGGAGAGTTAAGCAATAAGTTTAGGGGAACAAATGTGCATTTGAGCAAAACGAGATCAAGTGAATTAACATAATGTTCCTTGACAAGAGATATATTCTTAAACATTGGTTCACCTGTTTTGTGTTACTTTTTTTTTAACTAGTTTCTTTTGATCAGGAGAATGATTAGCAGAATTGAGTTATCACTTTGGATTATTAACATTGTTAATTACATGTTGCTTGCTCTGAAATGGAAACACTTGTCCTATTTTGGCTAATTGGTGATAATTTTTTTTATGAATTGTTTCAAGTTGAGGTTATCCTTGCCTTGTTGAGTGGAGAAATGCAATTGTTAGGAAAATAAATGAAATAAGGTCTGAATTGGCAAGGTCTGAATACATTCATTCATTTTATTTTCATTTGTTGCTCGAGGACTAGCAACATTTAAGTTTGGAGGTGTGATAACTCATGAAAATGTGAGTTATTACGGCTCATTTTAGACTAGTTTTGCATTTTAGTCCAAGAGAATATGGTTAATTTGCACCAATTTAGCTCAGTTTTCATTCACTTTGCATTTTAGGAATAACATATAGTTTTTATTCATTTTTAGAAAAAACGATGCAAACTTGTGAATTTCGGGGTGTAGCACTAACACCTTATCATTGTCAAGTACATTTATTGGGTGTTCATTAGAATCACAGGAAAGAGAGAAGGCTAACCGCTTTGGAACATGTTAAGATAAAGAATGGAGCAAATGGGGACAGTAGGCTTGCTGGTGCCTTGGCGTCGACCTACAGCGCCTAGGCGCCACTTCACCACCATACAAGAACTCGTCAATAACCGTTCAGTTGATAGGCTTCAAGAGAGTTGGTGCCTAAGTGCTGTATAAGTGGCGTCGCGGTGCGACCCTTGCACACATGTATTTTTTTGCACTTGTCTAATGCAGAATTCTAAGGGGTATAAACATATACCAAAGGGTTCGTACAAAGCGGAGAACGTGTACATAGTAGCCAAGGAGAGAGAAAGGAAAGGAATTCTGATTCAAGAGCGTCTAAAGTGGAGATTCAATGTCGTTGATGAAGACTGGCGAGTTTTAATCTCTCTTTTTATCTACATATTTTCTTTTCTCTATTATTGGGAATAGCATTCAAACTTGGTTTTAATGGGATTTAACTCCATGTTCATGAACTAAACTTCAATAGATGGGAAGTTGAGAAGATTTGATGTCTAAGCTATATTATTTTAGTTCTTGATGATTTGAAAATGAGTATTTGATTTGTTGCAACTTGTGCTGTATAGATTTACTCTTGCATATGTCGTTTAATGCTTTTTACAAGACTAGCTACCTTAAAAGATGATTTAGTTGCGAGATTTATCCTTGGAAAAGGAAAATCCAAGCAAGATTCATGTGTAAGGCATAAGTTTCTCTCTTGGTGAATGGAGAATGTTTAATAGATAGGAATATACCGTTAAACCCTATATAGTCATGAATAGGTTATGCATAAATCAATTTTATCACATTTATTTGCATGGGACATAATAATAGGTTGTGGTGTAATTAGTTTTATGTGTGTTAGGAGACACATCTACAGATTATTGAACTTGGACTAAAAATCTTCTGCATAATCTACTAAAAAGGGACCAATTTAATATAGTTTAGAGTCAAGGATTTCCAACTCTCCCATCTACCGACCCAACTCGATAAACCCCTTATGAATTCTTGCTCTTTTGTTAAACTTTCTTTTATTCATTTTTATTTATCTTGCACATTCAATTATATTTGTAAAAATTCTTTCCAAGCACTAAAGGCAATTGGAGTAATTGATATAATTAGTTTCGACAATATCCTCGTGGGAACGATACTCTACTCACTTTATATTACTTGATTGGCACGTATACTTGTAAAAAATAAGCATTTAATTAGTCATATACGCTGCTCATCAATGTGAAAAGTGAGGAGAAGAGGGAAAGAAAGAGAGAAATACAAGATGAGCTTAAACTATTGAACTTCAAGTGCTACTACTTCAAGAGAGCTTACAAGATCATATTCTTCATGTGACAAGGATCTTCCGGAGCTAATTAATTACAAGTTATAAAGTGTAAATTCTCTTTTATCTATTTTGTTTTGTATTGTTGCCTTGGATTGGTGTTGGAGACCGAATTAAAGAAGAAACAAAAAAGGATGTTGGTTTGAGTTTGTCTCACTAATGGTTTTTATGTAATTGGTTTGAGTTGGTCTCACCAACAAGTGATTATTGTATATGCCTCCTAAAGCTAAAATCTAGAAGAGAGTAGGTGCTTTAGATTGTATTAAATATATATAGTATAACCCAAGACACAACAGGCATGCGCTTGGAAGAGTAGAGTAGGAAAGGTTACTAGAACCACTATATATTGTTGTTTCTTGTGTGGTTCGATTACTTACATTTTATATTCTATTTGTATCCTCTCATTCTATCTTATAGTGTGTTTCATCAAGGGGATTAAACTTACAAGGGGTTAAGTTTTAATTTGTCAAAGATTTTTTCAAGAAGCCCATTCAGCCCTCTCCTCTTGGGTTTTGTCATAAACTCGGACCAACATTCTTTACTCATTGAACCTCCTTCCTGCTTACTGTTTAGGAAAATAAAACATGAGTGCTAAACTCAGTAAGCAAATATTTTCCATTTTCAAGAAAAACATTTTTTATGAAGTCATTTTCTTGTTAAAAAATTTTACGCCCCAATCTTGAAAATTTCATAAAACAATGCATATGCAATGCACCGTTTCCTTTCATGATTGGGTGATACGCTAGCTAGGCTGCCACCCCTTTGATTCTGCCCCCTATTCGAGATAGGATGCCTCTAGCCTCTGGCCTATATCAGTGACTTGATCACATTAGAGGAGAACAACTGGTTAGCTTACACCTTTATAATGGACTTAATCCTCGTGCTCTATGCATCAGCAGATGGCACGTACCAAGTGATCATCTACCCCATTCATTGCCTATGGCCTATATCAGCGACTTGGTCACACTAGGGGGGACAACCAGTCTGCTTACACCTTTATAGTGCACCTAATCCTCATGCTCCATGCACCAACAGATGACACTTACTAAGTGATCACCACCCCATTCATCATTCAGACGCAGCCGACCTCTAACCTATATCAGCGACTTAGTAACACTAGAAGGGGGACAACCTGTCCGCTTACATCTCTTGTGAAACCCCAACCTAAGTAGGATTCAATATATGCTTTGAATATTTACATATGATTTATAAGTGAATTTATTGAATTTTAAATAAATTTTATGATCTTGTTAAACTATGATAATTACGACTAAGGATTAGCAATGATGATTTGAGTGATCATTATAAGCTAATGTGGGACAAAAGGGATTAGAATAATTTTTTGATGATTAAAATACACCAATACATCATGAATAATCATTTTAGATTATTGAATATGGATTATGAGAATTTAAAAGGATAATTCTCAAGTTAGTAAAGAAAATCTTAGAAAATTCATAACTTGACGCCCATAAGGTGGATTAATATGAAAATTGAGATGGAAGCACATAATTT
>JAXCLR010000063.1:26208679-26223058 GCA_035584095.1 Annona squamosa | reverse complement strand
CTTTTGTCCTTCTGCATTTTTCATTTCTCTTTGAACTAATGTGTCTTCATTTTAGCTTGTTTTCTTTAGCTCCATGAATTGCAAGCCTTGAGTCCTTGAGTCTTGAATCTTGTATTCTTGAGCGAGTTCTTGATTTGAATGGTTGAGTTTATGCATCTTGCTTTCTTTGGACTTGGATTAGTCTTCATGTGTTCCAATTTGAGCATCTAAGTTGAGTTGATCTTCAACTTCACACAAGTCTGCCTTGAAATCAATTTAATCCCAATTTGTCTTTTGAAATTTCTCCTCTGTACAATCAAAGTCGATGCCGAAGTCGATGCCGGAGTCGATTTCGTCTGCGACTTTGCTCAAGTCACATGCTGGGTCGACTTGGTCTGCGACTTTGGTGCCCCCAGTTCTCGGTTTCAACTCTGGATAGAAAACGATGCCTCCAAGTCGCTACTGGAGTCAACTTGGTCTGTGACTTCACGTCAAGTCGCAAGTGGAGTCGACTTAGGGTGCGACTTCGGCACTTCGGAATCTTGACTTCAACTCTGGAAAGAAATGTCATTTTTGAAGTCGATGCTGGAGTCGATTTGGTCTGCGACTTCGCCCAAGTCGCATACAGAGTCGTTTTCGTTTGTGACTTTGGCAGCTCTGCTCCCTATTTTCAACTCTGGAAGGAAACGAAACCTTGAAGTCGATGTTGGAGTCGACTTGGGGATCAACTTGATCTTAAGTCGATGCCTGAGTCGACTTGGAAATCTACTTATCCTTCCAAGCTTCATTTTCTTCAAATGTACATCATTTAATCACTTCCACAAACATGTTAGTAGCCAAGACTTACTCAAATTGATTTGTTAATCATCAAAACATAGATTTATCTTATTTTTCACATATTTTCAACAGATTTAAATCTCATGAAAATACCCTAAATGAAATGGTGATTAAGGGTCATTAACAAGATGAAGCATGGATTATATTGCTGATGTAGAAAATTTTATAAAATGCATGATGCACATGTTGCCAAATGGGCGTATGTGAAGGAATAGACATGCAAGGATGATGAATGACTTGTGAAATGTGATTTTGTGCAAAAATGCATGAAAATATGATAAATTTCATAATTACATAACTATTTTGAATTATATGATGTTAATTTCCAATTTTGAAATTATGTAATAGAGCTTAAGGTGATAACGGGTGCTTAGAACGAGCACTAATGTATGAATTTTGGAAAAAATATGAAAAATGATAAATGGAGGTTAATGGACCTATAAGTGCTAACCATTGAATGAATTTTATATGATTTAAATGGTTACCTAACTTATTGGGTTGGATATGTTATAAGTGAACCGATGAAATATGCAAGCATATGTCATATGAAAGCTTAATGACTTGAGAAGTTAAATGAATAATACATGTTAATGAAAATGGGTTGGAAAACTAAATGAGATGCAAAGAAAATAAATATATGAAAAATCATATTATTCTCATATAGGCAAAGGCAAGGAAAAAGCTGAGATGGAAAGCTAAGGAACACAAGTAAGCAAGCAAATTTTCTAAAAGATTTTTGTTTTTCTAAATTGTTTTCATAAATGCAATGTTTTCTTAAACGTGTTTGATGAAACTATAGAAATTGTTTCTAATGAGTTTAAGGATGACCATCCCTTAGCAAAATGATGTTGAAATGATGTTGCTTCAAATGCAATATTATGAAAATTTTCTTTGATAAATGCTATGGAAAAATGATGTGATTCTATGTTTCTAATTGAAAAATCATGCTAGCATGTTAAAGATGGATTTATGAAAAAGTTCATGTGCACAGGATATTAGGTCCACTTGGAAGGGTATAAGTGGATCAATCGTCCCCCCTTGGTGTGGCCAAGTAGCTTAAAATAGGCCCAAGGCCGGTGACACCCTCTCTAAAATGAGAGTTAATGTGACGGATGGTCACCTGACTAGTTTCCATCCTAAGGGAGAAATGGTATATATATTCATGTTTTCATATGGCATTATGCATATGGGACCCGTGATGAGTACAGAATTTCATGCTTTTAAGATATACCTTTAGACAAGGTATAAGTGACTTTCCAATATGATTTTAAATGTAAAATATTGCTTGAAATGATTTTCTTGTAAAATGCAAATAGCTTGCTTGTTGAGTTTCAATTCACGATTTTGTTTTCCAAACTCAAAGATAAGTGAAAGACAAGACATGGCAAAGGAGCAAGTACTAGCTTAAGGAATCAATGGAAAAACTTTCAACTTTTCATGTTATGGAACTTATGTGAAAAGGATGTAAACTGAAATTTTATGTTATGTTTGATAACTATGATGCTTATATGCAATGACATCTGATTTAGGCAAATAATGCAATGATGCTGAAACAACATGCTATGTATACGCATTGAATGGATTAAAATGACTTAGATATGTCTGAGTTGAAAATATGAGAATTTAAACTGTTACGTGAACTTCTACATGATCATATTTAATGGGATAAATATCCGATAAAACTCGTCATGTGACAGGGCAACAATCCTGATCACGTTTACCAATCAATACGATCCCGAGGTAAGGGCTAAGTTGTGATGCTCGGTTTGAGGTGCCACATTGTAGCTAGAGCATTTCTCATATAATTGAATTATGTCTTTCATCCAACACACTTCTTCTTTGTTGGCCTTAACGAATAGTAACGCATCATTTACAAAAAATAAATGGGTTTTTAAAGGTATGAACATGTTAATCACATTTGGTTATCCCAATTTGTTTACTTCCGAACGTAGAACTAAAAATCCTTCAACAAATATGGGAAGAAGATAAATGGATAGCAGATCTCCTTGTCTTAATCCCCACTTGGAGTGAGTAACTCAATTTTAAAAGCATTTATAGTTATAATGTGTAACTGAGCACAAGCAGCTCTTAATCTAATCCATCCAAACTTCATGGAAATTCATTTTTGTCATCATTTGACATGGATATTCCCTCTCCAAATATTTTATGCCTTGAATATGTTAAACTTAACTACAATCTCTTTTTTTCCCTTGATTTTTACTTTGAAGGGTGTGAACAACTTCATAAGCCATTAACATATTATCTATTATTAGCCTCCCCCATAGAAAAACATTTTCTTGAGCTGCTTTAATCCCAAGATATATCTTAAGCTTATTTTTTAACAATTTTGATAGAATTTTGTATATCACATTTCTAGTTCTAATGGATCAAAATTTTATAACCTTACCTTCCCCATTTTTAGCATAAGAACAATTGTTGTGGAGTTGATTTTCTAAATATTTATTCTTTATTGAGAACACGAGTCGGTTTCCATGAATGTTTTACATGCAAGAGATATCATTCTCAATAATCTCCTATGCTTTTACTAAAACCCTGCAAATATTCATATGGTTCATGTGCCTTTGATAGATCTATATACTTTAGTGCTTGAAACATTTCAGCCTTTAGCAATGGCTTAGTAAGATTATTTCCCTTAGTGTCTAAAACTTTTCTTTTTATTTTCTCAGTTACTCTTCTCATATTTAGTCGATTTTCTATTGTGAATGTATTCTAGAAATACTTCAGTACTTATGTCTCTTTATCCTTAGGAATCTTCTTCTCGTTTCATCCTATAAGATTGAGTAATTTATAAATATATTTATATAGTTTGGTTATAATTGCATATTACGTACTTGGTTTCAAAAATTTCAAATAACCCCTACATAATTTGAATATAATTACAAGTGCACCCATGAAACCCCTTCCCCATCCTTGCGTAATGCCCTAATATTAACATGACACTTGGATATTCTCATAATGATTAAAATACAACTAATGGGCTTGAAAATCATGGTGATGTGGTGCATACGTTCCTTGACAATGATGATGGTTGAGATGGATTAATGAGAATAATGTGGTGGAGGAGAAAAGACGGGCATGCCTTCAAATCTAGTGGTTTTCAATTATCAAATTGGAGGAAGATAATGGGTAGTGTGGATTTTGGGTTCTAGCTGGATGAAGTGGAAATGATGTTGAGGGAAGGTATAGCTATCGATGAAAGGGACATCAAAATTGACTCTATATTTCATTCTCCAACGAGAATCTAGCTTTCTTACTTCAACAGGAATCTAACTTTCCAATAATCATTGAGATCTTTCTTAATCAAGTCACTAATAAATTTTCAACTAATCAACTCCAAATTCATGCTACAATAGGAAAAGGTGTTTGAGAAGATGGGTTACTTATCAATGAAATCATTGGATGCACCTTAGCCATAGGATGAAGCAAGGACCAAGACCACCAACAACTATGAGGCAAACCACATAAAAGGATGCAACTAATAAAAATACTAACCAGATCTAACAATAACCTAGAGAATGTTAACATTAAAGTAAAATGCATTAATAAGTAATCAAAAATCAGATACTTATGTAATGGTTTAACTCTTGTGAAACCCAGCTTCTTTAGACAATACACATATTACCTAAGGTTGTAAACCCTAGATTTTTGTAATAATTTTTATGATGAATAAAAATTCATGAATTATATTCACAAACATGTGTATTAAAGAATAAAATAATGCAATTAAGGATTTAACTCATGTGAATAGTAACTCAGAGATTAAGACACGTGATTAAAAGTCAATCACTGGGATTAACCTAATCACAAAAAGACGAAAAAGGAGGTTTAAGCACTAAAGGACAATATAGCAATACTTTTTAATATTTTAAAAAATTTTTGAATTTTAGTAGAAAATAAAAAAATTCATAAATTGCAATCCGGTCATTAGATTTAGATGAAATTTTTTATGGATGGTTAAAAATTTATGATGAACATGATGAATGGTGTAAGATATGATGAAAATAATGAATTAAGGGTCAAGATGAAATGTCATTTGAAGAGTAAAAAGGTAGCCCACCTCTTTCATTAATTATTTTTGACTTTTGGATTAAATTTAATTAATTAAAAACCAAAATAATTAATGCAAAATGGGAGCTGGGAAATGCAATGGGCTGTGCAATGGGGGAGGACTTTTGTGCCAAAATCCAATGGCCTAAAACCATCCTCATCAAGAATCAACGGTTGAAATTTAATTAGCTTAAAATAATTATTTTTAATAAATCAAAAATCATTAATGAATAGAGCTGCTAGGGGGGCATGAGCTGCTGTGTAGGGTGGCTGCACATTGCTCCACACAATTATGGAAATTAGAAAAAAATATATTTATAATTAAATACCTTGGGCAAGGGGTAAATTATAATTTAATAAAAAATCAAAAACTACAAAAGGGGGAGCATGCTTGAATGACCAAACCATCCCACACCTTCCCAAGCTTGAGAAAAGCTCACTCCCACACATCCCAAGTGAGAAAGAAGGAAGGAGAGAAGGAGAAGAGAGAGAAAGCGAGGAAGGAGGAAGCCTATCTTCATTTAATGTAAGGGAATTCTACCCAAATTTCTTTTGACTGTTAAGAGGGGTAAAACCATTTTTATATAATGCCTAAGCATGAGAAAATAAGTTTAGTTATGCTGCTTAATTGAAATTATGCCAAAACAACAAAAATTTGGAGTAAGGATAAAATATTTGGGAAAATCATACATAAAATGAGTAAATAATGCTCCAAAATTGGTAAATGATGATTTGGGATGAATGTTTATGATAATTATGATGTTGGAATGATAATATATTAATCTCATGATTTTTGAATTTAAAGATTATGCTTAAGTGAAATTATGATGAATTTTAGTATATAGAGAAAATTATTTAATTGGCCAAGTTAATAATGATAAATTCAAAATTCATGAATTTCTCCATGATATACTAAACATAAGCTATGTGAAGGTATTTTTATTTTTGAAAAAAAATATCAATTTTTGGAACCCATGAACAGTAACTTTCAATGCTACGAATAGTAATCTGCTATAGTAAATGAAAACAGTAATCATGAATAGTGAGCAGCGTGATTTTAAAGAAAATTTGAGATTTATATTATGAATATATGGATAGAATTTTTGAAGAACCTATGAGTAAAAATTCTGTATAAGGAGATAATGACTAAATATTATAAAGCATACATGGGAAGCAACCTGAATGGAATAAATAAAATATCCTTTTTCTTAAATAGAAAAAGGAAAAGAGAAAGTCGAGGATACTGATTGAGGAGGTAAGCAAGTTATATACTTTCTAAAGTATTTCTAAATGATTGCGGATTATTTGCTCACATATTTTATGAATTATAATTAAGGATGGTCATTCTTATAATGTTTTATATGAAATGATTGTTAATTGCTTATTAAATATTTTTATAAAATATTTATAATTTATAAATATCATGCCAGCATGTGTATGTAAATAAGCATGGTGCATGAGGAATAAGCCACATTGAGGTAGTAAGAGAACTGGACGTCCCCCTCTCTTTCGTCAAGTCGTTTATATAGGTCCCGGCTGGTGGCGACCTCCCTAAGATGAGAGCATGTATGGCATGGCGCCTAGCTAGCGTCGCATCCAAAGAAATTTCATGAATGATATGGATGCATTGCACTTGCATTTTATAAAATGCATGGAAAATATTGAAAAATTATGTATGCTTTCTTACTAAGTATTATGACTCACTCATGTTATTCAAATGTCGGATAAGAAATGATGAGGAATGTAGCATACAAAATGACATGCAGAATGTTATATAAAGACAATGATAATGTCTTAATGTGGAAAAAATGTAGCATACAAAATTTTTATAAATGTTGTATATGATAATGTTTATATAAAGACAATGATAAAGATCTTAATGTCGAAAAAATATCTTTCCAGTTAGAAGAATGATGATGTTTATGTAAAGACAAAAATTATAACACTGATATGTAAAGTATATTACAAGTTGAATGAATGATGATAATTCTCCATGGATTGATGTTATATATATATATATCCTACCCTGTGATCTGGGCAACAATCTTAAGTCACTTTTACCAATCAAAAATGGTACCGGAGTAAGGCTTCTAGGCACCCCAGTACGGGGCACCACAACTCTAGTAGCAGCAAATTTAGAAAATCACATCATAATTGATCTCTTATCCTATTATTTTAGGAATCTTCTTCCCATTTCATCCTATAATATTTCAATAGAATTACTTTTCTTTCTTTCTAATGTTGTACGGTGGAAGAAAGATGTATTCTTATCATTTGTTATAACCATTGAACCCACAATCCTTACCTTGACATAATTTCTTATTTTGAGGGTGAATTTGTTCTTTTTTCTCATTCTTTGACATGTGCATCATTTATATATAAATAAGGTATAGATTTCAAATAATCCAACTCTATTTAGCCCTTTCGGATTGATCAAGCAATCATCCTCCTCATCTTCCTATTCCAATCCGTCAATTTCAGCCACACTTCTGAATTTTCTAATTGATGTTCACAAATAGTGTTATACCTCTCCTTTACCCCTTCATGTATTATGTACAATTTAATTAGAGACTTTTTCCTTTGTTAGAAAGAGCTAATACCTGAATTCCTTTCTTAGTTTTGTTAGTCGGCTTGCGACATTCAAATTAAGCTTGACGAGAGGGTTGTCCATTGTAGCAATGGCTTTATAATGAACGTAAGTAAATGAAATGAGATTTATCCACGCTTATGTAGTCATTCCTCAATCTAACCTTTCTTGAATTAGTCCTGTTGTTCCTCCACAAGATAGTCCGGCAATCTCAAATGTATCAACTAATGATTATATATCATCTCTAAAGTTTTCCGTTTGAATTTCAAGCTTTGATATTATGTTGATGAATTAGAGGATCAAAATACCTCAGAAAATTCTCTAATAATCAACCAAGGCATGTTTGATTAGTTTTTAGTTATCTTAAAATCTTTCAGGCTTCCATTCTTCTCGTTGTCTTTAGGTTGTTGTTAACTCAAATTTTGTATTATTTATTTTGGATAATAATTCTATGGGATTTATAAAAACAATAAGCAAATTGATCATAACCCATCTTTTGATAATTAATAATTTAAATTTAAGAATTTAAAGGTACTAAGAAGTTTGTTGAAATATTTTAAGATAGAATTCTTCAAATGCAGGATATGACAAATTAAGTTGCAAAGTTAAGTCAACTTAGGTCAAGTCAATACCCAAGTTGACTCTAAGATCAACTTCAACAACATTTTTCTTAACAGCATTGAAATATAGACACTTAAGCAGGCAAAGTCGAAGCCAAAGTTGACTTCGCATGCGACTTAGGTCAAGTCGCAACCCAAGTCGACTCTATGTACAACTTGGGAGGCTTCAGGCCTTCGATGCTAAATCCGATGAAGTCAAGTTGCATCCTACGTCAACTCCAATGTATGACTTGGGTGAAGTCTCAAATGAAGTCAACTCAACTACGCAACTTGGGCAATACAAGTGTAGAGTTGAAGAATTTTGAAGCTCCAAGCATGCCAAGAGTACTAAATTTACATGCCCAAGTCAACTCTGTACACAACTTGGGTCAAGTTGCGACTCAACTTGACCTCAGTATTTGTCTTGAACAAAATAGACTCAAAAGAAGCAAATTTAAGCTCAAAGGTCAACTAGGAAAGTTCAATAAACTCACATCTTGTTAAACAAAAGACAAATGTCACAAAGTGTAGATCAAGTTACAAATGATTGATGTCCAAGTATATGACTCAAGATAAAGAATAGTATATTTCAAGTTTAAAGAATATCAAAACAAGTAGAGCCGAAACTTAAAGATATAAGAGCACATATGTCAGTGCATTTGATTCATGAAGTTTTGAAATTCCAAAGAACATGTTGTCTTGTGAAGTTGTAACCAAAGTCAACTTCACTTGCGGCATAGGTCAAATCTTAGACCAAGTTGACCTCAAGATGGAACTTGAAATTGAAGAAAAGGAGAAAACTCCCAGGAAGGAAGTACAGATGACCAAAGTTACAACCTTAGTCGACTCCGACCTGCAACTTGAGTCAAGTCACCTTGAAGTCAATTCCAAGTGTGATTTAGATCATAATGGTTAAAATTTTTTGAACGTTGGTGCATTTAATGCATGCTACCTACCCTCTAAAGTTCAAAATAATTCCTCTATTTGAAACATGATAAGGGGAATTATGAGGGTTAGCTAGAGCATTCAATAAGCCTTCACCTTCCTATGTACAAGCAATCAGGTCTCCATTAAGTGCTCTACCAAGAAAGAACTAGGTTTTTACTGCAAGAGTTGCAACAATTCAACTTCTCAAAATTTCAAGAGTTCTTTCTTTGCGCTGAATTGTCTCTTCATAATCTATAATTCATAGAATTTCTCTATAATCCATTTTATTATACTAATACTTGGCTTGGTGTTGGAGATCAAGGCAAAGTAAAGACAAGTAATATATAGTTGGAGTATGATTAACTGTATACTGGTGTCGTGATTGTAAAAGCCCTTTAGAGCTATGATCTAAATGACAGCAGAAGCTCTAAGTGGAACCTAAGACCAAAGTTGTGTTTTTAGAAGAGTAAAGTAGGGAAGGTTATCCCGAATCACTATAATTTTTTGTATCTACCATTTGCAATTTCATTATGCTCTATCACTCTCTAAATCTCATTCAAGGGGACATAGTCTATCATAGGTTAGATTTTATATATTGTAAAAAATTTTAAAGAACCTAATTCACCTCTCACTTTTTGGATTTTGCCACAAACTGGGGATAAAAAATTTGAATTTTTAAGATGATTTGAATCATATCTTGATTAATTAAGCTTAGTTTTATGTAAATGAGCAAAATGGAGCACAAACTATGCGCAACTGATACCCAACATGGCCCAAGTCGTGTTCAGGAAAAGTCGACATGGCCTAAGTTGTGTTACCTCTGAGTTGCTCAATTCAATGCATAAAATGAACTATGTGCGCAAGTTCTTCCCTGTTTTCTATATAAACACCTCTTGGGAATGTCTTAAGATATCCTAAATCATCCTTGGAGAGTCAAGTCTAGGAGCTATATAAACACCGACAATAGTCATGCGAGTGGCTATTTTTTATTCCCCTTGCCAATTTGATCTTTGATATGAGCTTTATCATGTTCTTCAATTTGCATATTTTCTCATCACACTAACTGAATTTTCTAACTGTCACTTATATCATTCTCTTCATTCCTCTTAATTCCTCTCCATCTTTATTGAACATTGTCAAATTTGCTATTATTGATTTAAATTGTTATATCTTTCCTTAGTCGTCATAGTTTTGCACCATTATGATAGATTCGTCCAGCCCATACTCTTACTAATCCATAAGCAAATCATATTTTATTGGTTTCTCATCCTTCCCATTTCCATTCACATTCATCTCAGGTTGTATTTCCTTATAGGACTTGCCTCAAAAATTCAAGTTGTTGCATTAGGGTGTGTTTGGAAAGTTGTAAAACTCTTGATGAAAATATTTTTATGTAAAAGTTGTTAAATTAGTGGGAAATGATGTGTTCAGTAGGCATAATGATGAAAAGTAAAGAAAATAAATTTAAAATAAATAGGTTAGTTGTATTAGTAGTTGTGTAGAAATAATTAAAAAGTAGGGTTTTTGTATAGAAAGATGTGAAAAAAATACTTTAAAAATAGGATAGTTATGAAGAGTGCAAAGTTTTAAATTAAAAAGTTTTAGCTTGATAACTTTTGCAAATTGCCAAACACACCCCTAATATCATTATTACTAAATCTCCTCAAATTAATTGCTTTTTTAGCCTTGTAAAAATCAATTGATTGAATCTCAATTTCTACTTCCTTATTCCTTTTTCAATACTTAATAATAAGATATTGTGATAATCAGACCCAAGTAAGGCTTATATATATATACATTTGACATATAAATACGAATCATGTATGATTTAGTTAAATTATGAATGAATTCCTTTGCAATACTAATGATTTATTGCAATTAGGGCGAATGATTATGAATAATGAATATAAGCCAATATGGGTCAATGTGATTAAAGAGGCTTAATGAGGATTAAGAAAAGAAAATATATTGAGGATAATTACCTCATATATTATGATTTAACTAATGGAAATTATGTTAATAATTACGGAGTTAAGGTAGCAAATGTTAAAAAATTCATAACTCAACACCAGTAAAGCATATTAAGATAAAAATTGAAAGGTAAGCTTATAATTTCATGCTTAATCTTATGAAAAAGTTAGATTATGAAAATTTGGATGGGATTAAGGTGAAAATTGATTTTTACCATCCAAAATCTAAGGATGACTTCAAACGATCATAACCTGAGCTCGAAAAGTCGGATTGAGACGAAATTTGAAATGAACGGTTAAAATTATGAGATCAATGCAATGAGAGGCTTGGATTAAGCTAATGATGATGGGATCATGGTTGCATTAAAAAGGGGTGTGCACTATTGACTTTTGAGCACCATAAAGTAGCTCTCATTTATGATAAAGTTAAAGTTATTAATTTAATAATTAATTGCACAAATGAAGTGTCAAAATGGGATAATTACATATGAAGTTGTAAAACTCTTGATGAAAATTTTTTTTATGTAAAAGTTGTAAAATTAGTGGGAAATGATGTGATCAGTAGGCATAATGATGAAAAGTAAAGAGAATAAATTTAAAATAAATAGGTTAGTTGTATTAATAGTTGTGTAGAAATAATTAAAAAGTAGGGTTATTATATAAAAAGATGTGAAAAAATACTTTAAAAATAGAATAGTTATGGAGAGTGCAAAGTTTTAAATTAAAAAGTTTTAGCTTGATAACTTTTGCAAATTGCCAAACACACCCTTAATATCATTATTACTAAATCTCCTCAAATTAATTGCTTTTTTAGCCTTGCAAAAATTAATTAATTGAATCTCAATTTCTACTTATTCCTCTTTTCATACTTAATAATAAGATATTGTGATAAACAGACCCAAGTAAGGCTTATATATATGCATTTGGCATATAAATAGGAATCGTGTATGATTTTAGTTAAATTATGAATGAATTCCTTTGCAATACTGATGATTTATTGAAATTAGGGCAAATGATTATGAATAATGAATATAAGCCAATATGGGTCAATGTGATTAAAAAGGCTTAATAAGGATTGAGGAAAGAAAATATATTGAGGATATTTACCTCATATATTATAGTTTAACTAATGAAGATTATGTTGATAATTATGGAGTTAAGGTAGCAAATATTAGAAAATCCATAACTCAACACTAGTAAGGTGGATTAAGATAAAAATTGAAAGGTAAGTATATAATTTTATGCTTAATCTTATGAAAAAGTTAGATTATGAAAATTTGGATGAGATTAAGGTGAAAATCAAGTTTTACCATCCAAAATCTAAAGATGACTTCAAATGATCATAACTTGAGCTAGAAAAGTCGGATTGAGACGAAATATGAAATGAATGGTTAAAATTATGAGATCAATGCAATGAGAGGCTTGGGTTAAGCTAATGATGATTGGATCATGGTTGCACAAAAAAGGGATGCACACTTTTGACTTTTGAGCATCATAAAGTAGCTCTCATTTATGATAAAGTTAAAGTTATTAATTTAATAATTAATTGCACAAATGAAGTGTTGAAATGAGATAATTACACATGGATTTTATTAATTACTTAAAATGAAAACATTCATGATAAAATCAAGTGATTAACGACATTATTTAATGGCTAATGGACTAGCTCAAAGGAGCATGAAATAGGTGGTAACCTATGGACGTCTAAAGGGGCTATATACTTGATTTTGTTTAATTTTTAAAAATGCAAAATGTGCATTTAAATGAGCTACATGACTAGGGGGCTAGTGGACGTGATTTGGGGTTGATCTTTTTGGCAAGAAAATGCCAAAGAGTCCATGAGGACAGCAACATGGAGCAAGGAAGATGTGCACATCCAAAGCAGCTTTTGGGATTTGTATTATTTTTTAAAAATTCTAAATGGACAAATAAGAAATCTAATTACTTGGAAAATTAATTTTTCCATTAATTAAAGCTGCAATTTTGTGGAAAATTTTGCAAAAGGCAGTTGCATGTGGGACATTAATCACATGGACAGCAAGTGAAGCAAGAAAAGGGGGGACGACTAAGGCTGAGATTTGATTTTTTGTGATTTTTTTAATATGCTGAATGGACCCCTAAGTAGTCTATTAGCTAGGGTGATTAAATACCCATAAATTAAAGTAGAATTAGGTGTGGAAAATGTGCACAAAGGCAGCTGAAATGGACGTCCATTGTGTGGGTAGATTATGTCCATGAATGCATAGATTTTTGATGATTTTTTTAAGATAATTATCAAATTTACTTGGATCATATTTTGCACATCATCGAAGGGCATAAACATGCTTTAATTACCTGCTAATTGATGTGGCAAATGGGTCCTACAAAGCTGGAAAATCCAGCTTATACATAGGGGGACATCCATATGATGCAAGGGTTGGAGAGAGAAAATGTCAAGGGCAAAAACCCCCCAAGAAAGGCAGTTGTGCACGTCCCCATTCTAGCAGCATGAAGGTAAGAAAAAGTGGAGAAAAAGAGAAAGAAAAATGGGAAGAAAGAAGAAGGATTCAAGTTAGCAAAGTGGAGTTCAAGTTGGAACCAATTCATGTAAGTATACTTCATGATTTGAGTTCTTTAATTCTATGTTCTTCACCTCAACTTGTGAGTCAAGAATTTGATTCATAATGAACCCTTAAAGTATGATTCATGATGCCCTTGAGTTGGGTAGTGATTAAGGATTGAATCAAAAGAACAAAATCAAGGGTTCAAGAGGATGAAAATGGTGATTAAGGTTGAATATGGGTTGATTAACAGAGTTGAAATTTTCTTATACCCCCATATGATGTTGCTATTTTGATGTGTTGTTAAGATTACATGATGATTCATGATTAGATGAATTATATATGTTAATTTGGGCTTAAATCATGAATTTAAGAAATGATATGACTTATGGTTACACATATGACCCGATTGTCATGTATTTATGTTAAAAATGATATATGAATTAGCCAAAATGATTTAAGGATGATTAATAGAGTAAAATACCCTAATTGGACGTTCAAAATGGGTTGAGATGATTTGCTCTAAATCTATTTTTAAAGGGTATGTATTGGAACGTCCAAAGAAGGGTGCAAAAGTGTGGCGCCCTGAACCGAGGCGTCACATTTGTCCTTACTCCAAGATCTTATCAATTGGTAAGTGTGAATCAGGATTGTTGCCCTGATCACACGGCGGGTACTTAATTGGATCTCATCCAAATTTTTTTCTTTCTTTTTCTTTTCTTTCATCACGTAAACATATACTCATCATCATTCATGATGGACTTATCCATAACATCATAAATCATTAACTTCTTATATTATTCATAACTTCATAATTTTATACAACCTATACCCTTTTTCATCATATCCCGTTAGGGAATCTATTCATACAA
>JAXCLR010000063.1:26155758-26171218 GCA_035584095.1 Annona squamosa | reverse complement strand
AAACTCATTAGTATTCACTTTATACTCAAATTTAACTTTGTTAATCATCAAAACTCATGCTTTGGTCAATTTGTATTATTTTAAACATTGTTTCCAACAATGATATTTTTGTTTTGATGTATTATTATAATTACATGACAATTCATGATTAGATGAATTATATAAGTTAATTTGGGCTTAAGTTATGAATTTTAGAAAGGATGTGATTTAGGGTTACACATATGATCTGATTTTCATATTTTTATGTTAAAAATGATATATGAATTAGCCCAAATGATTTAAGGATGATTAAGAGGGTAAAATATCCTATATTTAGAGTACTTTGGATGTTCAAAATAGGTTAGAAAAGATTGCGCTAAATCTAATTTTTAGAGACATACATGTGGACGTCCAAAGTGGTATAAGAAGGATACCCAAAACGTGTATGGAAGTTGCTGTTATAGAAGCAAACGAATTTTGAATTTTAATTATGTGATACTACCCTAAAAATGAGTTAAGAAAAGCATAATTATTTGCTGGAATTAAGTGATTAGAAATCTTTTTTGATATAAGGGACATTGAAAGTGTATAAAACGGGTCCCAAAGTTGCTGTTTTGGAATCTTATGATTAGTGGATTAAAATTTCATAAAAATACACTAAGTAAAGTATCAATTAAGGTGGATAATCACGCTGGATTAGAAGGCAAGTTGCTTATTTGAAAAATTTTAAGAAACACATGATTTATGTATTGTGAAATGGACATATATGAAGAGATAATCATGAATAAATAATGAATGGTTTATGTGAGATATTAAAATGCAAAAATGTATGAAAAATACAATGAAACACATGGGTTATGTTACTGTTTTGATCAATAATGATAATTTCAAATTTTGAGATTAATATTTGAGGTTTAGGACATTAAATAAGTGCTTAAGAATGAGCACAATGTGTAACTTGTGAAAAATGATAAGTGGGAGTAATAAACTTTCATATTGTGTCTAATGGATGACTAATGAATGTGTAATGATATATATGAATGATACCTTAAATGTAGGTATTAAACATATGGTGAAATGAATGGTATGATGCATAAGTTATGATGTGCATGTACACTTGACTTGGAATTCAAGTGGGCTATGAATGTTAATGAAAATGAGTTGGAAAACTAAGTTAAATGCAAGCAAATGGAAAGTATATGAATGCTATGTCATTCTTACATGTATAGGCAAAGGCAAACAAAAGCTTGACCCGGAAAACTCACATGACCAAGGTAAGCAAGCAGCTTTTTAAATGAGTTTTGTTTTAAATGCTTTCTAGGATATTTAAGGATGGTCATTCCTTTATCTCAATGTATATTGAAATGTTATTTCAAATATGACAAGTGATTTGCTTACTGTTTTGCAATTATGTATGAAAAGTGATGAAACATGAACTTAAACAACGTTTCATTCAAACGATGTTTAAAAGGGATGATATAAAGAATTTTCTGCATGAAAATGACAAGATATCATGTGTAAGAGGTATATAATGCCAGAGTGACGAAAGTTATGCATTGAATGTAAATCAAGTAGGCTAGTCAAGGTAGAAAGCAGGACAAGGAGTCCGCCCTTTACGTTGCCAAGTCAAAAGGTTCGACGCTAAGGATGGAAAGGATTATGACGTGAAAGAATGTTCCCCGAGCTACCGTACCATCACATGAAGGATAATGTTATGAATTGAAATGATACATTTGCACATCTAATGTTTATGGAGTGTTTATGAAAGATTTATGAAAAGGTTTCTGCTCTGCAGGTAGTTGATCACTTGCTAAGTGTCTCGTACCAAATGTAGAGAAATGCTTTTAAAATAAGGTTGCCTTCAAAAATGAATTGCCTGAAAAATATACAGCTTGCTTATCGAATTTTCAACTCACATTTTGTTTTCCAAACCCATAGACAAGTAAATGACTGAAGATGACCAAGGAGCATGAATTGGACATGGAAAAATGGAAAACTTGATGATTTCTTATATATGTCGCTTATGGTGAATGGTTGTATAATGACTTGATACTTGTTATTATAATGATCATATGTGATCTATTTTATGACTTGCATTTTATGAATAAGTATCAATGACTGATGAGCATGATATGAATTTCCACAATTTTATATGATATAAAATGTTGCAAACGAATTATGTTATGGTTTTGTGACTACAGAAGGTGAAAAATTTTTATGAGTAAATGTTAAGGCATGAAATATCGTGATATGATTAAGTATGAAGATTATGAGATGACATGTGTAACTCTCAAATGGTATAATGGCCTAAAATGACGTTTGATGAAAATTGAATGTATAAATGATATAAAATTCTAAGGAGTTAGGATTAAGTGGATAAATATCCAATAAACTTGCCGTGTGACAGAGCAACAATCCTACTCACATTTACTAGTCGATAGATCCCGAGGTAAGGATGTGACGCTCAAGCTAGGGCACCACATATGCACTTCTAGTATTTAGGTAAGTTCCCAAAAAAAATTGTAGAATAATATGTAATGTAAGCATAATCTGATGTTCTTTGCTAAGTATATTAAGATGATTTCATATTAAATGTCAAAGTACGATCTATATACTTTTGATGAGATTCAACATGTAGCAAATAAATAATACTTATCTGAAAGGATACCAATTATATGGGAAAAAATGCAATTTATCCTTATGTTGATTTATTTTTCAACTTTATTTTTAAAAATGTATTTTCCTAGGTGCATTTAACCTACACATTAAGTTTTACTATTTTACTGTATTTATATATATTATCTTTAAAAATGAAGCTTTTAAGAAGTGGAAATTGACCAAAACGCTCTCAAATTTGATAGTTTTTAACAAATAAAAATAAATATATAAATAGAATATTAAAATTTCGATAGATGAGTTAAATATATCTAGAGAAATATATTTATGAAACAATTTTAACAATAAAAATAGGTAAATATAAGGATGCATGGGGTGTTGGGCCAACATGCAATGCACCGCGTATAATCATGCTGGTATTTGAAAAAGTATTAAATTGTTACTTAAGAAAGTACACCTTGTAATATTAGTTAAGAAGAGTGTAATATAAGCCTGACCATGAATAAAAAAAGGGTGTACATCTTGATTAATTGATTGAGCCCTTAATATGTACAACTCTGCTTTAAATCGGAGGGCTACATCCACACATAATAAAAATGAATAAAATACAACAAGAATTATTGCCATCAGATCTGAGCCTCCACAGCCGCACGTACACAAACCCGACGCGAGTGCGTCCGTTCTCGACCCCTCCTCTCTTTCATCCGTCTATAACATTCCTCCCCACTCTCTCCATCTCTCTCTCTCTGAGAATAAAAATTAAAATTAAAATATTTTTTAAAAAACCGCCTGTTTTCTTTCTTCCTACCATAATTGCATTCATGGGACGCTTCGTAGCGGAAGCTGAGTCGTCCGAAACGCTACCAAACGACGCCGACGTCACGCTCTGCAAGGCGCTGGACCGAGAAATCCACGGCTCCCTCTCGTGCCCCGCCCCTCCCTCCGCCGACTTTGGCGGCCTCACCCCTTCCACTCCTCTAGCCCTCGCCCGTCCTGCCTGCCTCGACGACGTCGTCAAAATCATCCGAGCAGCAGTCGCCGCCTCTCCGTCCTCCTTCCTCACCGTCGCAGCCCGCGGCAATGGCCACTCCATCTACGGCCAGGCCATGGCCTCCCGGGGAGTCGTGCTCGACATGCGCGCCATGGACGACCGCCGGAGGGTGGAGATACTGCCACCGAGGCGGAACGGAGGAGGATGCCACGCCGCTTCCGTTGCCGGCGGCGCGCTGTGGGAGGAGGTGCTGCTGCACTGCTTGGATCACGGGCTTGCCCCGCGCTCGTGGACGGATTATCTGTCGCTGAGCGTCGGCGGCACGCTTTCCAACGCAGGGATCAGCGGCCAGGCCTTCCGCTTCGGCCCGCAGATGTCCAACGTTTCGGAGATGCAGGTGGTGACGGGCAAAGGCGACGTCGTCGTCTGCTCCGAGCGTGAGAATTCGGACCTATTCTTCGCGGTGCTTGGCGGCCTTGGCCAATTTGGGGTCATCACGAGGGCTACAATTCCTCTGCAGCCCGCTCCGGACATGGTCTCTATTCTTTCTTCTTTCTTTGATATATTATTAGTAGTAGTAGTAAAATAAATAAATAAATAAATAAAACTTTTGAACGGAGGAATGTTTTTCCTCTATGTGATATTGGCACCCTGAAATGCTTCGATTCCACCCATTCTCCGCTCCCTCGAGAAAGAGAAAGAGACGCTGAATGACGGAATTGCCCTCCATCCTGTGTGAGTGTGGTGGGTCGATTGGTGATGTCAGGTTTTGGGGGCTTGTCATTGCAGTTATTTATCGTGTGTTTGTTTTCTTACCATTTTAGGTGAGGTGGACAAGGGCAGTGTACGGCGACTTTCTCGACTTTGCGGCGGACGCCGAGCTTCTGGTCACCCGCCCCGCCGGCGTCTCCTTCGACTACGTGGAAGGCTTCGCTTTCGTCAACGGCGAAGACCCCGTCAATGGCTGGGACTCCGTTCCCCTGGATCCGGCCGACCGGTTCGACCAGGCTCTCGTCCCAACCGGCGCCGGCCCGCTCCTCTACTGCCTCGAAGTCGCTCTCCACTACCGGAGCCAAGACTGCCTTAAAGCCGTGGATAAGGTAAAAATCTTTTTTCGTCCCAACCCAACTCCAAGGGGCATTTGGTACTTTCACCGATTGACGGCTTTGTCACTTTCTGTGATTCGACCGAATCATATACGCTCTTGATTTTTTATTTTCTTTCACATTATTGACGATGCACTCGCGAGTGAAACAAGTAGCAGCAGGCGCCTGTCCTTTTGCGGGGTGGTTGTAATTACGAGATCGCCCTTGCGCAGGCCACGGACGAGCTGCTGCGGCCGCTGAAGTTTGTGCGGGGCCTGAAATTCGCTGCGGACGTTAGGTACGTGGATTTCCTGCTGCGCGTGAAGAAGGCGGAGCAAGCCATAAAGGCCAGAGGGTTGTGGAACGCGCCGCATCCGTGGCTTAACCTGCTGGTGTCGGGCCGAGACATCGCCAACTTCGATCGGCTGGTTTTTAAGAAGATCCTCTCCAACGGCATCGGTGGGCCCATGTTGGTTTACCCTATGCTCAGAAGCAAGTAAGATTCTCTTCCTCCGTTCTTCTCTGCTACTGGAGTGTTGGTTGAAAAATTAAACACTATTTTCTTTGATGTCTTAATGAGTTCATGTTTTTAACCAAACCATTCACTATGCTGAATTAATGCTTTTTCTACATGGATATTCAAGTGATTTACTTGTCCGAATCACCGAAATTTTTATCAATGTAATCACCGTATTCTTAGTTAAAATAAATATATTTTATGCAATAAACTGGTTGAATCTAAGAAATTTATCTCTTAGGTTATTATAAGAAATGGATTCCTTTAAATCGGTCCCCAAACTTAATCACAGATACCATGTTGATTTATTCTACGAAATGTCTGACTCTTTAGCATTTGGAGAATAATGACAATAGAATGAATGGATTTTGAAAAGGGGCAGTGTAATATAATCGGGATAAAATGAAATAAATTGGAATTAGATAAAATAGTTGTATAAGAAAATAAGAAAAAATTATTAAAATATAGTGTTAAACAGAAAAATTAAGATAAGTAAATTGTTAAATACATTTAACACACCGGACTTTCCTATTCTGTTCCAACTATTTACCAAATATCAAAATTTCTCGTATTTAATTTAGCGGTATTAGTCTTTGATCATTAAATATTCAGAAGAGGTATAAGAAGATTCTCTAAAATAGTTTTGGTTGGCACTAAAATTTTTAGTGATAATTTTTATAAAGATAAAATTTTTTAAAAAAATTTAATGTTAAAGTTTTTGAAATGAAAAAAACGATATAATATGACAGCGGTAACGATAAGAAGTAAAAAAATAAAGTTAAAATAGATATAATAGTTGTATAATTAGTTATAAAAGAATAATTAAAAGTATAATAATTATATAAAAATATATAAAGAAGTATTAAAAAGGATAATGATGGACAGCAAAGAATTTTAAATTGAAATGTTTCAAAAAATATCAAACACCCTTAATATTAATATATTAAGTCATTGCAATGGTAAGCATTGCGTGTGCTGAATTTATGCGTGTAAAATTTATGAAAATTAAATATCTTCACCCTTACGTTGGGCATTCTTGCCATTTTAATTGCTCTTTCTAAGCCAGCCGGTGCTTCGGTGACCAAAATGATAGCAGACCAAAATGCTCTTAATTGTCAATTGCTCTTCAGAATGACCATTTTTGCTTGCTGTGTTTTGGATGTTGGATCCATCACAATGTGGCCCACAAACTGGACCGCCTGTCGGGTTTTGTCATCCTGCACGTGCCCAAAATGGAACCACTTATTACTTAAAAAAAAAAGGAACCACTGATACTTTTATATGGTGAGAGAAGAAACAAACTCACAGCGTTTTTCACATTTGGTAAAATTTTTAAATATGAAATTTTTTGTACAAAAATTGGTGTGATATAAAAAGATGATAACAAATGATTAAAAATTAGATATAATCCAGTTAGGCTGGCCTAAACACATATCTAGAGGCATTTTTAAAAATTTTTCATAAACATGTTAAGATATGTGTATTAAATCTATAAAATAAGTTTTACTATTTCTTGATATTTTTAATTATTTGTTCTTAATTTTTAAAGACATTGGCGTTCTTATAAGTTTCAAACATTAGAAAATTATAAGAATTTCACTATCTTTTAAAAGAAAAAAATACTTAAAATATCAAAAATGATAAAACTCGGTTTATAAATTCAATACACATAACTTAACATGTTTATGAATAAAAACCTAAAAGAATGTCATAAGATATTTTTTAGATTGACCTAAGCAACACTTTACTTAGGCTGACCTAACCAGATCATATCTCTTAAAAAATAGGGTATTTAGGGAGAGTAAAAAGCTTTAAGACAACAAATTTTCTTAGTTAATTTTAAAATGAACTAATAATGCCCATTTTTTTAATTAAGGGTAATTGTTAATTTTTCTTATCAATTGAACCAATACAAAATACAATTACATTGAGATCTATTTGATTTTGATGAGTTATAAAAAAAATTTCCATCTTTTGTATTGTTATCTTTGCAAGTAAATTATTTTTTCCAAATTTTTTTGTACAACTGCCTTAATATATTTTATCTTTATTATTATTCTTCTAATTGTTATCCTTCTTAAAGATTGTTTCAGAAATTTATTTTCAGTTTTTAAAGTTTTTAAAGGGTGTATTTAGGAAGTAATAAAACTTTCAAATAAAAGTTTTTGGAGTAAAAATTGTTAAATTTATCGAAAATAATATAATATAATAAGAAAAATAATGGAGTGTAAGAAAAACAAAGTTAAAATAAATTAATTAATTGTATTGGCAATCTTATAAAAATAATTGAAAAGAATGATAGTTTGCATGGAAAATATAAAAAAATAATTCCAGAGAATGAAAAATTTTACTTATTGCCAAACACTACCTCATCCTCGTATCAAACGGCGTCTGATGAAGAAACGGATTCCAGCCGATCATATATGTTAGTGGCCCCAATGCAAACCGGTTCGAGGCCGGCTAAGTATACCCCTTTCATCAAAATATATACCCCTTTTTGCCAGATTGAACGTACAGGGGCCAAAAGACACTTGCGCATGAGAAGACAGAATGAGGTGTACTTGACAAGGGCATTTCGTCTTTTTCTATCGGACGGAGGACCCCACTTTCTGGAACTTCGCTTCTCTCTTGTATGGAAAAGGAGATTTGGAAGGGAACAAGCTGCGGAAGTAGCTTTTGCTATTTCTGTGATCGCACGGGTATTTGCTGGCGTCACTGGTCTTACATTCCCGGATTTTCCCTTTCGAGCACTACTGGGTTTGGTGGATCTAGACAATCCATCTTTTAGATAAAAACAATCTGAACCGTCGATTCTTTTAGTACGTTTTCTAATTTTATTTTATTTTATTTTTTTTGTTTTAATTCGCAGGTGGGATGGCCGGACATCCGTGGTGGTTCCTGAAAGCGAGATCTTCTACCTGATTGCTCTGCTCCGTTTCAGCCGTCCATTTCCAGATGGCCCATCTCTTGAAGAAATTCTTGCTCAAAATCAAGAAATTTTGCGCTGCTGCGAAAGCAACGGTTTCGATTTCAAGCTCTACCTGCCCCACTATCGGTCTGAAGAGCAGTGGAAGCGGCACTTCGGGAAGGAGTGGCAGAGATTCGTGGATAGGAAGGCCCACTACGATCCAATGGCCATCCTTGCACCTGGTCAGCGGATCTTCTCCAGGGTCCGCAACCCCTTGTGATGGATTTATATTTATATATGCGAATCTGTTTTTGATTAATGTATTAATTATTAGGCTATGTTTTTTATTTTTATTTTTATTTTTTTTTATATGTGTATGCATGCTTGTTGTTGTTATTCATGTCACAAACAATGAGGTGAAAATGTGTAAAGGAAATTTTGTTACTTGATGTTCCCGTCTTTCAATTTTCAGCTAAAAGCAGTGGGACAAATTATAAGCGCTTCTTTGGGTAATGTTCCAGCATTGTATATACGCAGGCACGGTAGTAGGCTTCTATGAAACTCATCTCCTACTAAGCTTGCTCCACTTTTAACGTATAAATATTTGATAAAAAAATCTGCTTCATTTATTATATTTAACTTCATTTATATTATCTTAGAAATTCTTTCATTCATCTAGTATCACGAGCCCCATCTATAAATTTATAAAATCAACATAATGAAATAATTTAATGTTAATATCAAAATTTAAGTATTATTTTTAACATCTAAATCATTTAAAATATCAATAATATACAGATAAATAATTTCATAAAGTATTACTATATTATAATATATATGGGTAAACGGATCCAAGTATTTTTCCTAGTTTATATATGAGTATGCCTATTTTTGAACAAATGTGGTTTATGCACATATTAGCTGTGTAGGAAATTTGATTTCCAAGCTAAAAAAATGATATTAAATACAACGAACAAATTAAATTTTACATTAATCATTAACATCCCAAAAAAATGGAGAGGATTTATAAAACCAATTCTACAAAACCTAGTTCATAGAAACATTTCCCATATATTACAGTTTTGATGGTGTACATCTGCATCTACTATAAGTTACGGTGCATTTGGTTTAAAATTGACCTCACATTATCATAAATTATGATGTAATCCACTCATTACATTTAAAATTATTTATTTTATTAACATATTAATTTTCAATCAAATAGAATATATATGGTCCCCATTCAAAAATGATACATAATCATCATAATAAGTAGTTTAAGATAACTTCTTTTCAAAAAAACATTTTAATATAAATAATAATTTTAGGTTGTTTTTTCAATATATAAATTATCTAAAGGATAAATAAGTCTGTAAAGTAGTAATACATTTAAGTAAATATATGAGATATTTTGAACGAAATATACCATAGCTTATGGTACATATAAATGTACAAAATGGCATGTTTGGCAAACATAAAAATTTTTTAAACCAAAATTTTTCAATTTAAAACTTTGTAATCTTCATAACTACCTTATTTTAAAAAAATTTTATGCCTTCTTGTACAATTACTGAACTACTTCTACAACTAACCTATTAATTTTTAACTTTATTTTCTTTAATTTTTATTTTACTCCCATCCTATCTTGTCATTTTCTATCTATTTAAAATTTTGACACTAAAAGCTATTTATATACAAGTTTTACCATTTTTCAAATGCACTTCTAATGTGTGTATACACACACACACACACACACACACATACAAGGATTCTTCTATGCAGCCCCTAGAGACCTTTTTATATTTAACATCTAAATGGTTAATAAAAAAATTCACTCTATCATGTATATTATCATAGAAACTCTTTCATTTGTCTAATATTACTACAAATTGGCCCCATCTACAAATATATAAAATCAATACAATAAAAAAATTTAATGCTAAATATAAATTTTTAAGTATTATTTTCAATATCTAAACTGTCTAAAATATCACTAATTTTTGAAAAAATGATTTTATAAAGCCTTGCAACATTCTAATACGTATGTCAATGAATTTAAGCATTATTCCTAATTTAAACATGAACGTAACTAATTTTGAGCAAATATAACCTATGTATATATTGAATTTGATAAAATTTAGTCTCCTAGATAAATAAATGATGTTAAATACAATGAGTGGGTTAAATTTTGCACTAAATCACCACGATCTCAAAAATGGAAAAGGTTCCTTAAACAGAGATATGATCCTGTACATTGACATGTATCGTAAGTTATAGTACATTTAGCTCCAAATGGACCATAAATTCACTTAAATATATTAATACTTTAAACAATCATTTATATGTATATAAATTATATCTTAGATAGTTTATATGTTGAAAAACAACTTAAAGATTATTATCTATAACAAACTATTTTTTATGATAATTTTGTATTATTTTTAGATGGGGCACTTACGCATATCTAATTGGGATAAAGATTGATTTTCTAATAAAATAAATAATTCTAAATACAATTGGCATCTTAAATTATAATTTTATGATTATTTAGGGCACATTTTGAGCCCAATTATAGTAACTTATGGTAGATATAAATGTATATAATCAAAACTACATAGAGCTTATATGATACAGCTAACTGTAGTATACTTTATGGTATAATTAGCTTAAAATAAATTCCACGTGTACTTAAATATATTAATACTTATATAATCATTTATCCACGTATACACTTTGCCTTAGATAGTTTACGTGATGAAATAATAAATTAAAATTTGTTATTTACATTAAACTATGTTATTATGTTGAACTTATACCATTTTTAAACGGGGCACACACACATCCAATTTAGATGAAATTTGATATTTTAATAAAGTAGACAATTCTAAATTAATGGATAGGGTGGATTATTATTTTATAATTATGTAAGATACATTTTGAGCCAACTGTATTATAAGTTATGGTACAGTTAATTGCATTTGAATTTTCTTTTATATATATATAAGAACTCTTCTTGTGCATTTATATGCATTGTAACATATAATATATTTAGCTAAAAAATGAGCCCTACATGCATCTAAATGTGTTAACATTTTATTCCATCATTTATCTCAATGGGTCGTACTGTATCATCCTCTATTAATACTCTATACAACCATTTATCTACGCATATAATTATATCTTAAATAGTTTACATGTTTAAAAATAACTTTAAAATTATCATTTACATCAAACTATTTCATCACGTTAATTTAGTGCCATTTTTAGACGGGGCTCACACACATCTAATTTTGATGAAAATTGGTATGCTAATAAAGAAATAATTGTAAATATAATGGTTTGGGTTGATGTACATTTTATAATCATGTAAGACCTATTTTGAGCCAAATGCATTGTAAGTTATGTACATTTACATATATTGGATTATTTCTCTCTCTGTGGCTTCCCTTTCCCAGTCCCCTTCTCCACTATATATAGTTGCAAAGTGGGGTAGCTCATTATTGAAGTTTGTGGAAAGTGCACATTCTGCAACAATCATAACTCAGAAACCAAACCATCCAAAGTGGTCGGGCACGTCAATACATCATGGACCAAAAAGTCAAGGGCCCTAAGTTGTCTACAATTAAGGGTTCTTGCAAATGTTAATATTTATGTTTCCTGCTAAATAAATGCACATATCATTTGCTGAGCACCAACCACAACAATGTTCAAGTGCCGTCCAACCACCCACCCAACAGGCAACGTCCACAATGTTAGGCCAAGAAGCAATCAATTGCAAAGCATGACTTCCATACGGGCGTTTGTAATATTTCATATCCCATAAATTACCTGGATATCAGTTAAAAACGAATCAAGGTAAGGCGAACGGTTGAGATGCGGAGGTGTAAAATTGCTGTTTTGATGTCTGGGTGCTGACACATTAATGCAGCCGGTGATTAATCAAACCCGGTAAAGTTGGTTAAACACAATATTGCAGAATTCAATGACTAAATAAGACTTGATTTAGTATCTATTTCTTATGATTAAATATGTATTATTTGAATTAAATCACTTCCCAAGTTATGTTCAACTCGTTAAGAACAGTCACTTTTTTTTTTCTTTTTTTTTTTTTTTCTTTCCTGTTTGGGCAAAGCATTTGCGTAAAACCCGTAGCCCGTAGTCAACTCTGTGTTATAACCATGAAGGTCATCAACTTCCGTTCCCATTGTATACTTGAGCAGATCACATGTACTTCTTATACAGGGAGACAACTTTTCCTGTACAGTGAAGCTACACCATAATTAACGGTGTATTTGGCCCAAAATATGCCCTACATGTATTTAAATTATTTATATTTTATACAATCATTTATCCATATATAAATTTTATAGCAAATGATTTATATATTGAAAAAATAACTTTAAAGTTGTTGTTTATATCAAACTTTTTTCTTATATTAAATTTGTACTATTTTCAAATAGGATCCATACACATATCCAATTAGGATGAAAATTGGTATGATAATAGAACACATGATTCTAAATACAATGGGTAGAGTAGATTATAATTTTACGATCATGTGGGTATTATTTTGAGGTAACTGAACCGTAATTGTGGCGTAGTGAAGCTGCACCTCAATATTTCTCATATATATAAGTCGGAACCGCATCTATGTATTCAGTAATTTAATTCTTGATGGAAAATTCAATCCGTTTATTATATTTAACATCATTTGTTCAGTTAGAAAACAAAGTTTCATCAAAATGTAATATATTCATAAGCCACATTTCCTAAAAAATAAGTACATTTATGTGTAAATTAAGAAAAATGTAAATTTCTTTGCATATATATTAGAATGTAATAATATTTTATAGAATAATTTATTCATATAGTAGTGATATTTTTTATGGTTTAGAAGATGAAAATACTACTTAAAAATTGATATTTAGCATTAAATCATTTTATTATGCTGATTTTTTATATTTGTAAATGGGGCACATATACAGTGGCATTAGTTAAAGGAAATGATTTTCATGATAATATAAGTGATGCTAAATACAATAATAGAGTAGATTTTTCATCTACTATCTGGATGTTGAAAATAAATGGGTTACATAGAAGCATTCTGTATATAATTTTGCAAATTTTGACTTTATTTAGTATTTATTTTTAAAATTCAAAAAATAAATATTAATCAAAGTAATAAAAAGAATTCTTTTATTTTTCATATTACTTACTTTGGATGATCAGATGCCTGATGAAAGACCCACAACTCACACTACTTTATACATGCTATGGGTGAAAATTTTGTCTGACTCGACTCATTTTTGACCGAGTAAAATTAATATTTTTGACCTCTTATAGAAGTTAGAATTTTTTATCCGAATTCAAAAATAGAATTGGGAGTGGGTCAACTATGTCCCGACCCTAAAAAACCCAATTGACCTTGCATATATTTATTTATTAAAAATTATAAGCTTATGTTTACATCTTATTATCATTTTCTTTAAAAAATTTCACATTTCTATAATTAACTACATCAATAATATAAGAATCAAGTCATCCAAAAAAATAATATAAGAATCAACAAGAGAAATTTGTATATATTTAACTCATGATAATTGTAGTTTTATCAACATTTGGAAAACACTTGCAGAAAATAGTATCACTTAAAAAATATTTTTAAAATGTTAAAATCTATTCTAAATGAGATATGTCTCATTAACTTATTTTAATAAAGTTATTCTATATTTACTCATATTTTATTTTAGTAATGATGTATGTTTTATTAATTAATAAAATATTAAATCATATAACATTTAAATTTAGTAGATATGTATCTTCATGTTTGATACATATTTAAAATCTTACAATTCTTATTTAGTCCTCACTTTTTACCTAACTGTTGTCCCAAAATGGATCGAATACCAACCTAAAATTTGCCGAGAGACCTAGTGGAAAAGGGTGAGGTTAAGCCGACTTTATGCCAACTCGGTATAAAATAGGGACAAATAAAATTTTTAAAAAATAAGGTCATGGTTGAGTAAACCGTTACCCTGTATAACTTGTATTGATTCCCACTCCTAATTCATGCACATGTTAGCTACTTAGGCATTCAAATGATGGCATAAAAATGAATTCTTACATTTACCTATTTTCGGTGTATGACTAAACAAAAAAATAGAATTATTTCTTTTTCATTTGATTTTATTTAATTTAACAATTGATCCAATTGGTGAACCCAAGTGTAGCTCAGTAATCTTATATTCTAGGTTTGTGCACGTGATTTTGGCTCCTAAGTCTAAAGGGAGCAAACTCCATATGTTGTAATTAAAAAATTCTTCCAATTGGGCCCTCATATTATTGTCAAAAAATAAGGAAAAATTCCTCTTATATCTACAATATTTATTCATAATTCATATTATATTCACAATGTTCTAAAAATTTCTTTTATACTCATAACATTTTACTCTAAATTCATACTATATTCATATAGTAAAAACAACCATTAACTACTTTATTTAAAAGATAATTTTTCATTTTTATAATTTATTAATTGAAATAATTCAACCTTTATATGAATCAATTAGTTTTGGTAAAATATTAATTTGTGATATCAAATGATTCAAATACTATATTAGGGAAAAATAATCCCGATTAAGAAAATTTTGAAGGGGTAAAATTGTTTTTTTTTAACAAAGTAGTTAATGGTTGTTTTGGATGTACAAGCATGATATGAATTTATGATAAAAATTAAAAGTATAACATTAATTTTTGAAATATTGTGAATATATTAAGAATTAATTGCAAATGTTAATAGTTATAATCGAAATTTTTTTGAAACTAAAATAATAAAACAAATGAAATGCTATGAGTATAGCAGAAAATTTTGAAACATTGCGGATATATTATGAATTAATTACCAATATTGATGGGTATAGGAGAAAATTTTTTAGAAACTAAAAAAAAAGATAAAAAGATAAAACAAATCTTTGCATTGCGACAGCCGACGGGGTTGGCCTATTCCTGCCATAAAATAAAAAAACGTATTCGCATCGTTACGGACTCATCAATATTATCTGTAAATGACTTTTCAAGTGAGTTCAAATTTGTGAAGACTGACCAAGTCCGGCAAAGCCATAAATTTTTTACGTGTGCCAATCAATGTTGGGATGGTCACATATTGAGAGTGGGATGGACCTCCACGCACACCGACTTGTGAAATTCTATTTCTACCCCGTGTTCCAGAATGAGCTGGGTGGCATGGAGGAGAAGGAGGGTAAAAGGAAGATGAGCTGGGTGTCATGAAGGGTAATGTGCAAGTCAAAGGGAGAGGGTGGCTTGGGATTCAGGGATCTCCACAAATTCAATTTTGCCCTACTTGC
>JAXCLR010000063.1:26112559-26140169 GCA_035584095.1 Annona squamosa | reverse complement strand
ATATACGTCATGCTTAACTTGCCAAAACATGTGAAAGGCCAACAAGCTCTCATTTACGGCCATTAACATTTCTACCTACTAATTTTTTTCCATAAATTCATTTTCACGACATTATTTCAACATGATAACAATTAGGATAGAACATGTCTTTGGATTTTCGAGTTCTGTGCATTAGAGGGATTGATCCACATGCGGATTTTCGCGTCAGAGATATGAGGATGGGATGTACTCTTGCTACGCGGTTATAATTCGCATGCGGATTTTCGCGTCAGAGGATGGGAGGTAGTCTTGCTGCGCAGTTGTAATCTGCATGCGGATTTTTACATAAGAAGATGGGAGGTACTCTTACTGCGCAGTTATAATCAGCATGCGGATTCAGAATTCGTATGCAGATTTTCGCGTTAGATACATGCAGATGGGAGGTATTTTGCTGCACATTTATAATCTGCATGTGAATTTTCAAAGAAAACGAGATGTGAATAACTTTAAATTCCAATTTGGCTACTTATCCACCAAAAATATAAATTATTTGCATTCATGAATTAATAACATTAATAAGATTGCAACAAACCCTCGCCGATGACGCTGATCGCCGAAACTGCTGGTTGTCGGAGTCTCGAACTGATCTGGGGCTGGAGTTGGAGCTGCTACTGGTGGTGGTGTCGCTAACTGGATGAGATGGATGCGGATGCCTGCTGGTTGCCGGAGGCTCGAACTGATCTGGGGTTGGAGCTGGAGCTGTTGCTGGTGTCGCAAACTGGACGAGATGGATGCGGATGCTTGCTGGTCGCTGGATTTGCTAGTTGCCAAAGACTTGAACTAATCTGGGCTGGAGCTGGAGCTGCTGCTGCTATTGGTGTCGCCAACTGGACGAAATGGAACTATTATTTGCTGGTCCCTGGAAGGACGGGTGCTGGCGCCTAGGAAGGAGGACAGGATTTCAGTTGGTCAGTTGCCGGATTGAGCTGGCGCCTTGATGTTAGCCTGCTGCGGCGCAGGCGGGATTGAGGAGGGAAGCGAGAGAAGAAAAGGAGGCGCGGGCGGGATACATGATTTTTTCCTTTTTTGCTGCCGAGCGAAAAAATGCACCCATCCGCATGTACGTGCAGGTTCCGCCTCCTTCGCAACACAACATGCGCAGATGAATAGAGGGACTGGATTTACCCCGCCAAAATGGACGTCCGGATGAGCCGTCTGCACGATAGTTTTGGTGCAGACGGAATGTACATGATTAAATCCCTATATATATATAGGGAAATAATCTAGTGCATGCGACTGCACCGTACAGTCCATACACTGTGGGCCCCACCTGATCATAAATGGAAAATCCACCTCACCCATTGTATTTAGAATTGTTCACTTTAATAGCATACCAATTTTCATCCAAATTCAACATGTATGCAGTCCCCATCTTAAAATGGTGCAAAATCAACGTAATAAAATTATTTAATGTAAATATCAAGTTTAAAGTGATTTTTTCAACATCTAAACCGTCTAAAATATTATTTATATTTGGATAAATGAGTGTATAAAATTTCATTACAATCTAATATGTGTGGGGTTCGTTTTACAGCAGACTGCATAGGATCGAGTCTCATATATATATACTTTTTAAAAAATATATATACTTGAAGAAAATCAAAAGAATCTGAGAACTTACGTTCTCTTTTTTTGGGATGAGAGAGCTTATCTCCCGGGCTCGTTTTCTTGTCCTCTCCCCTCTTTTTTTTTTGAGAGGCATGTGCCTTTATTTATAGCTTTTACGGGTGCAATTCCACAAACCATTTAAGCACTGCCGTTCCCGTGGAACTGTACAAGTTTGCATTGTTCGTAACTTATGTTTCCCTTTGTGTTGGGTGGACAATTTCGCTCTGTGTTGGCCTAGGTAAATTGGTTCGAGCGTGACGCTATTTGCTCCCGTAGAACAACTGTTGTGCTACCTTGTTTGTAGCATGTCCCATCATCAAAGCAGCTATTGCTGCAATGTTGACTTTCATTATTAAGCTTGGAGAGAGAAAGAGAGAGATAGAATTCCTACATCCTTTCTTCCTTTTCACTTTTAGTAGTCCATTTTTTTTCTTTTTTTTTTTTGCAAGCCGAAGCATTTCTCTACCCATCTTTCAACCTTGGTCTGCTCGGCTCTGTATGAGTTCATGTTCTGAGCACGATGCTCTGGCTTGAGCCTACTACTTCTTTTTTCGTCCACAACGCTCAAGTTCCATGCTTGAACTGATCTTGCATCGGTTCCACAAATATTTTGCTTCAAACCGAAATTGCCAGCAACTCGCATTCCGAAAATATGCAATTACTATGGCATCAACAACTCCAAATCCCCAAATCCCAAATTATGACATCTCTTGCTTCATCTGTGATCTCAATTTAGCATCAAGGACTAAAGACAAAGAGCAAGAGAACCAAAAGGATCTTCTGAGAGCTTGCCGAAGTAAGGAAGACACTTGATTCGAAGCCCATCATTCTCCATCCTCCCTATCTCTCTCTATAATACTTGGATTCTTTGCCTTTAGCTTGCTAGAGTTTGTGTGTATCTAGGTCTATACTCCTGTGCTTTGCTCAAACTTGGTATCTTTGTTTTGGTATATACGCTTATGCACTGAATCTCTCTAGTTTTATTTGCCTTTCTCTCCATCCTTCAATTTTTATCTTTTCTTTTGGTTGGCCATTGTTTCCTGAAGCAGCTTGTTTGCCTAATCCAGGCTCGAATTCGGGTAGACGCGGTTTCGCATCTGTGCATTCTTGTGCGACCTATATATATATAATCCCAGGTTTTTAGCTCTATGTTCACTAGCCAAACTCATTTGGGTGCCGGATTTTATCGCCACATTTTCCAGCTGCTCTTTCATCTACCCATTAACAACCTCGTGATGTTTTAGTGACCAAATCTTGGTGGACCTCTCCAAATTAACTGGTTGATTTCCTTGGATTTTTTTGGCAACATGCATTTTTTTGTGTTACTGTCATTTTGGGTGCTAGATGGTGTGCTTCGGTCTTGTCTTACTTAAGACGTCTGATTTTTTTATCCAAATTTTCATATTTTAGTTCTCGTGCTATGTCTTCTTCATTTTTAGCTCTTTGCTGCTGCATTGGAATTGCCCTCCCAACTTCATTTTTGATTTTTTTTGCATGTTACTATCATCCTAGACACGTCTCGTTGCCAATAGCAATGGTTGTTGTCTTGAGAATTGTTGTAGTGCTTTGAAAATTGGTCATGATTGAATGCCCATCTAACCGGCCATGGTACTCAACGGATTCCCTTTTTTTTGCCATGGCTCTAAAAAAAATTCTTCTTTTTTTTTGTTCTGCAACCTTTTCTTTTTGTAATATATTTTTCAGTCTATAAACAAATTTCTTTCTCTTATTTTTTTAAATAAAAATCTTAACTATTTGTGATTTTGTGATAATTTTTTATATCCATTTGCAATTTTTTTTCTTTTTTTTTCTTGCCATCAATTTTCCTTTGTTGTAATTTTTTTCTTTCTTCTTTTTTTTACAGAAGAAAAATGGTATAATTTCATAAACTGAAATTAATCATATAATTGTAGTAGACCTATGATTTAAAATATACCTCATCACTAACACACATAAAATTAAGCCTATTTCTAATCATTAGCATGACAATCATATCTCTCTACTTATCAATGCAAAAGATAATAATAAATTGAATAACTCATGAAATCCTGTTAAGATCAAGCCAAGATATGCATTCTCAATATAAAAATCAAGCTACATGCAAATGAGATCGACAAATAGTTAAAAGTTATAATTCAGCCTTCCTAACTATTCTCCTGATCAAAAGGACTTCTTGGGACAGGTGTAATATAAATGAATATGCTCAAAGTAAATTTATCATCTCAAGAAAGCATAACATTAATCCATCTATTTTACTTAGCTTAGATTTATAAAAATTACCTACTTCGTTCTCCAAACTTATTACTTTAATTCTCTTTACTATATTTCAAGGTATCTGGAGAGTTTTCTTTTTTCATTTTTTATTCATTTTTTTTGGCTCCTGTCACCATATTTTAAGGTATCTAGGAAAAATTTTTTATGAAGTTCTATTACTATGGTTTTTCCTTACCTTTTTATGCAAACATTAACATTTGTAGATACTAAGTCCCGGTTACTTAGCTCGAGTTAGCCACCTCTTTCATTATTTATGAAAAATTTTACTAGGTGTAACATATAATAAGCCAATATAATATATACACATGCTATCCAACCCTAAGACTCAAGTAAAATGATGAATTATGCTATGAATCATTGAGATAATGTATTTATTTTAAAACATAGAGTTGAAAATAAATAAATATATGTGAGCTTAAATGGGAAACAAAAATTGCAATAGATATGACATTCAAGCATAAATGGGCATAAGCATTCATATTATATAAAAAATTATCTTAATTATCTCATTTGAACACATTAGCATAATATCAATTATAAAATTCAACTACTTAATCAATCATATCATTCACGTGTCACTTGAAAATTTTAAAATATTTACACATTAAAGCCCAGTTCTTGCATAATCATGGCTTAAAAATTTTTCAAATTTTCATGATTTTGGTTCAACTTAAAGCTTTCTTAAATATTGTAAGTATTTCTTAAGGCATATTGCAACTAATTGATTATATAAGTAAGATTTTTGAATGTAATGCAGCCTAAAACACACATATGATATGGTTATCTAAATACAATGCATGACTAGAAGCAAAACAAGACAAAGCACCCCCTCCTAAACTTGAGAAATGTGTTGTCCTCAATGCATAAACTAAAAAAAATGCAAATGATAATGATATGGAGATGCAAATCTAGATGATATGCAAACAAAAATGAAAAACTAAGGAAATGAAAAGAAACCGGTGACTCCCCTAGTCATTAGGATGGAAAAAGTGCTCATCGTCTCCATTGCTCTCTTCTCCTTCTTTTTCCTCCTCTGGACGGAAATGTGCATCAAGCCGCCTTTGCAATACTCAACACATGATGATAGATAAGCATCCAACACTGAATGAATTACTAGAAAGGATTGTGTATAACAAGATGGATCGGTTGAGAGCAACATCGAAGATGGGAAGAAGGAAGTAATTGAGCAGCAAAATTCAAAGGGTCAATGCAAGCTCAAATGCCCATGACTCTACACTCTACATAAGCTCAACACAAGCTTTTCTTAGGCAATCTAACTCAAGTTTCAAGCCCATCATCAATACCACAAGTGCAATCCATAAACTCCACCACTTTAAACTTTAGTCACAACAAAATAATGGAACGGCTTAAATAAAAAAATTACTCACTAGCACCACATCAACATGCTTGAAAATACATGAAAATGCCAACAACTCACTTGCTCATCTTTACTTAAATTAATAAAATGGGTGATTTACTAAAATAGTAAAAAAAATCTCGTAGAACTTCAATGGCCCCAAAATATGCAAGGATTGAGGATTTTGGCATTGAAAATGAGCTCAACTAGCATGCTCAAGATATCATGTTGACAAGCTCGGAAAATATTTTCTATTGATATGTGGAGGCTCCCGTAACTACTTCGGGATCAAAAGTTATAGCCTGTTGAAGTTGGTATGTAGATTCTGTTGGCCCTGAGTTAATGGCAAAACCCAAGAGGGGAGGGGTGAATTGGTTTCTTAAAAAATTCTTTGGTAAATTAAAACTTAACCCCTTGAAAGTTTAATCCCATTAATGAAACGTGACATGAGATAGAATGAGTGGGTGCAAATGGAATATAAAATGCAAGTAATCAAACCAAACAAGAGACAACAATATATAGTGGTTTGGGTAACCTTCTCTACTCCACTCTTCCAAGCACACACCCGTGTCTTGGGTTCCACTATTGTATTTTCAATACAATTTAGAACACCCACTCTCTTCTAGATTCTAGCTCTATAGGGCATATACAATAATCACTTGTTAGTGAGACCAACTCTAACCAACCAAGTCCAATCTATTGGTGAGACAAACTCCAACCAATCAAGCAAAACCCGTTAGTAAGACAAACTAAAACCAACCTCCTGTTTTGCTTCTTCTTGAACTCGGTCTCCAATACCGATCCAAGGCAACAAAATAGACAAAAGAGAAATTACATTTTAAAACGTGTATTCGATGAGCTCCGGAAGCTCTTTGTCTTGTGGAGATGATAATCTTGGAAGCGCACTTGAAAATTGTAGCACTTGAAGCTTCAATAGTTATTCAAATAACTTCAACACACTTGAATATTAGAATATGGAAGCTCAACTTGTGTTTTTCTCTTTCTTTCCTCCTTCTCTCTTATCTCCACGTTCATTCTTCAATAGTATATATAGAGGAAAAAAGGCTCTAGCCTTTGGAGTGGAGGTTCACGCGCATCTAGAGCTCCAACGTTCGGATTTTCGACCGTTATGAGTTGAAGTCGCAAGTGGAGTCGACTTCGGATGAGTGGAGTCGACTTCGGATGGGTGAAGTCCACTTGGGATGCGACTTCGTCTTGTTAAAACTCGCTGTCAACTCTCTGTCCAAAATTCTATCTTTGAAGTCGCAGGTGAAGTCGACTTGGGATGAGTGAAGTCGACTTCGGTTGGTTGAAGTCAACTTGGGATGAGACTTCACTTTCCTGTCTGTCTGAAGTCGCAGGCGAAGTCGACTTGGGTCTGGGACTTCACCCAAGTCGCAAGTGGACTGTGGAACTTCACTTTGCTGAACTTGCAATTCATGAACTTGAACTCTTGAAACTTAAATTATTTTATATTTTCATTTTCATACACATAATTAGAGAGAAAATATCTGAGAACACTTAGACAAATGTATTAGATCCTTTTTAATGATATTTCAATTATTTGTTAATCATCAAAATCAAATTAATCATTCTTAAAGCAAGCATATGATCAATAACTTTAGCTTGTTCGCTTATTTGAGGATGATATATTGTTAAAATTTTGAGGCAAACACCATATTTTCCAAGTAACGTCTCAGACTATCAATTGCAAAAGTGAGATCCTTTGTTAGTGATAATGGTGTGGGGTGTTTCAAAGTGAGAAAAAATATTTTTGGTCAAAATAATCAACACCACCTAAGCATCATCAATAGGAAGGATAACTACTTCTATCCACTTGGAACTATTACCAATAGCAACAAGAAAGTTGTTTTTTTCAAAGATGTCTGAAATGGTCATACAAAATCCATACAAAGTCCTTATATCTCACACATCGAAAATCTCGACCACCAAGATATTTGTAAGAAGCATCAAATGTCACCTCGTGATGTTACTAACTCTTTGACATTTATCAAAATGAATAACAAAAATATGAGCATCACAAAACAAAGAGGGTTAGTAAATACCTAATTGAAGAATTTAGCTATTGTAGGATCTTCGTAAAAGCGTCCTCTACAAAATGATGAATGATATTTCTCAACAATTGCTTGCTGATATTCTTTCAGAACACATCTTTGAATAAGCTAATCAGCACACTGTTTGAACAAGTTTGGCTTATACCAAATGTAATGCTTAACATCATACAAAAATCTTTTCTTTTGTCGCAAAGTAAAATTAATTAGAAAAATTTTAGTAATCAAATAATTTACAAAATCTGCATATCAAGGAGCTTTAGATTTTTGAATTTTAAAAAGTTGTTCAACTATGAAGTTTTCATTTATCTTCACTAGCATTTTTTGAAATTATCATTTCCATATGGGAAGATGATCTACAACTAGACGTTCTATTTTGATTTTATCTATGAAGTTTTCATTTATCTTCACGAGGATTTTTTGAAATTATCATTTTCCATATGGGAAGATGATCTACAACTAGACTTTTTGTTTTGATTTTAACTATGGTTTCTAAATGGAATTCTTATAGCAGAATAACATATAAATAAGTCTTGGTTTCACATCCTTCTTTCAATGAGATACTTGATTGTAGAATGGTTAGTGCAGGCGATGGCCTTTTGTACCTATAAGATATCCATGAAACTTATTAAATGCAAAGACAACTGCAAAAAATTTCTTCTTTGATATTTTGTAATTTAGTTGGGCATCACACAAAATTTTGCTAGCATAGTTAGGTAGAATAAAATGTCTTATCATGCCTTTGATGCTAAATTTCTCTAACTATAATGTCACCAGCATCACACTATAATTCAAATGAAAAATTCTAATATGATGTAATAATGATTAGTACACAAACTAGACATAGCTTCTTCTCTTCCAAAGCTCAAAAACATGAATCATCAAATATAAAAGTTGTATATTTTTAATAAAACTACAAAGTGGCTTTGAGATTTTAGAAAAATTCATGACGAATTGCTTATAAAAACCTGCATGACCGAGGAAATTGTGATGCCTTTGGCTAAAGGGGGTGGTGCCGACTTCTTAATCATCTTGATCTTCAACCTGTTAACTTTAATACTTGTCTTAGAAACTTTATGAGCTAATGCAATCCCCTTTTGAACCATAAAATGACACCATTTTTAGTTTAGGACAAGATTTGTCTGCTCGCATCTTTTTAACACTTTACCAAGATTATTAAGGCATAAATTGTAAGAATCACTAACAGCAAAGAATTTATCCATAAATATCTTGATCATCAACATACACCATCGAAAAGTTATAAGTGTATTGCAAAGTCTAAATGACATTCATAAAAAGACAAACAATCCATATGGGATGCAGATTGACGGAGGTAGAATCCCATGGATCATATTTTGTGGCATTGCACTGAGGCAAGGGCAATGGGTGGCGGTGACTCTTCTTCTTATTCTTATGGTCGTTTCGTTTTGTCTCCACTTTGGAGAGGCCAATTAGAAACGATAGGTTTCGTGCTGCGAAGAATTTTAACTGGAGAAATTGAAAGTACGCGAATAACGCATGCCAAATTCATAAAAATATGACACGAGTTTTCAATCCCAGTTGGTATTCAGGAGCCGGTACATGAAATTGTACAGAATTTGAGAGGAGTTGTATTCAGGGGCAATATAAGTGGAATTCCCCGTGCAATTTGAATTTGAAGACAACTTGGATATTCAATAAAAAAGCAATAATACTCTGTACCTGTGAATAATGGTGGGAATCGGGGCAGGTCGTATAGGGTCAAAGTTTGCCCAATTGGGCCTTACTTTTTAAAAATTAAGTTTAACCACATTTTTATACTAAGTCGGGACAAGGTCGATCTTAACCCTACTTTTTTTAAATAGGTCACGGGACAAACTTCAGGTTGGTATCAAATTGATTTAGCAATAGTTAGTCGGGTAAAAATTGTGGGTTAAATAAGATGATTTTAAGAATTTATATATATATTTCAAACGTAAAGATATATCTATATTAAATTTAAATGTTACATGCTTCAATATTTCACCAATTATTAAAAAAACATCATTAATAAAATAAAACATGAGAAAATATAGTATAAATTTATTAAAATGGATTAATATACAATTATACATGAAAGTTATTTATGTGTAAATTGTTTTTATTAATTCTTATATTGCTTTGTAGAAAGTTGATTCTTCTACTATTGATATAGTTAATTGTAAAAAAATGTGAGGATTTTGAAATAAAATAATGATAAGATTTAAATATAGGCTTATAATTTTTAATGAATTAATATTTGCAGGGCAGGTCGGAATGTGGTCAACCTTATTTTTGAATTGGGATAAATTTCTAACCCATCTCTATACTTGGTCAAATAGACATTGGTTTTACCCAGTCAAAAATGGGTCGGGTTAAGTTCGGGTCATAGGTTGACCAGCCCCAAATCCCACCCTACCTACAAATCTATCTAGCATACAATCAATGAAAGGTAATAAAAAATAAATTTTTTGTGTTGCTTTGTTGAGCTTGCAATGGGAACTATGAGAGTAAGGGTGAGTTTGTTATGCTTATTTTTAATAATAGCCATGCCTCTTTTCTTTGGAATGCACTAAATAGGACTAACCCACAACTTGTCCAAAGATGGGTAGATAACTCTAGCTTGAACCACTTTAGAATTTCTATCTTCACTATCTTTTTTATTAATAATTTATGGCTCTCCTTTAATAGAGTTCTGTGCATGCAAAATAATCCGTTGATTCCTTGAATATTTACAATTATCCAACCTAAAGCCTTCTTCTACTCTCGAAGAACACAAAATAACTTCTCTTCATACTTAGATGTGAGTGAAGCAGAAATAATAATAGGAAGAGCATATTCAAAAATCGATATGTCTACCTTGAATGTGTGAGAAGCGGTTTAGCTCCAACTTTGGTGGTTTTTCAATAGAAGGCTTTGGTGATTGAAATATTTTTGGATCAATCTTTAGCTTTTCAAAATGGCTTCAATTCTTAGAATTTGAGGTGTATGATGGATAGTCTTTGTAACTTCAAAAAAAAACTCCCTCCTGTCCCTTTGTTAAGCCTAAAAGAAAGGCTTAAAGTGCATTTGTCATAAAATTTTGATAAAGTCTCACATTTGGGGCTTCACTAGCCAAAAAAATTATGGAGCATTCCTTAGTATTATTTGCAAATTTCATTACCCAAAACACATTGAAGGTGATCTTTTCATCCTGCTATCACATTATTAATTCTCCTTTCTTGAAGTCAATGAGAGCACATTTTATAAAAAGGATGAGTCTTCAAAGAATGATCAGGGTATCATGACCATCATAATAGTCAATGACTAAAAAATTTACTGGGAATATGAACTTGTCAATCTTAACAAGAAAATCTCCAATTGTGGCCTCTAGATATATGACTGTGTTGTCTGCTAGTGAAAATTTGATGTTAGTAGGTTTTGTAAAAGTTATTCTAGCTTTTTAAAAATAGAAGAAGACATTAAATGTATAATAGCACCCAAATCACAAAGTGCCTCTCTAAAATATTATTACCAGTTGTGTAAGGGATAGTAATACTAGATTTTTAAGTTTACATGGTATCTTGTTTTACATTATAACATCATATTCTTTTAATATCGCCACCATTTCAAATTTAGCAAGATGCCTCTTCTTAGACAAAATCTTCTTTAGTAATTTCACATAACTTGGCTTCTACTCGATTGCTTCCATGGATGAGATATTGATGTATAATTCCTTTAGCATGTCCAAGATTAAATTTTATATCTTCTTTTGCCTTTGGCATTCTCTATGTAAAAGGAGGAGGCAGTTTAGAGATAAGCAGTTTAGTTGCTACCTCCTATAGTTGCTTGCTATTCTTTGTGAGTGTACTTTTTTGTACTACACTTTTCCATCAATAATGGCTTCCTTAGTTTGCAAGATTTTCATATGAGATTATGCATAACATTTGGTATGTTTTCTTCTTTTGGAACCTAAACCATGTTAGGAAGTGCTTTATCACTTTAGAGTTGTATTGCCTTGCATTGCTCCTTACCTCCCAAATTAAGTTCTGTGTCACTTAGCAAATCTTACGTGGCATGTTTGGGATCGACTTGGTCTCAGATTTAACCCAAGTCTTAGGTGAATTCGACTTGGATTGCATATTCGCAATACATTTTTCTTATTGGAACTTTTAGCACTTCATAAGCTTGATTCCATGACACGTATCTTTTTTTTATTTTATTGCATTAGATGCTTCCATTTATGCATATAGAACTTTATTCCTTGTAATCTTTGAGCTTGATCATGTCCACTTCAAAGTTCATTAATCATGTCAATATAATGTTGTTCAAGTCAATCTTGTCATTCTTGAACTTGAAATTTCTTGATTTTATCCTTCTTGTATTCAAGTTGAAAGCTGAAGTCGACTTGGTTTACGACTTAGCTCAAATCGCATGTCTAAGTCGACTTCATCTATAACATCACCTAAGTCGCATATTGAAGTCGACTTGAGTTGTGACTTGGCTTCATCAAACTTAGCATCGGACCTCTGAAGTTCATCCGAGTCGCTGACGAAGTCGACTTGGGTTGTGACTTGACCCAAGTCACATGCGAAGTCGACTTTGGATGCAACTTCTCGTGCTCACATGTTCACATTATCAAAGCTATCCAAAAATTGCCCTTTGAAGTCGATGCTGGAGTTGACTTGGGTATCGACTTGACCTGAGTTGATGCTTCAGTCAACTTGGCATACGACTTGACCTACCATGCCTTGAACTTGATTGTTGTCCCATTAAATTTCTTATGATTCTATGATCTAGTCAAGTAAGTAGGTGGAGAAAATTTTGATGTCAAAACTTGATCAGATGAATGTGACATTATTTTTATGTTATTAACATTAATTAAATGATTAAATATGTGTATTGAACAACTAGATAAAAAGAAAAGGATACTTGAGAAATGAGAGTTTATATTGATAGAGCTTTTGAACTCTTCATGATTGAAACAAGAAAAGATAATAGTGTGTACAATGTTAGTTAAGTGAGAAAGGAATTTCGATTTTGAATTTTGACAAGTGATACATTTCAAAGTTTTTGATTTAATATTCTTGCTAATTTTTTATTTATACTTACTTTTTGCTAAAAGTTTTTGGAAAGACAATTCTTCAAATCTCGATTCTTCTGTATTTGTTTCTGAACAAGCAAAAGTTCATGTGTAGGGGTATTTGTTAAGTCACTTCTATACTATTTATTTTGGATAATAATTGGATGAGAATTTGAGTGTTTAATATACTTTGAATCATATTTTGATTAATTGAGCTTAGATTTGTGTAAACACTCACCAACTAATGCAATTTGCGCAAAGAAGGAGAAATATATGCAATTACAGTATAAATAAGGTCAAATTAACAAGCCTCGATAAAAGCATAAATAAATTGTAAATTCAAGACTCATATTTGAAGCAAAATTGTGTTTAAAGAAAGGCACTATTCATACATAGTTACTGATCATACACAATCACTATTCATATGCAATCATTGTTCATATGTAGTTACTATTCATGCATAAAGTTTGCACATGATTTGCACATTATTCAAGCACACTATTCTCTTCTATATGGACACTTTTGGAGAACATCCTAAGGCATCTTAAAATATCCTTAGAGCTAGTGTTGAGGTCTGAGAGTGAGACGAGTTAAGAACATTAAGCAAGAAGCAAGACGGCAAGTTGCTTGGGGTAGTCGAGGCACCATCTGAGCTTCTGAACAATAAGCTTTTCCTTTTTTCTTTCTTTTGATTTTGATGATCTTGTTCATGATGGAGATTGAAGACAATATGCTTTTATGTTTAGATTTTATTATAAACGCTAGCCTAAATCCGTTATTTAGGGTTTAGGATCTCGCATGCATCCAATATAGTAGATATTGTGGTTTGATTATTAAAGTATATTGTGTTAATTTAAATATCTTATGATTTAATGCTTGTTTGGTACGAAGGCATATACTTTGGTAATGATTCTCAGATATTAGATAATGAAACCAAAAAGTGGAAGTCTAATATATGGTAATCAATATATTAAACCTGAAAATTTAAGATCATGAGAATAGGCATAATGACCTTGAGAAATTCTATGAATAGCTACAAAACTTAATAAATTCTAATTGACTTCATCCCATGAAAAAGGTGGTTTAAAAATATATTAGGGTTACACCTTGCAAGTTTCAAGAGAATGTGCAAGGATAATTTAGGATTTGTTATCCTTTAACAAATAATATTCAAATTAAATAAGCATTCCACATATATTTTGTAAAAGACGTATGTGAAATCCAAGTCGTAAGTGCTCTCGATCCCATGATTTCTATTCCTGCTTTATGTTTTGTAGGTCAACTTTTCTTTTGTTATTCTTTCTTCTTGTTATCTTATTCTCTTGATTTTGGTTATAAAATGTTTATATCTAACATCAATTCTGAATTCCTTGTTGATCGATATTTTATATACTAAAATCTACAACCAGTGCACTTATGGATAGATTGCGAATACCACTCAATATAATTATATACAAAAATACCAATCTTTATTTAAGAGTAAGCACATCTCAAAAAAAATATTCCATTTCATATTCCAAGTGAAACTATCAATTAAACATATTCCAACATTATTTCAAGCATTTCGACAAGCATATTTTGTTCTCGAGTTATTCATATATTTCAAACTTATCTATCACAATTTGTGTCATAAACTCAAAATGATATTTCCAAAACACACCATACTTTTGAAAATCCTATTCAAGACACCAAACACAATTTCACAAAATTAAAATCAAAAGCACAAAAACCACATCCTTTGTGTCATCAAAACCAATCAAGAAGAAGTAATTTCATAAATTCACATTATGGATTTTAAACTTAGATTCATTTAACACAAGACAACTTAGTAGCTTTGTTTTACTTCAATTGATTTGTTAATCATCAAAGCTATCATTGATTAGCAATTTACCACATTTGAGTTCACATATAATATTTAAAATCTTTTAATTCTATGATAAAAATTTTAAATACTTAGTATGATAATGATAGTAATTGATTTGTTAGTAATTTTTTACTGCAATAGTTATTTTGTTGTCAAAAGGTTAATTGTTTTGATGCCACCAATTATGAGGCTAAAGCTACTTTCTTTATTGCTAAAAATTTCTTTAAATTAATTTTTTTCTACCTGTACAACAATATTTTTTCCGCGGCAATAATGTAGCTTGTTTTGTTAAAATCTAAAATGGAAAAAATAACATTTGTTGTCTCTTTTTTATTTTTTTGCAATAAAATTTTCACTTGTGGCAAAAATATTGTTGCTAATAGTATATATTGACACACACGGAAGCAAGCTTAAATAGAAGTCGAAAAGATATTTTCTGCATATGCTAAAATAAGACTATCCGTGTCATGATCCGTCAACTAAAAAATTCAAGGCAAAAGATAACATTGAGTTTTGTTAACATAACCCAACCCATATTGCTGTCGACCTCCCGCAGTGATCAAATTCTGAGTATTTTCTAATTTTAGAAAATTATGAGAAAAACTATATAAGGGAGAGTTTCTCAGCGAATTCCAGAACTTTTAATCATGACTTCGAGATTCGGTTCTGGCAGAAGTAAAGATTTCAAATGTGGAAGGAGATCCAGATCTAAGGAGTAGAGTTTCTTTCTTCTTCTAGTTTTCGAATTTTTTACTTATCAAAAATAGGTTTATTTTTAGCCTTGTATTTAATGTAAACATGAGTGGCTAAGAACCCTAATTCGAAGGTTGCAATGGAATTTGTTATCGAACTACGATTGATATATGACTCCTTTTATTTTTAGATGTTTATTTTAGATTATTTGCTTAACTTGTGCTTAATCCTTCTATGAGACTGGTCACTTGTGAGAATTTTATGTGATTACTAAAAATTGCATGAGATCGGATAAAGGGTTAAGCAGTACAAAACCTAGACCTAATCTAGAGCAATAAATCATAAAGTGGTACTTCCTTATATGTTAATAGATTTCTTAGTATAGATAGAAATACCTACTGTCCTTGTGTAGTTAAAATCAGGAATGTGAATAATGCTACTTATTATTTTAATTCTCAGGGTTTACAGAAAGAGCTAGAATAATGGGTTAAATTTATGCGCCCCTCAAAAGAAAATATAAATAAAATTGTCTTAGATTAATGATCCATATCATTAAATTAAATTAAAGAGTTGTAATAATGTCATAGTAATGTGGAAGAAAAATTGTAATCCTAAACTTATTTATTGGTAAGAGTTTTCAACTATCTTATGAGAAGAAAATCACCATCAGTTATTTATCTTATTTATTCTCAAAATTCAAAATATTCAAATCTTTGTTAAATTTCTATCTGATTAGAATTTAATAATAAATTTTTTAATTGTATTTAGTCCATAAATCTTTGAGGGAATCATATTCAATCATATATTTATATTAATTATGCTATCCTTATACTTGCAAAAAACTATAATGCAATATAAATGAAAGGGTTTTTATGATAATATAAATTATGTTAAAAATAATAAAGGGATGTAGTGAAGTGAGGTTTATAAAAGCAAAACTCTATATTTATAGATATGGGCTTATATATAATAATACTTAATGTAATCATTTATCTGTTATAAATCATATTTTAAGTGGTTTAGATGTTGAAAAAATATTTCTAAAATTGATATCTAGGGTGTGTTTGGAAATTAATAAAACATGTCAAGTTAAAACTTTTAATCTAAAACTTTTCCCCATAACTATCATATTTTTTAATCATTTTTTCACATTTTCTTATATAACTACCCTATTTTTCAATCATTTCTACACAACTATTAACACAACTAACCTCTCTATTTTAACTTTATCCTTTTTACTACTCATCTTTGCCTCTATTATATCACATCATTTGACAACTTTTATTCTCCAAAATTTTTCACCAAAAGTTTTATTCATTACCAAACATACCCTACACTAAATTATTTTATTACAGTAATTTCGTTGTTATTTTCCAATAGGGTCCATAAGCACAACCAATTTGGATAAAAATTGGTATACTATTGAAATAAATCATTTTGAATACAAAGGTTGAGGATGTCAATTTTAATAATTAGTTGGGTTGCATTTGCAGTGCAGCCATAATTATGGTGATGTTTACAATTAAATATTTTTCGTAGATGTAACTATATACTACACCGACATGCATCTGTAAGTCATACTTCGATGAAACCGATGCCTGCCAAAATTGCTTCTGGCCCACCTTGATGATAACACGAGATTCACTTTGTTCATCATATTTATAGTTATATGTTATTATTTTTAATTATGAAATCAAATTTCATTTAAAGCATTTCATTGCACAGGCCCCGTCTGTAAAAAATATAAAATTAATATAATAAAATTCTTAATTTATATATCGATTTGAAAGTTACTAATTCACCAGATAACCATGTAAAATATTTTTCCTATGTGAATGAGTAATTTTATAAATTATCACAAAATTCTAATGCATATGTAAATTTATTTAAGTGTTTTTCAGAATTTATATATAATTATTTAGTGACTAATTGAAATAATTACTGGTATTATAAAACAGATGAGGTGAAATAATGTGACTGGTTGGCTTTCAAAATTATGCGGTTCATGTAGAATAATGTGTTCCAGCATGCATGAATGTTTAAAGAAAGTAGCCAGTCAACAACGGATCTTAGCGGGGCCATTCCAATGCTCCATGCACGAGAACAGGGCTCTCCTACTTGCATGCAAGCCCGCGTCACAAGGAAAAGGAAGTCTCGAGATCCCACACCATATATCTTGCTACTTTGATGGGCAGAGCAGTAACCTCTTTAATTTTAACTACTGCCGCTCCAAAGATTTCACACATTCCTAAATGGATTCTTCCACTTCTCTTTGTTATCGCTGCCTGGATTTTATAATTTGCATTGGATTCTTGTCTTCAAGTATCAAATCATTCTTTGACCACGAAAATCTTATAAAATAATATCAATAGTTATGAATTCTCGTCGGATTCAAGCATCCACATGCATGTGACATATGGCATGGAATTTGAAAGAATCAAGGTCGTGAATTTTCCATGCGGCCAGGCAGCCCAGTCACGGCAGTAAACATCATATTTTTCAGCCATCAAAACATGCGTTCGTGGCAAACTTCGTTGGTATATATAATTGTGATTTCAGCGATGCACGCGTGCATTAATTAACTAGCTAGGTATAATATGGACTTTCTAAAATCATTTTTCATTTGATACTATCATTTCACTCTGCAATCCAGTCATATCCTATTGGTAAGCAGATAATACACTTTTGGGTCGACGGATGTTCACATCACACCCCACTTGATCAACGGTGCAGATCTCTACCATATGTATATTCATTCATTGGCAGTATTTTTCAGCGGTTTGGATGACCTTTTTTTTTTTTTTTTTTATAAAGTTGGATGATTTTGTTTATGGCAAGGTTTGGATGACTTTATAATGGTTAAATATTCAACAATTGACATTACGGTCAGTGTCAGTATATATGGATCTCGCTAAACTAATTTTGAAAAATCCTTTGGGGTTGATATGACTTAGAAATGGTTAATTCCACAAATGGCATTACAGTCAGTTTATATATATGCCGATGACTAAAATAATTTTTGCAAAACTTTCTGGGATTTCGATGGCTTAAAAACGGCTAATTCCACAAATAGCAATACATTGAGTTTATATATATGCAGCTCACTAAAATAATTTTGTAAAACCGATTCTATTCGTTGTGGTGAATAAAATGCATTTGGTAGAGGATTAAAATAATCCTTGCAAGGGAATGGTATTTCAAGCATACTTTTGGTGGAGTTGAGTCTCCTAAGAGTGCTAGTCACTTAACTCCACTAACAATTTTGTATATTGGTGGATATTTAAATTTTAGCTTAATCACCCCTAGCGGGAACTTTGGTTGAATTATGGTCTGAATGGCCAAGCAGAGTATAGGTGTTTTATATGGGACTCCACCTCTATGTTAACCTGCTTACACAAAAGTGGAGTCATATAACTCTCTTAATTTTTATGATTTTAATCATTGATGAAAAATTCAATCCATTTATAGCATTTAATATCATTTATTTATCTAAGAGATTAAGTTTTATACCAATCAAGTATGTTTATGGGTCATATTTGTTGAAAAATATAATTCATATGTAAATCATGAAAAATGTTCACATCTATTTATACATGTATTAGAATGTAATAATATTTTATAAAATAGTTTATCCATGTACAAATGATATTTTAGATGACTTAGATATTGAAAATGCAATTTTAAAATTAATATTTAGTATTAGCATTATTTTATTATATTGATATTAAATGGGGCCTATGCATAGTGATATTGGAAAAATAAAAGAGTTTTCAAGATATTATAGATGATGATAAATACAATGGATGGAGTAGATTTTCTATCAACTTCAAGATTTTAAATATGAAAGAAGTTACGTAAAAAGAAATTTCATAGAAGCAAGACCATTTTATATGTGGCTTTTACATATTTAATGAAAAATATACCAATCATAATTGAAAAAGATAGTTGGATGTTAAATTTCAACACCTTTGTATATAACCCTCCACTTGGTTAAAAAAAATTTACCACTTTTTAATATGAAATGTTGATATTATTGACATCTCAACTTTCTATTCAGGGTATTTTCTATTATTATCTTTATATTTCAAAATTTTAAATATTTTTCTTTGTAATTATTCTTTATTTTTATTCTTTTTACTCCTAATCATCACTTCTATTTTATCACATCACTGCTCTATTCTTTTAAAATTTTCCTTTTCTACTTATTTAACCACTTCCTAAATGTACCCTTAACATATATAAACCCATGTATTGACAATTTTATTTTCTATACTTTTCTCATGGATTTTTTTATTGAAACAATTTTAAGTATTGCTTCTAAATGAGTGATAAAATGTATAGAACTCCTAGCATATAACTTCTGGTCGGGTCGTCACAAAAAATCTAAGTTGGTAAAAGGGTATCAATTTCAAACAATCATAATTTTTGAAGTATTTACAAGTGCCATAATATATCAAGGATTTCTAGCCTGATGTCACGGCAACAACGTTGAAACCTGGTTGAGGCCAAACTCAATGCCAAAATCCACCATTTGGGCATGATTCAAGGCGTGAAATTTTCTAAAAATTTTTTTTACTACTTTTAGTAAATTGACTAGATTAGGAGTTTTCTTAATTTTTTGTTTGTTTTTGTATAGGTAGTTGTTAGGTTTGACGTTAGGGGTGGGAATTGGTCTTGGTCAACCCGCGACCAGGCTTTGACCCGACCCGTTTTTGGTCAAATAAAACCAATATATTTTTGACCTGATATAGGGATAAGTCAAAAATTTTGACCTGAATTCAAAAATATAATCGAATTGGGTCGACCATGTCCTAACCAGAAGAGTCGGACCCGCCCCGCATATCTCATTTATTAAAAATTATAAGCCTATATTTAAATATTATTATTATTATTATTATTATTTTCTTTCGAAATTCTTATTTTTTTATAATCAACTCTATCAAAAATAGAAAAATCAGTTTATTCAGAAAACAATATAAGAACGATAAAAAGAATTTGTATATATATAAAACTCTTACGTGTAATTGTATATTAACCTATGTTAATAAATTTATACTATATTTTCAAATATTTTGTTGTCTTAATTATGTGTTTTTAATAATTAGTGAAATATTAAAGCATATAATATTTAAATTTAGTATAGATGTACATTTATGTTTGATAGGTACATAAATTCTTAAAATTATCTCATTTGACCCTTATTTTTGACCTGCCCACTATCCCGAAACCGGTCTGATACCAACCCGAAGTTTGTCCTAGAACCTATTAAAAAAAGTGATGATCAAACAGACCTTGTTCTTACTCGATACAAAAAGAGGATCAAACTCAATTTTTAAAAAGTAAGGTCAGGGTTAGACAAATCTTGACCCGGTATGCCCCGCCCCGATTCCCACCCCTAGTTAAGGTTGGCTTGTGCACCTTAATAAGTACATTATATCCTTCCTTTTTTCAGTAGATTTTTAATAATATTATTAATTGTGTATGTAATTTTGTGTTTGAGTTTTTTTTTTTTTTTTTTTTTTGAAACATGTTTACCAATTTTAAAGGCGTACTTGAATACTAGCCTTCATTTTTATGCTTAAGCTTTGCACGGTAAAAACAATGAATTAGGCTCCATTTGGCCACGTGATAAGATTTTACCAATTAATAAAAGAATTTTTATTTTAAGGACCTCTTAAAGAAGTTGTTAAGTATTTGGCATTATCATATAAAAATACTATTAATGTTAACTATGTTTTTGGACTGAAAAAAATTGAAGTGCTTTTAATATACAAAATTACCAAACAAGACAAGAATAAATTATTATTAAGTTAACTTATTATGGAAATAAAATTAAGCATTTCCCAAATAATTATTGAGGCAAATTGCTACACGATTTACCATCTTTTTACCTAAATGATTAAAATAAATGTATTAACTAAGTTACTAATTATTGAAAGATTACAATCTATAAAAAGATTATATTCGTCACGGTGGGCTTATGCGATTCAGATAAGCATCTAATTCGAGCTTCTTCCCAATCGCAAAAAATTTGTGATTGCCATTCTAGAAAGCAATGCTAATTTTTTAGCCAAACACTTATTTTTATAGCATGAAACTGCGTTTCGGTAAGGGGCAAAAAAAAAAAAAAAATCGTTTTCATCAAATTGCTTGTTATGAGGTCAATAATATATGATCCTGTCCACGAGTAACACGACATGCCTTGGGAGAAGCATTGGAACTCCCGACGCCGTGAATCTCGTTGTGGCTAGATGCGCTGAAGCAATCTTTGATCTTTAATGCTCTGTAGATTCTCCGATCAATACACATGCACTCGTTCACTTTACTCATGGCAGACATCCTTCTCGACATAAAAAGGCTCATGCATCTTGACAAACAATTAAAGGAGGGCGGCCATCAACAAAGCTTACTTTGCCAATTTAATATTGACGAGCTGATAATGATATACAACTAAACGATCGTTAAGGTGGAAAATAATCAAAAGATTCCATACTTCAGTCGACATTGGAGTTGATATATAAAGCTATCTGTGTGATTTTGGTTGCCAAACTTACGAGGAGAAGTTGATTGACACTGACCCAAAACTATGGCTCAAGCCAAATGAAAGATTAAAGGATTTATAAAATGTCCTATCAACAGCTTCGGTTTTCAAGATTATCGAAATTTAACCATTGACCTAGTCTGAGGTTTAAACTCACGAAGGAACCAAAAGTCCGGTTAAAAATTATAGGTAGGTAAAATTCAATCAAATTTAACAACACATTATGGTGTATTTTGGAAGTGATAAAACCTTTTATAAAAAGTTTTTATATAAAATTTTTCAAAATAAAATAAAAAGATGTAATATGATAAGCACAATGATTATGAGTAAGAAAATAACATTAATATATACATATATATTAGATAGTTATTTAAAAATGATTGAAAAGTAAGTTAATTGTATGAGAATAATTGAAAAAATTTAAAAATATATAATAGTTATGGAAAGCAAAAATTTTTAAATTGAAAAGTTTTAATTTGAAATATTTTTGATGTAAATGAAGACCCCCATGTATTAAAAAACAAGGTTTGGGTATCCATATCTACATAGTTTAGGCAAAATCACAAGCATATCATATGTTTTCAAAATTTTCAAGTGTACCTACATAGTTTTTTTGAAATTGTAGATGTATCATTTTCGTAAACTTTTTTTATAAAATTATAAAAATCTCCTTAGGAAAACTATTAATTGCATTCATGATGTGGGAAATATTTCTAAAAAAAAATTATTTTAAAAATGCTTTTAATTATTATTATAATAGAAAATATCTTTAAAATACAAAATTTTTTTTAGAAATATTCCCAATCTCGTAGTTGCAAATAATGGTTTATTTGTTCATAAGGGTGTTTTCACTTATTTCCTCAAAATTTTTAATGGTACCCTAGCAAAAATGATAACCTTATCTCTTTTAGCAAACTATGGAGGCACACTTACAATTTTCAAAAACACGTGGCACACTTGTAGTTTTTTACACAAACTATACTGATATGCATGTAAAATATCCTGAAAAATGAAGTAATCTAGGGAATGTTCAATTTTTTAATGCCTTAATTAATGGATTGATTCCTAACTTCAAACCATTCATTATGTTAAAAAATATTAAAACATATAAAAACAAACATTTTACGTTGTCCACAACATTTTCATAAAAAAATTGTCCACGACAACTTCTATAAATGTGATTAAAATGCATTTTAGTTAAATGTACTTTTTAAGTGTGATAAAGGAGTTAAATTTAAGAAATTGATCCTTTAAGACATTAAGGAATCAATTCTTTTGACATGTCACAGATTAGTTCAGATACAAAAAGAATAAATTTTTTTCATGCTTTTTCTATTATCTGCGATAATTACTGGCAACTAATTATAAAGTTTACTCGTAATTAATGACTATGAAAGAACCCCTCTAAGAAACCTAGTAAATCTCATTTGGCTGGCGGAGACCAATTTATCACCCCATGTACATGGCCCAAATAAGAGTCTTACACCACTTCCAGGGCAACTATACTCCTATGAAGGACTAGTAGCGAGTTAAGCAGTAGGGATGCAACTTGGTACCGGGTCAGTCTGAACCCGCCTGATCTGACCCGGTACCAAAACCAAAAATGAGTTTTATTTTTTAGATTTTTCCCAAAATAGACCCGATTTCAACCTGACCCATAGAAACGCGAAACCAAAACTGGGTTCACACCAACCCGGTACCACAACCCGACCCGGTCCGAACCCGGTGTAATTTATATAATTTTTTCATCAATTATACATTTTTTATAATATTAATATATAGGTGGCCAATGTATCAGTAGATTGGAATATTGAACCATTATGCTTAGTGTAATTACATTTAGTTGCTTTAAATAACTATTATGCGGATTATGTTTGAATTTGAGTTTGCATGATAAATTTATTTCATATTATACTTTCTGTTAGTATGAAAAATCTATTAGTTTGAATTACAGATTGTAGTATAAATTTTATTCATATTTTAAGTTTATTGGTATAACAAGTGGTTAATTTCTATTTTACCAATTTGTATGATAAATATTCAGTTTGAATTCAATTTTAGCAATTTATATGATAATATTTAGTTTCAGCTACAATAGTTGGTATGTTGTGTTCATTTCTATTTGCTACACTTGAGTCATTTCCATTAGCTATTAAATAGAAATGACCAACTAGTCATGAAACTAAATAATTTGTCATTTATTTGTATCTATAGGGTGCTAAAAAATTGCTTGCAGAGTTCATTCAAAGAATATTACAGAATTTAGCATGATGTTGTAGAATTTTTTAAAAATATGTTGCAGAATTCAGCGTGAGGCTCGACTTCATAAACATAGATATGTATATTCCAATAATTTTTTTTTAGATTACAATTAAATTTGGAAAAAAATAATTTATTGGTGACTTGAATTCTAACTCGAAAAAAACCAAAACCAATGCGAGCCCGGTCCGAATTCGGATTAAATTCTTAGGGTTAGGGTTAGGGTTTATTCCAACCTAGTTGGCTTAGGGTTTGAGTTCACTCCAATCCGGTATAACCCGACCCGATTTGCACCCTTATTAAGCAGTAATCACCTACAATCCCAAAATAAGTGGAAGTTCTCTTCACTTCAGACGTGGTATTCCTCTGTACGAACCATTGCATGAATCTTTGGACTATTACAGACTACAAGCTTTTCTAAATAATTAAATATTATTTCAATGGTTATAAGGCACATGACAATGAAATTCTAGCAAAAATTCAAATATTTGGCAAAGGTTAATTATGGTTGCAAAAACTTAAATTTCTGTATCACTTTTTCAAATGAAGTGCTTAAGTGGGAATGCTTTTATAAAGTCGAAAGCTCTATAATATCCCATCCAAAATTTGAAATGGTTACCTGATGATGGATTAGCTATTTCCAGTGGCATGTGATGATTCAACAATGCTGTTTCGAGTACTAGAATTGTTTTCCACAAAATAGAAAGGTGGGCCAAAGGGAATCTACGAGATTTCGAAAACTTTAGTAGCTAGGGAGTAGAAAACGACAAAGGACTTCCCTAGTTCCACGTCAAGAGGATGATCGGGGCAATCATTTGTATGTGAGGCGGACGGCATTGCAGAAGACTTTGGGCAGATAAATGAGCATATTAACTTCAACTTACCATTATTTTTTATTTGAGAGGAATTACGTAGGTCACAACATATCAACGGTAAATATTTTTTAAACCCATCAACATGCAACTAGGGTGAATTCAGTTGAGCTCATTTTAAATGTCAAAATCCACTATTTCTGCATGATTAAAGGCTATTGAAATTTTACACAATTTTATTTACTGTCTATAGTAAAATTTTAATAAAATGTGTGCAAGTGGACTGTTAGCATTTTGCTTGCATTTTATGTGCGTACGAAGGTGCATGTAGTGGTTAGTGTAGGGTTTGCTTGTCTTTTTATAAATTCGTAGTTTCTATTGTTATTAGATGGTTATCCTAGAATAATCATTTCACGGATTTTCTCTAAACTTTGTGTTTGAATTTCTAAGTGAGACCTGTGTATCAATCGTGAGGTTTAGTCTTATGCTAGTCTTAATTCACACTTTCCCTTGCTACTTTAGTACATGTTAGGGCCTTGGCCATCATTTTGGAGCTTAATGGTTTGAAGGAATAGGATATATTAACTGGAAAACGCTACCAATGGAGGGTTTTTATAATTTTAATCCCTTTGAGTATGTCTATTTGTTTTTTTATTTGTGTACATTTACATCTATCTCAATTTGTATTACAATCAAATCGTCAAACATTTTTATAATTTTTCAAGAGGAAGTACTTGCTCACACCTATCAGATCTTGAGACACAAGTTCCACCTAATAAACCGAAAGACAAAGCTTTCATCTAATAAGAAGGGAGACACAACTCTCACCCCCATTCTAACACTTACCGCCTAGATGGCAGATAAAAGGCATGACCAACCGACCACTACCCAATTTTCATGTATTTGTTTTTAAAATCTCCATATTTGAGTATTTGTTTTTTTTAGACCACTTAAGTTCTCTTTTCGTTGGTTTTGGGCTTTTGAGTGGAGTGACTATACTCATATGAGGGAATAAATCTTGTACAATGGATCTGATAGACTTTGTATTTATGTTGATTAATGTTAAGATTTATAAAATGATGTAAATAAGTATTGTGCTACTGTAATATCAAGTGTAAATAGTGGAGGAATGGAGATCCCGAGGTATGAGTGAAGGGGCATCTACCATAGAGTAAGGTTTTCATTGAACCACGTAAATCATTGTGCTTATATGGTTGTTTCTTATTGTGTTTATGTGACTATTGCTTACTTCAACATGGTATCAAAGCATTTGTTTCTTTGATGGGAGCCAATCCATGAGATGCACTTCTCATGAAAAAAAAGGAAGTAAGAGTATTGCGGTAAATTTACAGCGTGAATACATTTATTAAAAAGTATATGTGTGGTTTTTTTAATAAATTTAAATTATATGTACACAAAATCTCAATTTATTCCATTCGTTTAGTAGATCAGCTACAAAAACAAGTGTAGATATAATTTTTCATTATTTGATTTTTTTAAAAATATTCATGTAGAAAATATTATTTTTTATAATATTTCATTATAATCGATAGAGTTCAAAAAATACTTTTAATATAAGAAATTATATTATATTATTTAAAGTTCATATAAAGAAGGTAATCTCGATGATTACAACTTCAATATTTATTTCTAAATTTTTAAAAATTTAATATTTTTTTTTAATTTTTGAAAATAATAACATCTAACCAGATATAACTAGATCTAATTAGATTTAACACTGTCTAACTAGATCTAACCGGATCTAACCGAATCTAATTTTTTATATTAATGAGTTAATCCTAATTTAATATGTGTAATATGTTCTTAAACCTCTTATAAAGTCATTTATACCTTAATTGTAGAAATTAAAACTCATATAATGCAATTTAAAGAAATAATCAAAATCTAATGGCATCTAACGGGATCTAACCCGATCTAACCCGATCTAAGTGGATCTTGTTGGAAATATGTGGAAAATAAGCTAAATCTATGTTTTGATGATTAACAAATCAATTTGAGTAAGTCTTGGCTACTAACATGTTTGTAGAAGTGATTAAAGGATATACATTTGAAGAAAATGAAGCATGGAAGGATAAGTCGATTTCCAAGTCGACTCAGGCATCGACTTAAGGCCAAGTCAATCCCTAAGTCGACTCTAACATCGACTTCAAGGCATCGTTTCCTTCCAGAGTTGAAAACAGGGAGCAGAGCTGCCAAAGTCGCAAATGAAGTCGACTCTAGCATCGATTTCGAAATGACGATTTCTTCCAGAGTTGAAGTCAAGACTCTGAAGCACCAAAGTCGCAGACCAAGTCGACTCCGGGATCGACTTCAATCGGACAGAGGAGAAATTTCAGAAGACAAATTGGGATTAAATCAACTTCAAAGCAGACTTATGTGAAGTTGAAGATCAAGTCAACTTAGATGCTCAAATTGGAATATATGAAGACTAATCCAAGAAAGCAAGATGCATAAACTCAACCATTCAATTCAAGAACACTCAAGAATACAAGATTCAAGACTCAAGGACTCAAGACTTGCAAAATCATAGAGCTAAAGAAAACAAGCTGAAATGAAGACACATTAGTTCAAAGAAAAATGAAAAATGCAGAAGGACAAAAGGGATGAAGAAACCTAAGCAAAACAAAAGCATCCCAAAGTTTTTCAAGTTCGACAAGCTAACTGCCGAGGTGAAGTCGCACCCAAAGTCGACTCCACCTGCGACTTAGGTCAAGTCGAAGACCAAGTCGACCCAGTCTGGAACTTGAAGATGCTGCTAACTAGTGAAGTCACACCCGAAGTCGACTCCATCTGCGACTTGGGTGAAGTCGCATGTGAAGTCGACTCCACCTGTGACTTGATTCGCAACAGCCAGAAAATATTCGAACGTTGGCGCATTAAATGTGCGCCACCTACCTTCAAACGTTCGGATTCCCTCCACAATTATAAAAGGCTTTCAATGTGAACGAGGGAGGTAGCTGAAAATCATTAAGTGTGCATAATTCCCATCTTCAAGAGCATTAAGTGATCAA
>JAXCLR010000063.1:26097859-26110379 GCA_035584095.1 Annona squamosa | reverse complement strand
AATAAAAAAAAATAGGTGTAGTACACCTGGGTGCATTGAGTCTGAATGCACCCAGGTGTATATAATTGGTTCCCCATATGTTGGGCCAGACTTATATGGTTCAGTTGTTGGGCTAACTTCGTTCTTTAACTTGAGCTTGGTTTTTATAGGCTGGAATCATAAACTTCTATTATGCTTTTTGGATAATCAAGAGCTTTCCTTTTTTTTTTTTGGACGGTCTAGATTCTCTAGATGAAATAATTTGAATCTTTTAGTAGAAATCGTCATTGGACCTGAATTTTTATGAGTAAGCTTATAAAATTATGTTTTAGAATATGGATAGTCCATTTGTCAAAATAATGTCTCTATCATCAAATTTAATGTAAGGGGTTTAATAAAGGGTTAAAATTAATTATCCTTTCAATTAACTATCCAACCCAATTTTTAACTAAATTAATTCATCATACACACTGTAAAGGTTTCCAAATAATGTTCGTAATGGATTAGATTAGTATTTTTATATCTGTATTTTTCTATAACTATTTTTTATGTTTTACTCTTAAAATACATAATTATCAATCCACATTATTTGTAACAATTGCTATATTTGAAATTTATAACTCAGATCAAGCTGAAATTTTGTAGAAAGGTTAAAAATATGATTATCTTACTATTGTACTATCAAAATTCTCTGATCATGTTTAGAAATATGTTTATTTCGTCATGTAGCATTTTCTATTATTTATTTGCTACCATTCCTTCAAAGAAGTAAAGTTACAATACCAAAACTTTCAATAACACTCTAGATACTTATTAATCACGCTAGAAATATCATGAATGTCTTAGATCTAAGATGTAAGTTGAATATATTATAAAATCAACGCCATTAACTGAAGAATAATGCTGTGTGGTGGTACTACAAATCTCTCAGGCGTACTTGCTGCGCCGAATTTTTTGGGCTTCCAAAAATGGTTCGAAAAATCTTTAACCGTTCCGCATAAATTACAAGCGGAGATGATGCTTCCCGCAATTTTCTGGTTGGAAGTGCTTTCCATGGGTTGACTCCCTTCTTTAATTGCTTTTTTTGGGTTCCTTTCTACTCGTTCAACTTTGTTTGTCAAACCTTGGTCATTGTTGTTCAATTTGTAGCAAATTGATTGGCCTTTGAAATATATATTTTTTTTCCTTTCGTCACCAGCTATTCATCTTGGTAGTCAAAATTACCAAAATTAATCATTTGCTCTTACCTATTTCGGATAGAATCGGCCATCTTGATATTTCTAAAATGCCGTTTGCATATATATCATTTCACCATGCCGATTGGTGCATTTAATTGATCGTCTATAGTTGATTATTCATCTCCTCTAATCTGTCAGTTTAGTGATTAGCTAAAACTAGATTCTTGATCAGTTAGTGTTCTTCTTCTGCTAACTAGCACAATCTTCTTTCACCCATCCATTCATCAATTTGAGCATTAAAATTTTGCATCAACTCTTTTCAAAAAAAAAAAAAATTGCATCAACAAGTGCTAAGAACTACTCGACATTGATGTTGATTGTTGCTCACACCGGCCACCTTCATCATTTGGCAACCATGAATCATTGTCGACATCATCGTCCAATATTTTGTGTTTGTGATCGTCATATGCTATTTATCGAGACCCCATCATCTAGCTGTAACTTTCCATCCTTATCCTGCTCTTTTTTTGCTGTCGATAAGTAGCTTGGATCGGCGGCCTAGAGTGTATTCCTTAGACTATAGAATTTTTTTTTTCCCGTTGGGAGCATTAGTTGCCTCATCGCGGATAATCCATAGCATTATCATCAATTGGGACTTTTTGGTTTTCTTAATTGGTTTTTATGGACAGTTGGACACAATACTTCTCTCCCTACTCATCCTTGAGCTTGCATTACTATAATCAAGAGGCCGGTTGTATGCTCATTAGTTCATACATCCATTTTTTAAATTTTTTTTACATAAATGTTAATTTAAGTGTATTTATGGACAGTTGGACACAGTATTTCTCTCGCTAAATGGGTATATGCACCCATTACCATAGAATTGGGCTCCCTGTAATCATCTGCAACTAAAAGCGATAATGACACCCACCTCAAGTTAATAATGATAATTAAACGGGTAAAATTATCTTTCATCGGCTAAAGCTTTACTATATTTCTAGGTGGAAAATCAAAACTCAGTTTATTAATGGAAAATAATGACTCCCAATTCTAATGATCCAACATTTAATGAAGGATAATTAATTAATAATTATGTTATGTCTTAGTTGTTTAATTCTATAGAACCTCCACTCAAAAATATTTTGTGGAAAAGAAAGTATCATGTGATATGATGCCTTCCTGAAAAATTAGGGGAAGTAGAATTTTACTGACTACCTACAAAAAGACATAAGTAAGGAAAACTCATCTTTCAAAAAGATCTCAGTGTCAAAGTAGCTAACTTGGAGAGCTTGGCATGTGTCGAAGTCGTACTCCATCCATACTCTTGCCTTATATTTATGGGCTTCTTCTAAATCTCCTTGATTTACTCAATCATGATTATGAGATTGCATTTATTGTCAACACTTAGGTGGTTTTCTTAGGAGAGCATGCAAATACTGTTGGGCTAGTCTTGTGGTTTTACTGATTGGCAATGTTAATGGTGAAAATGGTAGTCCATTGAGTGATTAAATGGGGATTATTATTGACATTTAGAGTGAAATAGTACGTGGTTCCACCTACCTCGCATGTTCTCCGATAATCCACAAAGCATTATAAACTGTCACATGAGTGGGTCATCAATGACAAGCTCCGTATATGTCTAATTAAATACTCATTTTAATGCAAGTATACATATCGATCAAATAATAGATAGTGAGTATAGTATCGTTTCCACAAAGATTTTGTTAAACAAATTAGCATCTTAAAATGCAATTGTCCAAAGTGAATCAGCAATTAAATGAAGTTTATTTCCAAAGAACTCAATTCAAACTAAACCGAGTAGTAAATAATTAAAAATGGAGTGGATACTGCTGAGATTGCTTTGAAATGATTCAGATAGATGGAAATATGAATTCATTAACTCATAGCTATGTGATTTTGATCCCATTTAAGTTAGTTATGCAAAGATTACTTATGAAATTCCAACTATTATAAACATGGTTAAGTGATAATTTTGAGAAAGGGGTGACCAAGATGGAATTTAAGAAGGATGAATTTGAAATTGCAAGAAATAATGGGGGTAAATTGCAATTATTTAATGGGCACTACAAGACAAAAATGATGACTTGTACAAATGACAAAAAGGGGTGTAGAAAATGAGATGAGGTGGCAATGCAATTAAAGCTAGGTGATGAGGTGGCATGAATGATCATTGCCATCTCTTTTAATTATTGATTAATTAATTCATATCTTATGATACATAAGTTGGATTAGGATGAAATTTGAAGGGAAAGCCTAAGTTGACATGCTCTACATGATGAATGGAGTGGAATATGAAAAATATGATTGAAAATGTGTTAAACAATTAGAGATTTCATGAATTAAATTAAATGGCTAATATCTTAGCCTATGGTTATCATCTTGAGATAAAAGCTTTAATGAAAGGTAAATTTATGTGCCCTAAGTTATGAATGGATTTGATTATATCAAACCTCATTAGGAAATCCTAAACAACATTAGATTTATGGATGATTATATGATAATGATGAGTTGTTTAAAGGCATTGACTTAGAGACATAAAAGGTGATTTGTCGTAATTGAGAATAACGTGAAAGTTGACATTTTGAGATACACATGGAAAAGTGGCATGAGAGGGACATTTCTTGGGGAGGAATTAAGTGAGAGTTTACGTTTGCATTATCACATGAGACACATGTCAAACGAGGATTCGTTGGGAAGAAATGAAAGTCAACTCAATTAATGCAAGAGTTGACAAATTTCCAACCTAAGTGAACATGTGGCAAGCCTAGATATTTTAGGGCATTTCGATAAAAAAAAAATAGAGAGAGAGAGAAGGGGGTAGCAAAGGGACATTCAAAGAGGAGGAAAAGGAGAATAAAAGAAAGAGAAAAAGAGAAAAGACAAAGAGATGAAAGAAGGGAGAGGAGTTAATGTCCAAACCAAGGGGGGAAGAAGAGAAAGGAAGGACAAGAGAAGGAGGAGAAGAGAGGCTTGGACGTTTTCAAGTGGAGGAAAATTCATCTCCAAAATCAAGTAAGTGTTGGCCTTTAATGATACATAAGTATGGCGGTAAAACCTAGCAAAAAGGAAACATGTATACATGCTCATATATATGGAATGTCCACACGTGAGTATATAGGGTGAAAATTTCTGTTTATATATGTTAATTTCATGATTAAAACAGATGATATATGTTGAGTTTAAGAATTAAGAAACTAAGAATTTGGGGTTTTGCACATGTGTTAAGTTTAGATGCAAATAAGGGAGCAAACCCTAGTAAAAAAATGATTTGAAGGAGCTGTTTTAAGGAGGAACGAAAATTCCAAAATTTTGATATGAAATTTAGTGTATTATAGATCATAAACAATCCCTTAAGATGACCACAAGAATGGTTAATAGGTAGCACCCTATGTATGTGTCATTAAGGTGCAATTGCATAAGTGAAATTTAGCAAAATGAGGCCATAAGGAGTTGTTTGGAAATGGATGACTAATTCAAGAAATTTCGAAGCAAGAATAACTTATAAGTTGTAAACAAGTACTTGAAATGAGCACAAGGGTTATTGGTTGATAACCTTGCATGCATTCATGCTAAGAGTGCAATTGTAAGACCAAAATATGATGAAATTATACATGTATAGGGTAGTTTGATAAATGGGAATTAAAATTTCAGAAATTTGGGTTAAATTTAAAGTATTCTAAGTTGGAAAAGACCCTTGAAATGATTCAGATTTATTGATTTAAAGATAGCATGTACGCATGATTAAAATGCAAGTATAAGAGTGATGCAAGACAAATATAAGCATGTAAGGAGATGTTTTGAAAAGGAAAGTAATTCCAAAAATTTTGAATGAATTTATCTTGTTATAAGCATACATATAGGCCCTTGAAATGAGTACAAGGGTTGTTAATTTATGATTCTACTTATGTACATGTTGACAAGTGCAATTGTAGAATGAAATGAAATGGAAAGAAATGAATATGGGGCTGTTTCGAGGAAAGATGGTTAATGCTAAAAATTTGATATGAATTGAGTTGTAATAGACCCTAAGTAAGGCCCTTAAATGATTGCAAAAAGGTTTTATATCCTAGATTTGGGTATTGAACAAAATGAATGAAAAAAGCACTAAGAATGATGGGTATTTATTTTAAAGAAAGGAATTATGTAAATTTAACTTGTTACAAGTTAAAAACAAGCATTTGAAATGATTTCAAAAAGTTTAAGACTCAAACATAAGAATTGAATGAAATGTTGAACAATTACAAAGATTATATAAAGATGTGATTGTTAAAAAAGTAGGATATAATTCAAGAATTAAACATGGATTAAGTCTCTTGAAAATTTCAAGAGAGAGTAAATACCCTAGGCTTGGATATTAATGAAAACAAGTAACCGATCACTAAGGTCATAAAATATGTATAAACATATATGTGACCATTAGTAAATGTAGATATGAATTTTAAAAAAAATTGATTGGAATATGACTTGTTATAAGTTATAGATAAAAGACATGAAAGATTTCAAAAATAAAATCCTAGGTTGTCAAATGAAATGAATAGCGTATGCTACAAAAGTATGAATGCATATTTTGAATAATTTCAAAAGATTCATACACAAGATAGAAGTATGGAAGGAAAGAAACAACCCATGTATTAAATTTATATGAGTATAAGATTGTTGGGAAATACAAGTGTTAATCCCAAAGAAAGAATGATTTAAAATTAACGTGTTGTGGACCATATTGGATTAAAAACTATATGACATATATATGTGAATTGAAAAAGAGACAAAGCATATAAGCACAACATATGATGAAAATGTATAAGGTAATCATGTTTACTTATCTATGAAAAGGCAAGGAAATGATGAAAGGCGCAAAAAGATCGCCACAAGTAAGCAAGCAAGATTTTTGAAAATGATATTTTATTCTCAAATGCTAAAATGCTTTCAAGTTGTTTCACTTGAATGTTTCTAAGGTTATTTAAGGCTGGTCATCCCTTCATCCCTTTATTTCATAAACACTTTGATTTCTACTCTTATTGAAATGACTGGTTAAATTCTTCTCTATTTGGAAATGGCACTCCAACATGGATTTGAATGATGTTTCATTGAAATGATGTTTAAAAGGATGGTGCAAATAATTCTCTTCATGAGAAGACAATGTCGGGGTGAATGAGAGTAATGTATAGAATGAAAGTCAGGTAGGCGAGTCAAGGCAGAAGCAGGACACAAGCTCCACCCTTGACGTTACCAAGTCGGAAGGTCTAGCGTCATGGATGAAAAGGATCATGTCATGAAAAGATATTCACCTCACTAGTGTACCCTCACATGAAGGATTATATTATGAATGAAAAGAATGCATTTACACATCTAATGTTTATGAAATGCACAAAAGTTGGGATTGATAAGGTTTTCATGAAAAGTTTATATGAAAAGGTTTTTGTTCCGTTAGTAGTTGATTGTTTGATACGTGTCTCCTACCGAATGGAGAGAAATGCATTTATTGAATTTCATACTCATGTTTTATTTTTTCCAACCACAAACAGATGCGGGGAAATTCAAGTAATGGAAAACATGGTTTCTTCTTTTGTCCAAGTGGACGCCTTGTCCCCCTTTGGTAATGTAATGTCATCTTATATGGCTATCCAAGAATTCATATTAGTTGCCATAATGAGTTGTTTCATCCGTAACTTCTAATAAATAAACTTATTGCCATCAAATAGAGGTGGCCTTAAAAATGATTGGCCTTCTACAAATGCAGGTATAGAAGTTAAGTAGGTTGCCATAGAGATATAGAAGAGATCACCTCAAATAAGATAGAGGTCTGCTTTGATACCACTTGTTGGTCCCGAGTTAATAGCAATTACCCAAGAGGGGAGGGGTGAATTGGGTATTTAAAAATTCACAACTTAAACAGAAACTTTACCTCAAATTAATCTAGTCCCCTTTATGAAGAAACAAAATGGAAAGAAATATAATGTAGAGAGAAGAAATAGAAATCAATGCACAAGATTTTATAGTGGTTCGGGCAACCTCCCTACTCCACTCTTCCAAGCTCACACCTCTTATGACTTGGGTTCCACTATGTATTCCGCAAATACAACTAGAGTCTCTACTCTCTTTTAGATTCTAGCTCTAAGGGACATATACAACCAGAACCTCTGCTCTTTTCTAGATTCTAGCTCTAGAGGGCATATACAATAATCACTTGTTGGTGAGACCAACTCTAACCAACCAAGTCCAATCTATTGGTGAGACAAACTCCAACCAATCAAGCAAAACCCGTTAGTGAGACAAACTCAAACCAACCCCCTGTTTTGCTTCTTCTTGAATTCGGTCTCCAACACCGATCCAAGGCAACAACACAAAACAAAATAGACAAAAGAGAAATTACACTTTAGAACGTATATTCGATAAGCTCCAGAAGCTCCTTGTCATGTGGAGATGATAATCTTGAAAGCACACATGAAAGTTGTAGCACTTGAAGCTTCAATAATTATTCAAATAACTTCAACATACTTAAATATTAGAAGATGGAAGCTCAACTTATGTTTTCCTCTTTCTTTCCTCCTTCTCTCTTACTTCACGTTCATACATCAATGGTATATATAGAGAAAAAAAGGTTCTAGCCGTTAGAGTGGAAGTTCACGCGCATCTAGAGCTCTAACGTTCGAATTTTCGACCGTTACGAGTTGAAGTCGCAAGTGGAGTCGACTTCGGATGGGTGAAATCGACTTGGGATGCAACTTCGTCTTGTTAAAACTTGCTGTCCAGAATTTTGCCTTTGAAGTTGCAGGTGAAGTCCACCTGGGTCTGGGACTTCACCCAAGTTGCAAGTGAAGTCGACTTGGGATGAGACTTCACTTTGCTGTCTGTCCGAAGTCGCAGGCGAAGTTGACTTGGGTCTGGGACTTCACCCAAGTTGCAAGTGAAGTCGACTTGGGCTGAGACTTTACTTTGCTGAACTTACAATTCATGAATTTTGAACTCTTGAAACTTAAATTATTTCACATTTTCAATTTTGTATACATAATTAGAGACAAAATATCTGAGAACACTTAGACAAATTTATTAGATCATTTTTAATGATATTTCAATTATTTGTTAATCATCAAAATCAAATTAATCATTCTTAAAGCAAGTATATGATCAGCAATAAACACATAACTTAATCAAGATTATAGAATGTTAATATTTATATTCCTATCTATATTAACATCCAACCTTGACAAGTAGATGGAAACTTGTGCCTTATATATGGATCTCATTCAAATCCTACTTTTCCAAGCATGAATCTGAATATTCAATCAATCTACATGGTTGCAAAGCTTGTAAACGTATTAAGCATGATATATAAGGATAATCTCAAGCAGCATAAGTTACAACACAATCATTTTCTCATTCAAGAATAAGGAAACCAAATAACATAGTCTATGATATCAAATCCTACTTATCTCCCACCATAGGAAGATTTAGCCTACAAAAATGACTTCAATTCCCATTAAAATCAAGTTTACAAGTATCCCAAGCAAGAAGAATAATAAAAATGAAGAGAGAGATGAGAGGAGGAGATGGAACTCAATAGATTTATAAGAATCAGCTTGTTCTCCACTTACTCTTCTCTCCTTCTTTAAAGCTCTTGGTTTATCTCCCCCTTTCTCAATAGCCACAAGCCTTATAAGTTATGCTTAAGAAATCCTAAGAGAAATATTTATAACCCTCTTAGTTTGGAGTTTCACACGTCTGAGATTTCACACACATCAGCTTCGTGGTCATGGCCTCCATCATGCTAGATAGTGGCGATGCAATTTCTTCAAAGGCAATGGACTTTGTGGTCGTGGCCTCCACCATGCTAGAGATAATGTGGCTCTTTTGACAACTTCAAGTGATTTCCTCTCATTTCATCCTCTTTTTGCCTTGAATCGACATGGAAATTGCCCTCCTTTTCCTACAACAAAATGTGAAAACAAGTAAGTGCATTTCAAAAAGATCAAATCAAATTTAAGCAATCAAAATGAGATAAATTTAAACTAGATACAACCTAATATGCATGAAAACCACACTAGATACAAGAATTACACAAATGATGAAAACTATTGCAAAACCTATGAAAATTTACATGTTTCTCTTGAACTAGCATTCCAAATGAGTGCAAAATGAGCATTAATAACTCTATTTTCATAAAGTTATCAATTAGGAGAGTTCCAGTAGATTATGGATATTTGAGTATCACAATGATATCTTTTATACTTATCTCTAAATCTTATCAAGATTCACCAGTGAGTATCAAGTCTTGCATATCGGAATGATCACAAGTGGCCTTTTCACAGGTCCTTGTGCAGACACATACTCAGAGGACTTCGCTTATTTGGAACATTATGCTCTGTGGGATGCATACTTGTCACATAAGTACTAAAGTCATGATGGAATGATAGGATTCTATGATTTTCTTAGCTAAGACATCTTGCTTCATATATCAATCCTTATTTATGTCTTTGGCTACTGTCTTTTTCAAAGTGAGTGATGAACATCGTGATAACCAATTTAATTTAATTCACCAATTTGCATTAAAGCCTAACAACTATTCCAATGATAGTGTAAAATAATAACAAGTCTAGTTGAATCCACAAAAAGACAACAATCTATTCTTTTGAGTAGGCGAAGTCAACTATATTCATTTTCTTAGTTATATCACATGGCCAATATTTAATCCAGTTGAGTCATGGTAGGTGCCTATAAGCATTCATTCCTTTTTATGTCACAACACTTGGCAAAGTAATCTCTAATTATTTTTGTTAGTTGTGTCACATAATCAATATGCAACACATTCTAATCATAGCACATGACAACATGCACTCGCCCTTTTTTGAATCATGACGCATGGCGATGTGTGCAAACTGATATTTATGTTTTCATTGTACATCATTTTTGTGTATTTGTAAAATTATAGAAAGACCTTCTACACATTTTGTTATCATTTCTCTAAAATAATTATTTTTAGCAATGGATTATTCTATTCAGCTCCTTTAATCAAGAGGTTTCTGATTAGAAATGTAAAATCAAAGCGTGAACATATTACAAAATACTTTTATGATATTCTTTTCAGACTCATATAAGAAAATTAGATTCTTTAAAATTCATGGGATGACTAATTAAGCGTTTATCTCTTAAAACTACGAGGCAAATGAGTAAATCAAGCACGACCTAAAAAGAAGAAATAAATGGTTTACTCAAAGTGAAACACTCTCCTTCGTCTCTAATAGATGAGTATTATGGTTTTTATACTATTGTTACTTGATCTCCCATAATGGACAGTTTAAGTAATCTTTTGCAAATCTCATAGCACAACCATTAGTGTTTGAGTTCTTGCTAATTGGAGGGGTTCATTGTTGTTGATCTACTCAACATAGATGTAATCATCTACACCTCTTCATCCGAGTTCCATAGAAGCTAAAACACCAAGTCTACAGACACTTTGACTATTATCTAAACACCATCACTCTAGCTAAGGAAGAGGATTGGCCAACATTGCCCAAAGCATGATGCAATATTCGAGCTCCTTATTTAGCCAATCAGTCCATTATGGTTGTGGCTTAGGCAATTAAGTCTACTATTATTCCATGGGCCACACCTACTTAGCCAACATGTTATCAACACGCACCCATCTAAACTAGTTGACCTGCTCCATGGTTCGACTTCGCTAAGAATTTTTCTTACCAATCTGTTGCACCATGATCTACATAAGTCTATCATTATAAGGCGGTCTTACCTATGATTCATCATAAAGTTGTGCACAATACTACAACAAACCATGTCAAATCTACCCTTGGATGCCACTCTAGCCAATTTGGCTCGAGGACCATTTAGCCTACTTCTTGGCCTACTCAAAGTGATGCTTAAAGATGTGAAAATCTAAAGAATTTTGCTAGTGGCACTCATCTTGATTGACAATGTATCCCATTGGTTAGTCGAAGGTCCAGTTCATCTAATGCAACTCTGATACTCTATAACTTGTTGCTGCTAATGCGACACATCCTACTCACTGACGTCTTCGGCCCAATTTAAAGGTTGAAGCCTCTTCTCGACCAAGCCTTTCAATGACTGTTAGAGAGACCTGGCAAAAGAATTGAGTCACTATCAAGACCATTGAAGTTCATCGGCTTGCACCAAGAAGGCAAAAGAAAAAGAGTGTAACAAATGAGGTTGGTTGGGAAGAAAATTTTCCACTCGAATATGAAGACTTCACCACCATTGCTACCAGGTTTGAGATATAAAATGTTCTCCCGCCTTCAACAAAAGAGTAGCTTTCAAAAGACACAAGTGAAGAAGAATACCAAACCAAGGAGACCATTAAGACTAAAACTTAGCCATGGATGAAAGTATCCTCTAAAATGTCACATGACATATACACATTTAGTGCTTATCCTGATCCTAAATTTTGTGCATGCAAACCTATTTACTTCATTAGCTATGTCAAGGGAGGATATTACTTATGTACCCATCAAAACCCCAATTTATGGCAAATATAGAAGGTCACACATCATGAGAAAAGCAAGAAGAAGGTGTTCTTCTCATGCAATTGAGGCTAACATGGTGGATGTTATTTAACCAAGCCCTTTGAAATTTTATGAGATCCTGACTCAGTTAAGGAGAGTCGCAATGCCCATAATGCCAATCTTTTATAGTATACTCACCTCGAAGGCATCAGGACAACTCCTCTAAGGGGCAACCTAGTATCTTCCAATTTGGTAGGTGAAGAAGAGGAAGTTATTGTACTCAAGTCCTAGCTCATTGATGATCTTCAAGAAGAGATCAAGCGAATGAGATGAGCCATGGAGACAAAAAGAAAAGGCAATAAGTTCTCATCTGCTACCATCACCAGAGAATAAGTAGTCCATCCATTAACTTGAGGGACCTTTTGGTGTTCAAACTGAGTAAGAGAAATAATGTAGAATTCAATAAAGAGTATTTAAATTTAATAATCTGCATATCTTTACTCCTCAAACCTAGGATCAGCAAGTCAACACATATATGGGATCTTGATGAGGTATATTTTGATTAATTCTAGTCTATGAAATTATATGATTTTTTTTCATGTTAAAAAAAACAGAGGAGAAGAAAAAAGAAGGAAAGACAACAGAAGCGGCCGCAAAAGAGGACGAGAAGCCGCCGGCTCCGGAAAATGCAAAGTTGGAGGAGGAGGAAGAAGCACCGCCCTTTATTTCCGTTAATATAGACAAGCTTAGAAGAGGAGATGAGCGATGGAAAGACGACGTAGTCGATCCGGAATGGGTGTTTTCTCTACAGAGAAAGCTTCTCATGGAGTCGCGGATGGAGAAAAAGTCATCCGACATCAATGGCTC
>JAXCLR010000063.1:26086857-26097759 GCA_035584095.1 Annona squamosa | reverse complement strand
TATTCAGCTCTTTTAATCAAGGGTTTTCTCGTTAGAGATGTAAAATCAGAATGTGGAACACAATGTAAAATATTTCTATGATGTATTTTTCGGACACGGTTAAAGAATTGGTTGCTTTAAAATTTTGCTGAAAAATTAATTAAGCATTTATTCTCAAAGCCGCAGGAAAATAATTTCACATTAAACAAAATCAAATTGAATTATTTTTCTCACGAGAGGCCGGAACAGATCCCCACCATGATTTGTGGCACAAAAAGTGGCGGTGCACTGATTAGCCACTGAATGTCTTTGCCATTAAGTAGCTTTATTCACTAGAATCCCTATAACAATAATAAACCAGCTTTATCCTCTAGAGAAGTCGAGACAAAATTGCTACCTAGGGATATGTAACTATTGAAGGCATAGTTCAATGGTACATGTCAAAAATTTTAAAATTTAGTGAATTTATTACACGTCACCTACCACCAAAATGCTATTTATGATTCAAGATTTTAAATAGCCCAACGTGAACCATGTGAGGTTAGCTAGAGAATTTATTGTGTTCTCACCTTCTTATCTTCAGACATGAAGGGCTATACATACAAAAATTCAAGACAAGTTCTCAAGTGAAACCATTCAAGCTTCATTGAATACTTTCTCTACTACATTCAAGAGCTTGCCACGCCATCCTTCTACATAATCTCTTTAAAGTATAGATTTTCTTTTATTGGAGACTAAGGCCAAGTGATTGGCAAAAACTGAGTTTCGGTTGAAGCGGGCTCACTAAGAATTTGTGATTGTATATCAAGCCTCCGGAGATGAAATCTAAAAAGATCGTAGGCTCTAAATTGTATGTAATTCTATAGCAAAATACAAGACATAAAAATTATATCCTTAGAAGAATGGAATAAGGAGGTTACCCAAATCACTATAAAATTTGCATCTTTGTGTGTTTATGCTTATTTTTTATGTCTTCTAATATTTGCTCTCTAATTTTTAGTTCAATTTTATTTTTGAGGAATTAATTAACAAGGTTAACATTTGACTCAAGAAAAATTTTTAATACCCTAGTTTGCCCCTCCCCTGTTAGGTTAAGCCAATTAAATGGGACCAACAAGTGGAATCAAAATAGACTTCAAGTTATTTTTCAAGTCATCACACTATAATTATTCATGCATTGCTTTTCAATCGGCTTTTATTTTGATAATTGCAAATGGTTAATAATTTACTAAGCCACCATTCTTGATGGTAATAATCTCATGTGGATCTCGAGTTTGAAGCAAAACTCAAGAGGAGATGAGTGAATTAGGTTATTTTAAATTTCTTTCGATATATTAAACTTAACCCCTTGTGAATTAAGTCGAAAATAAAAGAGCAAGCAAAGTAAAAATAGTAGAATAAGAAATTGTAGTGGTTGAGAACTACCTTCTCTGCTCCACTCTTCCAAGAGCATGCCCTTGTGTCTTGAGTTCCACTATATTAACAAAAATATAACTAGAATTTTTGCTCTCTTCTAGATTCTAAATGTACATGGCCTTTATAATCATACTACAAGTAGAAGATAAATCACACTCCAACTATGTACTACTTGTCTTTACTTAGCCTTGGTCTCTTACACCAAGTTAAGTAGAATAACAAGAGTAAAAAATTAGGAAAGAATTCAACACTTTATAGATTATTTAAAAACAATTTTTAACGTAAGGAAAAACTTGTAGAGCTTGAGATTAATGAGAAACTTCAGCACTTATAGTGAGTATTGTAGTTCTTCCTTTTAAGCACTTAATGATCACTTAATAGCTTGTAAGTAGGAAGGTGGGAGCTCAATAAATGTTCTAGCTAACCGTCTTCACTTCATTTGACGCGCTTTAAATAATGGAGGAGTAATTTTGAATGTTAAGAGGTAAGTGGCGCGCATTAAATATGCCAACATTCGAATTTTTTCGACCGTTATGATTGAAGTCACATGCCTAGTTGACTTCAAGTGTGGCTTCACCCAAGTCACAAACTTGAGTCGACTTGAATTGCAACTTTGGTTGTCAGTGCTTCCTTCCAGAGGATTTCCTTCTTGCTTACAACTTCAAGTTTCATTTTAGAGTCAACTTGGTCTGAGACTTGACTCAAGTCGCAAGTGAAGTCAACTTGAGTTGTAACTTCACAGTTCAATATGCTCTTGGAAATTTCAAGACTTCATGAATTGATTGTCTTAGCATATGCTCTTTATCTTTAAGTTCTCCTTTATTTATCTCAACATTTGTCAAACTTCGAATGTATTTGGATATCTTGCTCAATCAATATGTGATATTTGAATTTGTGGTACCATGGCGTGAGTTGTTTGAACTTTTTTTTATTGATATTTGAGCTTGATACTACTTGTTTTGAATCCCCTTATGTTCAAGTTGGAGGCTAGGGTTGACTTGAGTTGCAACTTAACCTGAGTTGCATGACTGAGTTGCCTTCATTTGGGACTTCACTCAAGTCACATGTCGGAGTTGACTTGAGATGCGACTTGACTTCTTCAGATTTAACATCGAAGTCCTAAGATCCATCCAAGTAGCTTATAGAGTTGACTTGGGTTGTGACTTAACCCAACTCACATGCAAAGTCAACTTCGGCTATAACTTCTCCTGCTCACACAACCATAATTTTAGCATTGTCCAAAAATTGCTAGTTAAAGTCAATACTAGAGTTGACTTGGGTATCAACTTAACCTAAGTTGCCTGAGTCAACTTAACTCTGTTACTTGATTTTCTATGTCTAGTATTTGAAAATTTCTTACTTGAAGCAATTCAACACACTTATTAGTATTTTAGAATTCTCAAATTTAGATTGTTAATCATCAAAACATGGGTTACGCTTGATTTACTCATTGTTATTACAATATTTCGTATATTGAAAGTTAACAATAAAATAATTTATTATGGTTACAAATATGGATTCATGGATGGCCATACATGATGGTGTTGCAATGCCGAAAGGTGACAAGGCTTCCGAATGAACAGAAGATGAAATAAAAATAGTCAAGAAGGATGTCAAAGTCATGACTTCTCTATTTTGTGCTCTATGGTCGTTGAATATGATAAGGTATCCTTTTCTATAATGGCAAAAGAAATATTGGACACCTTAACATCTATTTAAGAGATGCAGAGAATTAGAAGACATCTTAATATGGGAACTTGTAAGTTTTAAATGTTTAAAGGAGAATTTATTTCTAAAATATTTGCTCATTTTTGAAGCGCACTAATGCTCTTAGAGGTTTTGGTAAGGTAGTTTTTGAGTTTGAGCAAATCATGACGATTTTAAGAGACGTAACTCAAGTCATAGACACCTAAAATCACTACTAGTAAAAAGCCAAAGATCCAAATACACTCAAGTTAGAAGACTTGATTAGTTCATTCAAATCAAGAAGAAAAAAGAAAAACAAAGCAAAGAGAAGAAGACATGACACTCAAAACAACAAATCAAAGCTCCAATGATTCATCAATGAGCTCACAAATAAATGATGAAAAGCCTATCCACATTACAAGAAAATTTAGAAGATTTATAAAGATAGGAAAGAGCATTACCTCCCTCAAAGCCTTCAATGAGAAGAGTAAGAGAGAAAGAAAGAGAGAACCCTCAAAATGCTCCAAATATGGAGGAATAGTCACATGCAAGGCTAATGCCCTATATTTAATAAGTACAAATTAAAGGAGAAGCAAAAAACGAAGGAAATAAGCAATGCTAAAAGACCCTCTAAGCAAAGAGCTAGATGAATGTACATAGATGAGGAACCATAAATGTCTGCAACAAGCTCAATAAGCAAAGATGAAAATACAGCAAATATTGTGCAAGAATTCGCTGCATGATACAAATAAAAGAACGTCAAGCAAATGAGCAAAAGCAAAGATTAAAGGACACTACATAATTAAATGATGAAGATATATCTTCTAAATTTTACCACTCAATTTTTAGAACAGATTTCACTTCGCCTAGTGAATATTATAGATGCATATTTCTAAATGAACTTCAACACATATGATTTTTTAGATTATGAAATGAAAAACTTTGGCATCAAATATAGCAAGAAGAAAACAATATGATGCCACTATTATTGTAAATAAAAAATTAGTAAAAAGAATTAAATCCCTTATGGTGGAAGTGAAGGGATTAACAATTGAATTGAAAAAATTAAAGAAAGAGAACCAAACATTAAATGATTCATTGGCAAAGGCCTTGAATACTAGGATCCAAATGTTCCTTAGAATGATCTCACAAATGAGTAAAAAGAGATTTGGATATCCAATGCAAGAAAATTATGAATGCAATAACCCAAAAGCTTCAAAATGGGTCAAGTCTCAAGCAAAACTTAATTAAAATATAGTTGCTGACAACTACAATAGAAATTCAATGAAAACTAAGAAGGCCTCCTGGAAACCAACAATCACTTGGAATGCATCACAAAAGATTTATAATGCTTACAATTCTATTACTAGTCACAAAGTATATTAGTGCAAATTTTAAAAATTTCATAAAAGAGGAGCAAAAACTAGCTTGGATGCTTAGAAGAATGGATAAAGCTTTTGAATTATTTCTAGGTATGTCTTAAAGTAAAGTCAAACAACAAATGATTTATAGATGATGACTACTCTAGCCAAATGACTAGAACAAAGCATTTTTCAATGTTTTGAAATCATATAATAAAGGTACAAAAGCTTTTGAAAACGACAAAAAAGTAAAATATGTGGTAAATGTAATATTTTTGTATATTAACCAATGCATGTATTGAAAATGTACTCTTTGTAGAAATTCTGAAATACAATTTGATGAGTATTAGCATGCATATGATAAAGGACACAAAATTGTCTTTAAATTATTAATGAATAGTGTGTTAGATTGAGAACATGTTCTATTTAGTCACAGAAATATGGAAATATTTATTCAGTTTGTCTAGACGAATTAAATGAAAAATGCTTGTTAGTGGTAAAAGATGAATCATGGGTATAACACAATAGACTTGGGCATATTAACATATCAAGTATAATAACCTTATGGAAAAAGAGCTTGGTTGAAGGATTACTTAAGCTCAAATATGACAATAATAAAATTTGCAAATCATGTTAACTGTTAAAGCAATCAAAAATTACTTTTTCATCTAAAAATGAAGTTTCAACTTCAAAGCCACTTGAGCTATTGTGCATAAATATTTATTGGTCATCTAACATATTAAGGGTGTGTTTGTTAAAAAATAAATTTTTTTACTCAAAACTTTTCACTCTCTACAACTAATATATTTTTAATCATATCTTCACATTTTCCTATATAAGCTACCCTACTCTTCAATGATTTCTACACAACTACTTATACAACTAACATATTTATTTTAACTTTATTCTCTTTATTCCTCATCATTACCCCTATCACATTACATCATTTTCTCTCATTCCAAAAACTTTTACACTAAAAATTTTTAACATAAGTTTTATCACTTCTTAAACACACCCTAAGTCTTCAAGAAAATTCTACGTCTTTGAGATAGTTAATGACTATTCAAGATTTACATGAATAATGTCTATAATTAGGATTAAAACATTCTCTGTGTTACCTGATTTTTCCAAATTTGTGTAGAACAAAAGATAAAGCACAATTGTATTAATTAGAAGTGATCATGAAGTTGAATTAGAAATAAAACATTTATTGAATATTATAATAAAAAATGACTTCACTATACATTTTCTGCCCCAAAAACTCAACAAATGAGGTGGTGGATGGGAAAGAACTATTCAAAAAATTGCTAGAATTATGCTAAATGAAAGTAATTACCCAAAAATTTTAGAGTGAAGCAGTAAGCACAACTTGTCATGTTCTTAGTCATGTTACAATAAGAGCTATACTTAAAAAGACCTCATATAAGCTATGGAAAGTAAGAAAACTAAATGTCGAATACTTTCATAGTTTTGGATATGCTTTATTTTGAATAATAAAAAAAGATCATCCTAAAAAATTAGATGCAAAGAGTAATGAAGCAATCTTCCTTAATTATTCATTGAATAATAAAACATATAGAGTATTTAACAAGAAAACACAAATAGTGGAAGAATCTATTCATGTTATATTTGATGGATTTAATCTAAACCCAAACAAAGAAGATAAGTGTAATGATGCAAAAAAATTTTCAAGTAACATAAGGAAGCTATAAATGAAAGACAAAAGAAGAGAAGAATCTAAGAAGAACGTAAGCAGAATCAAGATCAAACCGAGCAACCGCAAGATGTTAGTGAATGCAATATTTTCAAAAGGCCCCCTACTGATTTAAAATTCAAGCAAAATCATCTAATTGAACAAGTAATTGAAAACATATATGATGTTGAGAACAAGTGGTTCTAAACAAAATGTTTGCAGACATTATGCTTTTATTTCAAATATTGAGTTAAGTTCAATCTATCAAACTTGAAGATAAAAACTAGATCATGGGGCATTTAGTGATTGGAACCATATTCGATCATAACAAATTCATATTGAGCGAAATTAATTTGAGAGAAATAAAATATAGAAGCTTGTTCATAAAATAAAAAAGCATTCAGTGATTGGAACTAAATGAATGTTTAGAAATATTTAGGAAGAAACTTAGTAAAAGTAGATTAGATGTCAAAAACAAAGCAAAGTTATAGCTAAGGGATACTGACAAGAAGAGAAAATTAACTTTAAAGAATCTTATGTGCTAGTAGCTAAACTTGAAGTTATAAAAATTCTACTTGGTTTTGCATCTCATATATGCTTCAAATTATTTCCAATAAATATTAAGAGTGTGCTTTTAAATTGTTAAATTAGACAAGAAGTCTATGTTGAGCAAGCACCTGATTTCGAAGAAAATGATCAATTAAATTATGTATGTAAATTGACTAAAGCATTGTATCGACTAAAGCAAGCTCTGAAAGCTTGGTGTGAAAGACTCAATACATTTCTAATTGATCATGCCTTTAAAAGACGAAAAGTAGACACCATATTATTTATCAAAAATGAGAATAAAAATATTTTAACACTACAAATATAGACATAGATGATATTGTGTTTGATGCTACAAATGAGGGTCTTTCTAAGAATTTCTCTACATTAATGCAAGAAGAATTTGAATTAAGCATTATAGATGAACTCAATTTCTTTCTTAGAATACAAATCAAACAATTCAAAGATAGGATATACATATGTCAATCCAAGTATGTGAAGCAGACACACAAGAAGCTGGGAATGCAAAGATGCAAGGGGGTGGCAATACTAGTGAGCTCTTCCATCAAGATGGAGAAGGACAAAAAAGATAAATTAGTTGACCAATGTTTTTAAGAAGCATGATTGGATCTATACTTTATTTGATTTGTCTAAACTATATATTTTATTTAATGTGTGCATATGTTCTAAATTTTAATCAAATCCTAAGGAATCACACTTGTTAACAATAAAAAGAATATTTAAATTCTTAGTTGATGCTCCACAATTAGGTTGATAGTATACTAGAGGTTCTTTATTTGATTTAATAGGATATTTAAACACAAACTTTGCAAGATATAAAGTGTATAGGCAAGGCACTAATAGAACATGTCAATTCTTTGGCAATATGTTGATGTTTTGGTTCTCAAGGAAACAAAGGAGCGTTGTTCTTTCCACTGCATGGGTAAAATATATAGCCATAGGAAGCTATTGCACTCAAATATAAGTCAAAAAAAATGAACCAACTTGTATCTATGAGCAATACAATATGTAGTAGTTTGTGACCAAGCTTACACCCTCTGTCTTGAATTTCGCTATGTATCCTCAAATACAAACTAAACCAATGCACTTTTCTAGAGTTTATCTCTAGAAAGTTTATAATCCTCGGATACAAACTCTAGGAAGCAATTACATTTAGTTGCCTATTTATTGCTCACTCAAGGGAGCCTGAATTAAAACAGGTTTTGCGGATTCATTAAATATTATAAACTCTATTCAATCCTTTCTCAGGTTAAGTCATTCTATGGAGACCGATAATATAAAAATGTAAATATTAGCCTGTATTAGTTTGGGTCCCTCTTAGTGAAATCCTTGAGTCCACGTTGGATAGAACACACCTTGATAATGAACTCAAAATATAATGGTCACATTAGCTAATATCATTTTTTTATCATGGTATAAAAGATCATTTCAAAGTGATTTTTATGAAAAATATATAATCATATGTAAATGTTTAACACACTTAGATCATTTCGTTGTTCATTAAAATGTTAACATACTTTACGGAAGCATTCATCCACATGAAAAGTCAATTTAAAATGTTTAATTGTTGAACTAAAAACTTTGAAATTATTTATAAATCGAACCATTTTATGTTGTTGAGTCACGTGTTTCTAGGGTGAGTGGTAGTCATGTGCCTGTTGTGTTTGGATGAAACCTGATTTCCTTGATGATTCTAGATAAATGGATAAAGCGAATTTCATATCATCATATACAAAATAGGTCCAAACAGCGGAGATTCCCGCAGAATTATAGCCCTATAATTATTTTCGTGTGGGAACCCATTTTCATTGATCGTGTGAGCTTGCATATAACTAAGTGCAATATGTACCCCTTCCGTTTTTTTATGTGACCCATCGGTTTTTTTAAGATACAAGTAATCTATCATATCCTTCTCTATGGATATTTGTATTGTATAATATGAAAAATCATTTAATTAAATTTTTACAAAATCCGCAGCAAGTACAAATGCATAAGATTCTTTATAATTATAGATTTTAAAAGTTTTTAATCAAATTCATTCTTTTGCTTTTTGGCTAAAAAATACGTTTAAGCACAATGCATAGCTGGGATCCTTTGGAAAATAAATCAAAAGGAAAGAAACATAAAAAGCCTTGAATTATAACCCTATTATTTTTATTTGAATAAGTTATAAAATATATCTTTCGTACGCAATCTAATCCGGCGCCCTACATACTCCATAGGCAAAAGCCGCCAAGGTGTGAGACGAGAGAAAACGCCCGGCTGTAATGTATTATTATAGCAATGATTTGACGTACTCAGGTGCATTGAGAAATAAACGTAATCAAGTGTAAATTTATTTTTAAAGTTTTTCTGAAATTACTTTTATATAATTGTTAATTTAAGTGTATTTAATCTATAAGCAAAGTTTCATTATTTTTAAATATATGTATATATATCTTTTAAACAAGGGTATTTTAGTCATTTGAAAATGACTAAAACACCCTTTTCATGAGAAAAACACCCTTATTGTTAAAAGTTCAAAAAATATATATATATATAATATCCAAAAATAATAAAACTTAATATCTAGATTAACAATTCTATAAAAAATTTCAAAAGAACTTTCGAAAATTAATTTTACACTGGATGCACTAAAGTTTCAATACATCTAATTACCTTAAATTACTAATTATGATGGTCGATCACTGAGATGCAGTGGGCATGCCCAAAACACGAATGCTGATGCAATATTTTCCATACACTTTCGTGGTCATGATGTAGTGAAAATTGCGGTTTATATTATTAATTAAGACCACGCATTTCGGTTTAATTTCAGAAGTGTTTACAAGGGAATGAAGTGGCATCCTATTGAAGAACACTCCTAGGGCTGAAAGGAGCATTTAGGCAGCCCTCTTGCCTATTGTGGTTGATTGAACTTGGTCAAAAATATATTAAAATTTTTTATGTAGTATGAATCTTCAATGTTCTCTTCTTTTCTGCTGTTCAACCAAAGATACACTCCATTTCTACCACACGCTTAAATGGAATTGCTACATAGCAATGGATTGTACTTGCGCATCATTTTGTAGAGAAATTTCAATATATATATATATATATATGCCTGATTTTGAGTGGTATTAATCCACTAAATTTAAGGGCCCATGGTCACTTGTGGGAAACATTTTTTATTTTTTAATTATTTTATGAAATTGTTAATTTATGTGTCTTTAATATATAAACCAAGTTTTATTATTTTTGAAAATGTGTATAAATTTATTTTAAAATTTTAAACATAGGCATAGTCTTTCGATAGTTTAAATTGACTAAAACACCATGTGCTTAAAATACAAAATAAATATAAACACATCCAAAAATGATAAAACTCAATTGATAAATTAAAAACAAATCCCAATTCAATTCACCGGTTATATTGAAACTTTAGTGCAACCAAATGCAAAACATTTTTTTATTTTTTTATTTTTTTATAAAACAGTTAATCGAAATATAATAACTTATGTATTAAGTATACCATTTTTGAAAATGTACACACATTTTTTACTTTAAAAAGGGGAGATTTTAGTCATTTTTCAAATGAATAAAATACCCCCACTTTTAAAAACCAAAAATATACATACAAAATATTAAAAATTGATAAATTCTAATTTATAGATTAGATACACTTAGATTAACAGTCTCATTAAAAAAATTTTAAAAAAAATAATTTTTACACCCGGATGCGCTAAAGTTCCAACGCAACCAAGTGCATTAAACTGGGATAATATACAAATTAATAGCTTTACAAAAAATTCAAAAATAAAATATGTTATTAGACCGACTTAAAATGACCTCCTTTCATGCTATCCAAACTTAAAGGGGCGTATTCTCAAAAAAATAAAAAATAAAAAAAAATTAAGGTGCATAATCTTTTACGTCTGGTTCGAAAATGCAGAATTTGCGTCCGATTGGAAAACTATTTTTTTTTTTAAAAAAAAATTTACTTATAACGCAAGCACCACTTATGCCTTCCTCATGAAATTTGAGGATTTATAGAATTTATTTAATTTTTAATTTTAATTTTGAAAATAGATAAAGAAGTACAAAACCCCGTCTATTTTATCCATTTTTAAAATTTAAATTAAAACACTAAATAAATTTTATAAATGACCAAATTTCACAAAGAGAAAAGTATACGTGAGGCTTGCATATGGAAAAATATTT
>JAXCLR010000063.1:26065709-26086757 GCA_035584095.1 Annona squamosa | reverse complement strand
GTATATTATTTTCTAATTATTATATATATTTGTATGCCTTCAAAAATATATCTATTATTTTCTAAAATACATATACACATTAAAAGGCTTCCAAAACTAACTATATTATTTTCTAATTATTATATATATCTGTATGCCTTCAAAAATATATCTATTATTTTCTAAAATGCATATATATATATTAAAAGCCTTCCAAAACTATGTATATTATTTTCTATTTATTATAAATATTTGTACGCCTTCAAAAATAATTTTTATTATTTTCTAAAATACATCTATCTATTAAGAGGCTTCCAAAACTATGTATATTATTCTCTAATTATTATATATATTTGTATGCCTTCAAAAATATATCTATTATTTTCTAAAATACATATATATATTAAAAAGGCTTCCAAAACTATGTATATTATTTTCTAATTATTATATATATTTGTTAATATATCAAAAATATATCTATTATTTTCTAAAATACATTATATATTATTTTCTAAAATAAAATAACATATATATTTATAGAGGTGCGGGATGTATAAGAGAAGCCCGGGAGCCCGGCGTTCCTTCGGTCGTGCGGTATATATATACAACGTTAAAATGGAAAATACTTTTTAATTATAAAAACAATAATACATATATTTCATGAAGCCGAAGATCCCGAGGTCTCACCAGGAGTGTTATATCTGTATATATAGATATATTAAAAAGTATTAAAACATTTTTCATATTTGTATTTTTTCGTATACTTTTTAATTTAGGAATATTTAATATATAATCCAAAATTTTCATTTTTGGAAACGTGTATGTATTTTTTATCTTTTTAAACTAGAAACATTTTAATAATTTTTAACTATGACAAATGTCTAAAACACCCATATATTTAGAATTAAAAATATATATACATATTTTTAAAAAGATCAAATCTTAATTTATATATTAAATACATTAACGTTAACAAGTCTATAAAAAAAGCAACAATATTAGCCGCTATGTTTATTGGCGTAGGCCAAGGCTGACAGGATATGCCTTTTATAAATTGAGAAATTAATATATAAGTTCCAAGCAAGGCTAATATCAAAGGGGACTTATTTAAAATAATATTAATTAATTATTTAATTAAAACAACGAGTACTTTCTTGGGAATATTTCTATGAAATTACATGGAATACATGCTTCTCTCGGGTTGCCCAGTTTAGAATGCTTCAAGGGGTACTTTTCATGTACTTTTTCATACAATTATCCTGCATTTCCGTTTGATCCTATATTTTCATAGTGCTACCTTGTTTTTGAATTTTTTCCACATATTTTTTATACAAATATGCTTTACTGCTAATAAATACCCTTATCTTATCTTATTGTTCTCTTATCTTTTCTAAATTAAGAAGTAATTTTGTTAGCATACGGCGAGCAAATGTTTTGCGAAGCCTATCTTAAAAAAATTCGTCTATAATGTTTTATATAAATTCTTCATACACTTATTTATCCAAGTATATAAATCAAGTTTTATCATTTTTAAATATATGTATATATATATTTATACATTTAAAAAATATGGCTATTGTAGTATATTTATTTTTAATTGTGGATATTTTAAATTTTTATATGCACGTAGATTTAGCAAAATCTAACAAAATATATAAACATATTCAAAATTTCATAAATTTTTACTTATATGTTAAATACACTTACATAAATAAATGTACGAACAAATATTAGTATTATAAATGAATTCTTTAAAGTAGGCTAAGTGAAGTAACTGTTTAGCCCAGACTAACAGAATCATTCATTTTCTAAAATTTTGCTTCAATAGATTTTTCAAAAAGTTTTTTTGAAGTTACCAAATACAATCTAAGCATGGCCAAAATTTAAATAAATCAATCAAAATTGATTGTCTAAAACGTTTTACTCTCTATAACTATCATATTTTTTCAATTTTTTCAACACATATTTTTTTATTAACTATTCTACCTTTCATTCATTTCTACATAATTACATATATAACTAACCTATTTATTTTAACTTGATTTTTTCATTCCTCATCATTACTCATATCATATCACATCATTTCAATTAATTTAACAACTTTTTAACAAAAATGTATGGGTAGTTATGTGGATAATTATGTAGAAATGAATGGAAAGTAGGGAAGTTATATAAGAAAAAATGTGAAGAAATAAAATACCCCCACTTTTAAAAACCAAAAATATACATACAAAATATTAAAAATTGATAAATTCTAATTTATAGATTAGATACACTTAGATTAACAGTCTCATTAAAAAAATTTTAAAAAAAATAATTTTTACACCCGGATGCGCTAAAGTTCCAACGCAACCAAGTGCATTAAACTGGGATAATATACAAATTAATAGCTTTACAAAAAATTTAAAAATAAAATATGTTATTAGACCCACTTAAAATGACCTCCTTTCATGCTATCCAAACTTCTAGGGGCGTATTCTCAAAAAAATAAAATTAAAAAAAAATTACCGTGCATCATCTTTTACGTCTGGTTCGAAAATGCAGAATTTGCGTCCGATAGGAAAACTATTTTTTTTTAAAAAAAAATTTTAGTTATAACGCAAGCATCACCTATGCCTTCCTCATGAAATTTGAGGATTTATAGAATTTATTTAATTTTTAATTTTAATTCTGAAAATAGATAAAGAAGTACAAAACCCCGTCTGTTTTATCCATTTTTAAAATTTAAATTAAACCACTAAATAAATTTTATAAATGACCAAATTTCACAAAGAGAAAAGTATACGTGAGGCTTGCATATGGAAAAATATTTTCATATATAAACAGCCTTAACCCAGCTCAAGAACATAAACTTTTCATATAAAAAAAATTGGAAAACTATTTCATGAGTGTATAATTGATATTTCGAGTTTCACTATTTTTAGCAACGACGCCAATGGCGTTGTGGTACAGCAGGCGGGCGTAATGCCGGACCATCGCTGGTTTGAGTGGTGACATTCTCTCCTTGCATTATAGCGTGTCCACGGAATAAGAAGATTTGTAGGTATATCGCTATAAATTTGCAATAATGTTATATAAAAATTATTAGAATGTCTTAGAACTCGATTGTAATATTAGTTGAGATGATTGTAAATTCCAAATTCAAAAAAAAAAAAAAAAAAGTTACACCATTTTTAGAAATGTAATTTTTTTTATTTCAAAGGCATTATAGTCATCTTCAACAGCCAAAAAATGACTAAAACGCCGACTTTGAAATTAAAAAAACATACTTATTCCAAACATGGTAAAACTTGGCATATGAGTTAGATTCACTTAGGAAAACAATTTTGTTAAAAAAATAATAATAATAATCTTTCAATATGCTTTTGGGGCTTCCTAAAATCGGCTGTTCGTTTTCTCAAATATCATGGAAATGAAGGATAATCATAACCATCTTTTATCCCTTGGCCAAACGTATGAATTGGGATTGCCTGCTGACTAGCATTAGTCCCCATATGAATGCCCCATTGCCCAATTTTCGTTACTTCAGGATAAGCTGAAGCAACTCCCAATCACTAGAGACATGCACATCAGCGACCATCTTCAATTTCTATTGGCCATGCCTAGTAGCTTTAGATACACTTCAATCACGTATCGCCCAAGTTGATTTTCATATAGTTCTGCAATATCAGCAGCAGAAACACACACACACACACAAAAAAAAGGCATAAATTACACAAAAGTAAAAATGTGGTTGTGGTTGATCCGTAATGAATGCTGCCACCGAATGATGGAGCTGTTTGATTTTGGTTGTTGTGATGGTTAGCTGCAAATCCTATCCACATGGCCTGTCATTGAGCAGAAGGTGCCAGTAACAATAAACCGCGTTAAAATAAAAATAAAAAAAAGGCTAAACCTGAAGACGCTAAAGTGGAGCAGGTAAATAGGATATGAACCTCATTAATTGATGGTAGAACAGAGCAGAAGACCGTTCCCTAATTTCTGGCCGTTGCCATCAGGCGAGCCATGCCAGCAGCATACTGAACTGCCGTGTGTTGTGATGAATAATGATCCCCAAGCCCATACTCAGCGAAGTTTGGCTCAATGGGCATGAAATGACCAGGCAATGATTTTTTGGATACAGTCTCTTGCCATATATCTACAAAGTCTTCCATGATTTGCCTTGATTTCTCCAGTGAAGAAATGGGAAGGTACTCTACCTGCTAAGAATTCTAAAATATTACCAAAGCAACTTCATGTTTGATGTTTCTAATAAGCATCTTGCCATTGCATTCTAGAGAAAGAAAAGGATGCAAGTACTGAAGATTGGAGAAACACTTGATGGGTCAATCAACTACCAGCAAACATACATACAGCCTAAACCCATCCCACTTGTCCATACAAGGAAACCTGAATTTACTATAATCCTCAACTTTCACAGATTCAAACCTACGTGCAAAAGGGACAAAAATATAACAGTGATTTATCTTAGTTGCGCACAATTAAACTAATGCCACTTGCCATTGTAGATTGGGCTCATAAAATTCATCTAATTGCAATGAGATCTAACCCACTGATCCCATGGCTAGCTTTCATTTCCGGTAGAACCATATCCAGGCTCATGCATTTACCTTTGTAGGACATCATCATCATCATCATCATAAGCCATTTCCCACCTAGGTGGGATTGGCTGCTTGGATTCTGTTGCATAACTTTGTAGGACATAAGAAAAAAAACAAAGCAGAAACATGGACAAGTCAACAATCCATGAACTCTATGTTGCCATGTCCCAGAAAGCATAAAATAGCCCATTCAAATACATTGGCTCAGTGCGCAGACCAATCACACCAATAGCCTCCCCTTAAGAACTGAACAGTTTTGGCAGGATGCATAGATTCACAAATCAGACCCAAGGCAGAACAGATCTGCATAGAAACCGACAGTCATTCCCTAAATCTGATAAGGGTGATTTAAACAGCTCAGATCAGTTGTGACCCAGATAAGGTTGAAAACAAAGCGCCCATTCCTAACCTGGAAAAAGTCACCAATCACAGAGTTTTAATGTTTGTAAGCACAGCACTAGTTTATACAGGCCGTACAAGTTGGCTAAAGAATAGAAAAGGCAAAATCAATTGAACTTGCTGGGATCATTTTGCACTTTGGTTAAGGTTCAAAATAACCTCAAAAGGAAATTTTGGAAGACCTACAACTTTCAAATTGAGACAATTTCATCCCAAAAAAAAAATTTCAAACCAAGACTGAAAGGAGGTATAATGCATCTTGCATTGCTGAAATACCACCTGAGACAAAAGCTTTGAAAAAACTTCATTCATAAAGACAACTTCAAATGACTAAAGATATGTCCAAGAAAATATTTTAGAGACGGATTCACCTATTGTATGAAGTTTTATCACAATTCTCAAACATAAAAGAAGTGCCGAACTGGATTTTTCTAAAGGTATTTAAGTTCACCACCTGATTCACTAAATGGTCAGCACTGAAAGCTTGACCATGTTCGACTATTCTTCAAAAAGAACGATGCTCCTATGAAACTAAGTGCAACCTATACCTCCTTGGTTTCTCCTTTTTTATTCTTTTAGATACAAGTCATCATATTCTCCTCACGGATATTTGTATGATATGGAAAAATTATTTCGATTAGATTTTTATGTAACCCATAGCACGTGAAAATGCAGGAAGGAGGGTTCTTTATAACTATATATTTTAATCTTTTTATATTACAAATGTTTTCAATCAAGTTGATTTTGTATGCAGGCTAAACAAATAGTCTTAAACACAATGCATGACTTGAATCTTTAGGACCTTTCAACACAAACATAAGACAGAAACAACTTGAATGATAAGAACAAAAACATGAAAGAAACAGGTTCAAATACCATCACTAAAGGCCAAGACTCCACTCCTTGATGAATGGACTAAGACTTCACGAAGCAAGAACAGGATAGAGGGGAATGGGAACAATGAATATGGAAGAATTTCCAGTTTGACAAAAGGATCATGTACACCAGTAATGAGGATTTCTACAAACCTAGTAAAATGATTATTTGACAAGTGAAATAAATGAAGAAAAAGAGGGATGTATCATCCAATACCTCCATAATGATTCCTCTAATATTCTCTGAATGTGATGGAACAACTTTTCCCACCCTTATCTGAAAGTCGCCAACTTGGTACTGAAATCCCTGCAAGTGTGATGAAACAGCGGTTATGGAGCGGTATGTAGCAGAGAACTCGTGATGATCAATAATTATGCAAGAAAATCCAAAGAAATCTGCTCATAATTTGAGAAAAAAAGCATGTCATACTTTTATTACGTTAGTTTCCATTTCCATGAAAGTGCAGTGCATACAAGAAGTATCAGCAGTAAATCCACATGCATCCTCACATATAAATGATAGTGAGAAACAATCAGAGGACCCGTCTCAGAAAAATTAGATATCTAGGAGCTCCAAGACTTACAGAACTAAATTCAAAATGCCTTTTGAAACACATTTTCAGTTTCCCAAACAGGACCATTTGGCCAGGCATAACATCTGCATATACATGCATATTAAAAACTCATCAGAGGCCATTTTCTAAACAAATGAAAGCACATAGCTACCTCAAAGTTGAGAGAAACTCGGGATTTATAAGATTGTAACTTCTCCATTATCAGCTGAATGGAAGCATCTGCTTCTAGCACAATCTGCTGCCCACGAATAATGAAGTAGTACTTATTTGGTTGCTCTTGAAGTGAAATTCCAAGAAAATCACGGGCAAATTCTGCTGGTGCATTTTGGTCTGGCAAACATTTCAAAAAGTAAATAAAGAACAAAAAGAGCTACCATGAAATTTCTGCTCAAACTATAATGCTTTTATTCAGCAAAATATGTTGGAATACAACTCATTTTGATGAGTAACTAAGCACAATTGAGTCTTGAAAAGATTTTGGGGGTACTAGAATGCCTTTGTAGTATGTTCACAATAATAGGTAATATAATTTCAACTCCGAGAAATAGAACAAGTTTATCCATGCAAGAATGAGCAATAACCTCTTAAATCATTATGTTATGCCACACTAATCACTCAACCATGCAATTCAATGAAGATGAATTTTCACACATGCAATAATATGCTTGCTTTGTGCAACTCACGGGAATTACCAAGCTACACGTGCTCACATATCACTATGAGATAAAATGATTACCTATGTAGCCCTCAGGTTGTTACCTAAGTGCAACTACACTACCATAGCTTTGGGGTGCTGCACAAAAATCTTCTCTTCTTATTAGGCTTCATGTACTAAATACGTCATCCACATATAACACTTTCTCAAATAAATAATTAGCATGGAAAAATAAAGAGTATATAAGACACTCCCTGATCTAAATCAACAATTCAAATAATTTCTAGATGCAAAAAATTCAATTTCAATGGAAAAAAACCCAAAAAACTTGGTAACAAGTCTCAGCACCGAAAATGTTTAGAGATTTGTGTCAAAGGTGAGGGAAATTTAAATTGAAAAAAATAAACTTCGTAACCAGGCTTTGGCACCAAAGAAAGTGTAGAAGTTTGCATTAGATAGTGAAGGGAAGAAAAGAAAAAAGTGGAAAAAGAAAATTATTAATACTTTGAGAAGGGTGGGTGGGGGGGTGTGGTTTCGATTGTAAGGAACTAGTAATGAGCAAGTTGGGGTGTGACAGTTCGCAGCTTGTGGTATATTTTCACATTTTTTATGGAAAAATGATCCATTTAAATAAAGTTTTATGTCAAATTTTCTGAAAATTATATTTTCCTAAAACTTTTATATTTATTGAAATCTAACCCATCTAGGGGTGCAACTTGGGCTGGGTTCCACCCGAACCCGGCCCACTGAACCCGAAAAGCAGCAATGTTGGAACTCTGAATTTTGCAGCCCGAACCCAGACCGAATTCAAATAGGTCTCGGTTTCGGGTTCAGGCAAGCCCGAACCCGAATTTGCATTTATATAAAATATATAATTTATATTATAATAATAATATATTACTAATTGATGGATGATGGACAGCAGGAGTACGGCGTCGCAGGCGTGGATGGGGAAGGGGAAGATTCGTTGACCACATCCATGCCGAGACAATCTAACGTCTCACTTGATTTTACCAAAATACCAATTCTCAATTTACATTACGATATAAATCCAACAATTTTTTAAAAAAAAATTACTCTTCACATCCTTTCTACTAAAGCCTTTTGACCAACGACCTGCGATACCAAATATTAAATTTTTTTACATCTTTTTTTCCAACTAGAAAATTTATGAGAACTTTAAAATTATAGTTGTAAAATAATCTTAAAACAATAGAGTAAAAAAAATACAATTAATGATTAATAAAAAAACTTTATCGACAACATTCACACATAATTCATATTATACCCACAACACTGCTAAATTCTTATTATATCTATATAGTGAAAACAACTGTGAACTATCCAATTAAAAGACGATTTTGCCTTTTTCATAATTTCTTAATTGAAACGATTTAACTCAAATATGACTCAATTAATATTGATAAACTATTAATTTATAACATCTAAATGATTTAAACATTATTTCATGGCTAAATTTTTCAATTAATAAAAATATGAAGAGGTAAAATTGACTTTTTAATAAAGAATTTAATGATTATTTTGACTCTATGATGGTCTTAGTTTCCAATTTGATTTTGACTTTTGGTTTTGACCCGCCATTTCCAACTTCTCCTTTCTTCCCGCTCGCGAAATCCCTAGATCTATCTAGTCCCTCTAGCACTCCGATCCGGCGATCTCTTTTCTTCTCCGGCGCTGTTGAAACCCCGCATGTCTGAAACCTCCAGCGTTTCTTCTCCAGCAATGGCGAAATCCCATCTGTCTTGTTGTCGTAACCATCTAGCTTTTCTTCTCAAGCGCTCATGAAATCCTATCTGAAGTTTGAACTATTCAGCCTTCTTCTCCGGTCGCGCCTCCACCAACTGCATCCTTGCACCTCGGTAATAGATCTATCTTTGATATTTTTTTAGAAAAACTCATTGCTTATTATTTAATATACAAATTAACATTACCATGATTAATTATTGAAAGCTGGTTCAATGAAACCCTATTTGAAAATGAGAGCAAAAGAGAAGGAGAAAAATGTATGTAATGTGATTATATATAGGTAGAATGAATTTTTAGAAATAAACAAAAGAAAACAACATTAATTATCTAAGAATTAATTCTTATGAACAAAATAAATAGAAACAAACTAGACTGATATTCAAAAATATTTCTATAGCTTGAATGCTTACATTCAAATATTTTTCCAAATCAAAAAATTATTTCATTCGTTTGGAGTTTGATACTTGAATTAATATAATCTTATTCAACTTGATACTTCGTGATTTTTGGATGATTTTATTTTATTGCAATTGATATGATAAGGTTTATTTTATAATTGGATGGTAATATTGATATATATAGTTCTGATATTGGTGTTAAATTGCAGAACGGAAAACGGTTGTTCTTCTACGTTCTCCAAAATACAGTTATTATTCTACTTGATGCAAAAAGAATGCTCAAAATAGTTTTCTTTCTTTCTACTCTTAAGCAGTATTTGAATTTTTCTTACTTTCGTAAAATAAATTATTTTTTAAACTTTTTTATACAATAGTTTTGTGATAAAAATTATATATAGGATGAGTAACAAAGACATATTAATAGGAGAATGTCAACCCGAAACTCAACCCGAGCCCAAATTTCAAAAATAGGGTTAGGGTTGAGGTTTACAAATAGGATTAGGGTTGAAGTCTTACAAATAGCATTAGGGTTAGGGTTGAGGTGAACCCGAGTTTCATGAGCCCGAGTTGCACCCCTAAACCCATCACATCAACAATTTAAGATATGGGGTAAAAAAAAGGAGTTAAAATGCATTATGTCTGAGCCCAAGGGAGGGGTTGGATCAGCCTAAAGAGATCGAAAAGTTCGAATTTTGAGGGTAGAGGTGTATCTTAAGGAGTTTAGGGCTCTATATCTTTAAGGTGGTCCCTATACTCACAAGTTAATGCTTCTAGGCAAAGTTTATGCGGGAAATGGTATATGAGTTATATGAAAAGCTAAAGGCAAGGAAGAAATTAAGAGGAATTACTACATTATTTATTGTCTTAATTGCATAGTATTTCCTACCTAAGTTCTTGCCAACTTACCTTGTCCTTTTTGATTTATAGAGAACCCAGGTGTTGGTGACTAATGAGATGTTTGTGGTGCGATGAATTTAGTTCTCATTTTATTTTATGTATTTAAATTTAATAAGAAGAAATGTAAACACTTGTGTTGTTAGGCATGATTGTAATAAAGGTGGACATGATTGTTTGTTTGTGTTAATGCAAGCTTATTTCATTCCTTTTTCACTCATTAAATGGAAAGATCTTGGAGAATCCAACGACTCAATCTTACAATTAGCACTTCATCTTTGGTTTTTAGACCAAGTCATAACAGTAGGTACAAAGCAAGACTCCCTTCGCTAAATGTGGTTCAAAGATTAACCAGGCTTCTTAGAGACGAACTAGGACATTTAGAAAGATAGACCAAGCAAAAGCCTAGCAGATGTAATTCAGAGATGAACCAAGCAAAAGCTAATGGACTTCCGACACCTTGAAAACTATAAAAGCTACAAGGCCTAATATAGTAGATGAATTGAATCGCACGTCAAAATGGGGAGAAAGCTCCTAGTGATTTAAATGTGTCTCATGATCGACAGCGTATGATGCATTTTAAAACCATATACCTGAGCTGTCAGGCCATAGCGGACAATATCACACTATGAGGGGGTTTTAGGCTATTATCAAGCCATACTTAGAGGCTTGACCCAAGCTAGATGGGGCAGTTTTTACATCATTCGAACCAAAATTTGTTTATATCAAATAATTTTGAGATTTCTTTACAAAAATACTCATTTGATTATTCCAAAAGATGATAACATTGTTTAATATCTAAAGTCAAAGTAGCTTACTTAGTTTAAATACTTAGAGATAAATGAATTGCTAATGGCATGAGTATATTTGGAATATTTGGAATATTTGGAATATTTGTCAAACACAATAAGTGGCCTCGGCATTATTGCAAATGAGAAGATATATTAGGATTTTTTAACAAAATATAGTGAACATATTTGGAATAACTCTCTTCTTTTCTTTTCCTAGTCGAATGAATGACAATCGCCAATCCTGCCAACGCCAATCAATCTCAAGAAGCTGACCCCTAGCCTAGTATAGGAGTGGGCCTAGGAAAAATGGGCTTAGCCCATTATTATTCTAGATAAAGCTAGGTTTTGCATTAGCTCACCCCAGGATCAAATGGTAGAGGATGCTTTAAACATCCCTTCATGGCCGAATTGGAAAAATTTATTAAAGGCTTAGAGAGGTCATTTGCAAAAAGCCCATGATGGACAGAACAACTTGAAAATAATGGAAAGAAAATACTAGTTATCTGCCTTTTAATCATGGCCAAATTTAGTATCTTTGTGATTCTACCTTCATAACATGGGGGATGGTTTATCATCAGTTGTGTCCAAGGGCAATTATGAACTATGATAAATAGGATGTTCCAAGGAATATGGTAACTCAAAAAGAAAGGAACAACCATGTTAGAGCATCTTGACAGAGACCAATGTCATTGATACCAGTGTGATTCTTTTTATCATTTATAAGCATTTTGTAAAAAATTTTAACATGTTGATTAAAGTAAAACCATGTCTAAAAGATTTCCATTTGAAACATTGATAAAAGAATTGCAGAATGAAATTCAAAATTTTCACTCTTTAGAAAAATTCTTACTAGATGTTCTTAAGCATTCCAAAAGATTTCTTTCAAACCAACTAAGCAGTGCATAGTGTCACAAGCTAGGGTAGTGACACTAGCTAAGCAACGCATAGTATTACAAGCTCGGGCTCCAAAACCGAATGCTTGTGCATTACTTAGTTTACCCACGCCCTTGTAGAGACTGAGTCAATTTAACCCAAACCAAACACGCAAAAAAGTGTTAGTAGTGAGATAATGGAAAAGAAGAAAAGGCTCCAAGTGAAAAGGGAAACGATAACTTCGATTACTTAAAAAGACTTACAAGAGAACTTCACCCCTTGAGGCATGGTTTGAAATATCAGTATTGGACAGCATATCGTTCCCCTCTAAAAATGATACAATACAGTCATATTGTATCAGTATCGAACTGTAGCAGACCATATCAAAAGGAATTTTTCCCACCATAAAAAAATATGAAAAAATATATAAAAATCAAAAAATTGAAAAATGCAAGAATATATAATTTATTAGCATTTTGTCTACATATAGGTTAGTATATCGATCTATTTTCTCTTATAAGTAGTGCTCTATTATAAAACATATAGTATGACTCATTAACAATTTAATATACATGATACATAAGAAAATCAAATATGACTAAAGTAAAAAAATATATAAAATAAATCATAAATCAATTAATTATAATTCACAAATAAAATATATTTGCATAAATGCAAAATAAAAACCTATAAAAAGCTTATAACTTTCTATTTTTGAGATGTTCAATTTTACTTCTAGAATCTTTAATTTTTTTTAAGTTAAAAACAGCCTCGAATTTCACTTAACTGCTAGAAAAAAATCAATTATATTACTTTAAACAAATTCGTGTAACTAATAAAAAAAATTTCTTTGTTTTTTTAGTTTTTCGGAATAATTTTAAAATTTTTAGATTCTAAAAATTAAAAATAAAATAAAATTTTTGTCTAGTTACAAGGGGGAAAAAACAACAAATATTAGTGTAAAAATAAGTGTAAAGGGAAGAGTTTTGGAATAGAAAACATGTGCAAAAGAGTGAAAAAAATAGAATTTTTTTACAATTTTATTCATTTGGCTAATAACCCCTATATTGGCCGATATCGCCGATACACCCAATTTTTTAAAACACAAACTGAAACACCCTCACATTCTATATTGGACATCGCCAATATGAATAAGATATGGCAGATACACCCCTGTATCGACCGATATTTGAATCCATGAGATGAAAAACTAAGTATGGATGGGGAGATAATGAAGGCCATCTTAGGTTGGAACTCACCTACTACAATACCCTCGCTATCGTCCTTTCTTGGACTTGTGAACCACCATCGACAATTCTTCAGTGGATACTCCCAGATAACTGCACCTCTTACGGACTTATTAAAGAAAGGAATTATATGGATGTGGTCAAAAGAATGTCAAGAAGCATTCGAGGAACTTAAGAAGGCAATTATTGAGGAGCCTATGTTGAAACTACCAAGCTGGGGTAAGCATTTTGAGGTTCACGTGGATGTCTTCAACTTCGCTATTGATGGGGTAGCAATGCAAGAAGAACATCCTAATGCCTACAAAAGTTGCAAATTCAATGACACTGAGAGGTGATTTATTGTGCAAGAGAAGGAAATGATCGAGGTAGTCCATTGCCTTCATAGGAAGATGTTATCTCCTTGGTTCTCACTTCACCATCAAGACAAATCATGTGGCCAAAAGCTATTGCCAAATTTAAAAGAAGCTTAGTCCAAAGCAAGCATAATGGCAAGACTTCCTAACTGAGTTTGACTATATAATGGAGCACAAGCCAAAAAAGGTAAATCATGTAGTCGATGCCCTAAACCGAAAAGCAGAGAGCTCACTGTCATAAGCCAACCAGTATGTCTTTTGCTGGATCATATAAAAGAGAGAATGCTTCATGATCCTCTTGCCTTGAGAATCATAGAGCTAGCTAAGGAAGGGAAAACAAGGTAATTCTAGCTAAAAGGTGATCCACTAACAAGGGTAATAGGGTATACGTGTCAAAGTGAGGGAACTTAGGAAAAAATAGATAATTAGTGAGTGTCACAACTCCAGATGGGCAGGTCATCCAAGCATGGCGCGTAACTTGGCCTCGGTTGCCTAAGCATATTACTGGCCCTAGCAACATGACAACATGTGTGCTTACATGCTTGGTCTACCAATAAGACTAGGTGGAATGGTAACAAGTTAGGGGACTACTAATACCTCTATTCCAAAAAGACCCTAGAAGAGCATCTCGATGGACTTCATCTCAAGTCTCCCAAAACTAGAGGGATGTGAATCCATCTTGGTTATTGTAAATCGATTCACAAAGTATGGAATCTTCAGCCCCAACGGATTGCACAACTAAGGAGGCAACCTGAGTATTTCTAAAACACATTGTAAAATATTGAGGTATGAGTAAGACTCTCGTCAGTGATTAAGACCCCAAGTTCAATCAAGTTGTCCAAGCTCTTGATATCAAGCTTGAACTTCTTGACAAGCTTACAACTTAGACTAACGAGTAGAATGAATGCATTGTTGAACTTCTATTTGAGGCACTGTATGAGTACCGACCAACAAGATTGGGGTAATTTGCTAAATGTAGTCCAATTCTCCTACAACTTGCGAAGGAATCCATGGGACAAAGCTCTTACGAGCTAGTAAAAAGGCAACAACCACTCACTCTTTCCACCCTTGCAACTAACTATACAAGTAGAAACTTGGGATTGTTTAAGTTTGCCAAAGGATGGGATGAATAGCACAAAGTGGCTCGCGCTCACTTTGAGAAGGCATCAACAAAGATGAAGAAGTGGGAAAATAGAAAAAGGAGAACGCTAGAGCTTCAAGTAGGAGACTTAGTTATGGTAAAGCTATTACCCCAACAATTCAAGACACAATGAAGGGTACACAAGGGGGCTAGTATGATGCTATGAAGATTCCTTCAAGTGCTAAGGAAAGTAGGAAAGGCTTCCTACCCATTGAAGTTGCCGCCCAAACTCAAAATCCAACTCGATCTTTCATGTAAACATGTTGAAGCTATATCATAGAAATGAGGAACGGTCAGCTCAAGGAGAGTCGAAGCGTGCACAAACAATTGCCACCTCCTTCAACAAAAAAGCAAAGTAAATCTTAGCCAATCAGGAAATTAGAAGGTAAGGTGTCTCACCCCACCAAGAGTATTTGGTCAAGTGGTGAGGCCTACTTGACAATGAAGCAAGTTGGGAGACACAAAATTCCTTGTGGCCATTCAAGAACACAATACAAGAATTTTATGAAGCTGCAACGAGGATGTCATAGAAATTAGTGGAAGTTGTCACGCCTTACTCATTTGACTAGAGGCTACATATAAAACTTCTAAACACCTGTGAAAAATTTTTATTCATATTCGAGAATTCTAGAATTTTCTGGATAGGTAGTATATAGAACTCTAGAATCTTCTAGATTTCTCTTGAGTTTACTAAAGTTCTCTAAAACATCGAGATATTTTAGGAGAACTCTAAAGTAATCCAAAGATGCAAGACAATTCTAGAGAGGCGATCTCGATCGTCCATTCGAGGACACATGTCATGATTTTATAAGCCCATGAAGGAAGATGGAGCATTTAAATAGTGGAGATGATTCATTTGCTCTATCAAACCTCCAAGCATGAATTCAAATAGAAACCAATATGAAGGCATATCAGTCGTAACATATCCCTATCAACCATGTCTGATATGGTATACGAGAGTATTCAATTGAAGTTTAAAAAAATTGGGTGTATTGGCTGATACAAGTGGCTTATCAGTCAAGGTGTGTCGGCTAAATGAATAAAATTATGAAAAATTTTATTTTTCACTCTTTTACACATGTTTTCTATTTCAAAGCTCTTCCCTTCCTCTACTCATTTCTTACACTAATATTCATTTTTTTCTTACAACTAGACAAATTTTTATTTTATTTTTATATATTTTTAATTTTCATAACTCTAAAAATTCCATAAATTATTCTAAAAAACTATAAAAAAAAAAAAACTTTTTTCAATTACACAAATTTGTTTACAATAATATAACTATGTTTTGCAATTTAAGTAAAATTTGAGGTTACTTTTAATTTATAAAAATTTAAAAAATCTAGGCGTAAACTTGAACACCTCAAAAATATAAAGTTACCAACTTTTATGGAATTTTATCTTGTATCTATGCAAATATACTTTATTTGTGAATTATATTATACTTATGCAAATGTATTTATGATCTATTTTATATTTTTTTCACTTTAGTCATATTTGATTTTGCTATGTATCATGTATGTTTATTGTTAATGAGTTTATGTCTTATCTATGATTTTTCATTTAAAATTCATACTGTATGTTTTAACATAAACAACTACTGACACACCATCCTATGTAAGTCTTCTTGCAAACCATATGGGGTTCTTGAATAGAATCTGTATTACCATTCCCAATGTAATTTCTCAATTTTCAACACAACTTTACCTATTTCCAATACAACTTCACTCATTCCTAATACACATCATTGCATTCTTATCCCAGATGAAAATTCAATCTAAGAATCTTGTATGGTTTGAAACAAGCCCTAGGTAATCATATATTCTTGCATTTCCTAATTTTTCTATTTTTCATATTTTTTTCACATTTTTATGATAAAAAAAATTCTATCCGATATAGTCCAATACAGTCCGATATGGATCCCAACAATACAGTCTATCAAATCATTTTTAGAGGGAACCGATATGCCATCTGATACCGATATTCTGAACCACGCCCATCCCTTATTTTATAACTCAAAAAGGATACTTTCCTTTGGGCAAATGAGCATTTCTCCTTCTTAAAATAGAGTTCATTGTCTCGGAGGACTTGAAAGACCTTCAAGTGTTGAACATGTTCCTCTATGGTAGTGCTATAGACCACAATATTATTCAAATATGCTACAATGAACTTATCCAAGTAGAGATGGAAGATGTTGTTCATAAGGGTGCAAAAAGTGGTTAGGGTGTTGGTGAGACCAAAAGGCATAATCGAGAACTCATAATGCGCACCTAATAGTAACCTGATCACAAGTCTAGTTAGGCTAAATACCTCGCTCTGCCAAGTCAGTCAAAGAGATTGGCAAGTAACAGAACAAGATACTTGTTCTTCACAGTAATCTTGTTCAGTTTCTGATAATCAATGTATAACTATAACAATCCATCATGTTTCTTCTGGAAGAGCATTGGTGCACTATATGAAGCCATTGATGGATAAAGTCATCATCAAGTAGGTCCTTTAGCTGTTGCCTTGGTTCATCTAGCTCCTTTGAGGGCATCTTGCATGGTGCCATAGCTGGGGGCTTGCTCCTGGCTCCAACTCGATTGTGTAATCCACCTCTCATTGAGGTAATAGCTTCTTGAGCAACTCGGGTGACATCACATCCTTATATTCTTTCAAGAACTACACGTATCTCTTTAGGCATCTGGAGGGAAGGAGTAAAATCACCATCCATCTTTGAAGTCGCAAGATATGTAGGTTCCTTCTTATTGAGACCCTCAGAGAGTTGCATAGCCGACAAAGTATTAACTTTTAATTTAGTTTCCCTCGTCAAAGGTACCATGAATGTCTCCTTGCCACCTACAATGCATAAGGAGTTAACATAAGGGAGAAGTAGAGCACGTATATTATCTAAAAACTCCAGTCCTAGAACCATGAAGAAGTCATCCATGTACATTACTGATAGATTAACCTTGCCCTTTCATTCTCTTACCAACACCGCTATGTCTCAACCGTGACATTCACAGTCTTTAGCTACCCACCTTCTTTTGTGATCTTAAGGCCTAACCTCGTAGCCTTATCCTTGATCACAAAGTTATGTGTTGCCTCTGTGTAGACCAAAGCTTGACTCTTCTTATCATTAATCTTCACAAGCACGTACATTTGCCCATTGGCTAATGATTTAGGTGGCTTTACACTGGCAACCACATTCAAAATTGTAGAAGCTCTATTCCGATCTCCTTGTTTTAATCTTCATGAGATCTTTCACCAAATTGTGTCATAAAGGCACTTAGGGCTTTCCTTTTTAGGTACTTAATCACATAGTGAGGACCATCACATATAAACCAATTAACTATCTTGATGACCATCACATATAAACCAATTAACTATCTTGGAGGATCCTTTGGACTTACCTTTATTTTTGAGTCAGTTTGCTTTTCTTGAGTTGAGGTCCTCGACTAATCAATCCTTTCCCCCACCATTTTTCTTATAGCCTTTCTTATCCTTAGACTTAAAGGATTCTCCCTTTTTAAATTCAAACCAAGCTCTCGGCTGCGATTGAAGCAAGATCCTGCACATTTTCACATACTAGTTCTTGCTTCGCTCATAGTTGTAACCCATCTGTAATGAAGGATTTCTTAAGCTCTCAGGCAAATCTTAGATCTCAAGAAATGTCTTAGCGAACTCATCAACGTATTCCTTGACCGTGTCATGTGCTTAAGCCTTCGAACTTGGCTTTTGCCTCATCCTCTACATCCTTAAGATAGATTAAAATTTGAAATAACATTCGTATTCATCCCAAATGGATATATGTACCGTACTTTTTTGAATGTCTTCCTTTCGGCATCTTAGCCAAGTCTAGGCGAGTTAGTGAGGTAAAAAGCAGTTGTGAGGATCTTCCTTCTGTCATCCTCCATTCCTAAGTACGCAAAATATTGCTCTAGTCCCCATAGGAAATCATCTAAATCCATTTTGGATCTAGAAGCCCTTATCGAGTCCAAGGCCCCAATGGCACATGAGGCAACTGATGCCTTAGCACTGCATCATATCTTCCTTTGGAATCTTCATGTCGGCATCCGAGTTGAACACCTTAGCGTCTGTGTCTTCTAATGCCTCGACTTGTTCAAGTAATTGCTCAAACTTGTCATCCATTTCCTGGCACAGTATGCCAATTATAGAGTTAATGGCTTCCATGTCCTATCGAAGCTCTTCATTATCCTCCATGCATGTAAGCTCGTGAAGACATGGACAATATGGTTGAGTTGCTCAATCATTGCCTTAATGGCTTCCTCTACCCATTCCATCCTACCCTCCATGGCTGCAATGATGTCCTTGAATGACGATTTTTTAATCTTGCTTACATGTGCTTCCATCTCCTCCATGTGCAACGTAGCTATGATACCAATTGTCACAAGCTGGGAGTTCACAACTCAATACTTGTGCGGCAATTGGTTTACTCACGCCCTTGTGAGAATTAAATCAGCCTAACTTGAACCAAACACTCAAAGATAGTGGTGGTGATAAGACAATGGGTGAGAGGAAAAGGCACCAAGTGAGGGGGGAAAAGGGAACTAAGATTACTTAAAGGCTTGCAAGAAAACTTCGCTCTTTGAGGTTAAATGGAGCAAATGAATCATATCCCATATTTATAGGTTCCATCCTCCCTTATGGGCTTATAGGATCGTGACATGGGTCATGAAATGGATGGCTGATATTGCCTTTTTAGAATCTTCCCACTTTCTCTTTGGATTACTTTAAAATCCTCTCAAATATTTTAATGTTCTAGAGAACTCTAGTGAGCTCCAAAAAAGTTTAAAAGATTCTAGAATTCTATATATTCTACTTAACAAAAAATTCTAGAATTCTCTAATATGTACAAGGATTTTCCACGAATGTCTAGAGGCTTCCTATGTAACCCCTACTCAAATGAGTAAAGCATGACAATAGGCAGTGATTAATGAGGGATTCAAGTACTCCACAACTCTAAAACCGCAAAAGAGTTGAACCTATTCTTGCTTCAAAAGTCAAACTTCCTCCTTAATTTCTAAACTCCAAGTCCTCAAGTTTTCTACCTTTACTTTCTAGTCTCTACACCTATCAAAGTCATCCTCTCAAAGTCTTTAATGCCACCCAAATGAATTGCCCTCCTCCAACTTGTCAAGTTTCATGACTCGTACAATAAAGCAAAAAAGAGAACACAAACCCACCATCTAGACTCAATGAAATTAATACCATTAGATTTAAAATTAGTGCATAATTTATTCTCTTTTTCCAAGAAAAGTCTAGATGCAACACGTGCCAAAGATTCAATAGAACATGAATTGTCTTCCACATGTAAAATAAAATGCAAAGAAAGAGATAATGGAACCATGATGACATGGCCATCATCAAAATCCTAAGATATTTTGGAGTAATCTAAGAATAGAAAGAATGAAGTGATGAACAAGCATTACTAAATTGACAAGCACATCCTAAGTTGAATGTGCTACAAGAAATTAAGAATCACATAGATTCTAAAGCTTCTAAATCAGCCAATTCAGAAGACTGTCGGGTATAGGTAAAGAAAAGCAGAAATAGAACAAGAAGAAAATTAAAAAGACAAGGTAGAAAGTGTTCTAACTCAGAGTACATCTCAAACCACCAAAATTTAACTCCAACCCAATCTAACATCCAAAGTACCTGAACAAATTATGCTAGATAAAATGGACAAAGATGATTTTCTATCAATCATCGAATTGAGAAAAATGAATTGAGTTACATGTAACCACTTGCGGGACTCATCTCATTATGGGGAAACTAAATAAGAAATGGACTACTTTGAGCCAAGGACAACACAAAAAAGGACGAATGCTTCTGTGTCTCCTCATTTGAATCACTTTGACATAGACTGGTCTGCCATTACTAATCCTCTGTGCACCCTACAGCAGCATGATGAGAGTACTACCACTCAAATTACAGATCAAGAGACCAACGTGCATGAACCAAGTAAGCTTTGAACCAGTTTTTTCCAATTCAGTTGACAGTTTAAATAATCAAACCAGATATGAATTAGTTCCCACCCTCGAAATAATCCAACTCATCAGTTCAGTTCAGTTATTGCAACAATCAGGTTGTGTTTGGGAAATGATAAAACTTTTAGATAAAAATTTTTTTATGTAAAAGTTTTTCGAATGAGATAAAATAATGTGATATGACAGAGGTAATGATAAGGAATAAAAAGAATAAAGTTAAAATAAATAGGTTAGTTATATGAGTGGTTACGTAGAAATGATTGAAAAATAAAATAATTTGTAGAGAAAGATGGAAAGAAATAATTAAAAATTAGAGTAATTAGAGAAATTGAAAAGTTTTTATTGAAACGTTTTGTCTTAAAACAAACAAACCCTAATTGTGGCTAATAACAATGGGGCATTTGGATCCTGACTTCATCAGCAAACAACACAATGTACGTAACCTAGGCGTGTTCGGCAAATGATGCCAGTGATTACGAAGATGGAGCTAGTCATAAAATGAACAAGGCT
>JAXCLR010000063.1:26031760-26042226 GCA_035584095.1 Annona squamosa | reverse complement strand
TGCCGTGTGATCAGGGCAGCAATCCTGAGTCACGTTTACCAATCGAAACGATCCCGGAGTAAGGCTTCTAGGCACCTCGGTTCGGGGCGCCACAGGAAACCAATGATAAATGGATTAAAAATTTAAAATTAAATCCTAAAGTATATATTAATTAAGGGGTTTAATGATGACGAAAATGGGTACAAGTTGTTGTGTTAAGAAATTTTAAGAAACACATAATGTATGTGTTGTATGTTGAATGTATGTAGAGCATATGTATGAATGGATGATATATGACTTATGTGAACTTACTAAAATGCAAAATATGCATGAATATGTGATGAAATACATAAGGATATTGCTGTATGAATGGCGTTTGATTATCTTAATTTTTGAGATTTATTTATGAAGCTTGAAATGTCACTTATATGCTTAGAATAAGCATTGATGTAAGAAAAATAAAAATAGATGAAAAATGGTTAATGGAAGATATAAATTCCCAAATGATAAATTATGAATGAATGTTATGTGTTTATCCTAAATATGGAATTAAAACATAATATGGAATGAATGATGTAATGCATAAGTGCATGTTATGTATGTATGATTGACTTGAAACTTCAAGTTGATTATGTATGATATGGATTATGGGATTGGAAAACTAAGTGAATGCAAGCAAATGGATTGTTATAAATGCAATATTTTGTTTATGTATAAGCAAAGGCAAAGAGATAAACGAGACAGAAAGATAAGCAAGTAAGGTAAGCAAGCAGTTTTCTAAATGCTTTGTTTTACCAAATGTGATAAAATGTTTATCAGTAATATTCTAACTGTTTAAATGAGTTAGTAAATGAATAATTCTAATTCTTTCTAAGTTGTTTAAGGATGGTCATTCCTTATTTAAATGTGTATTGAAATGATATTTCTAATGGAATAAATGAATTGCTTACTACTTTCAGGTACTTATGTCAATTGATGAATCATGAGTTTGTGATTGAAAAATCATGCTAGCATGTCAAAGTTTATGTTTATGAAAGCAAACATATGCACAAAAGCATGATGTTCACCTCAAAGGTGTAAGCGGACCGAATGTCCCCCTTTGGTGTGGCCAAGTCGCTAAGAGAAGCCAAGAGCAGGCAGCGCCTCCCTAAAATGAGAGAGAGGATGAAAGTGAATGGTTGCCTAGCTAGCTTCTATACAAAGAAATGTCATGATTTTAAACAATGCATTGCATTGTTCATGACATACCCTGGACGGGTATATGAAACATGTTTTAAGATACACCCTCGAGTGGGTATAAATGTGGCTTTCTAAGTTATTTTCAATGAGAATGTATTGCTTGAAAACCTTATAGCTTTATCGAGTTTCGACTCACAATTTTGTTTTCCAAATCCTAAAGACAGGTGAAGGGAAGAACCATGCAAGGAACACAGGTGGAGATTCAGGAAAATAAGAATTTCTACAAGTTATATGTGATTGAACTTTATGAATTGTATAGTTGTATTTCTAATGACATTAAATGGTGATTTAATGTTGTAGAAGGATTGTGTTATGTTTATGACTGTGAATGATGATGTTGACTATACATATCAAAAAAAATTTATAGTCAAAGGTTAATAATGATTTATCATGAAATGATTAAGTATGAAAATTTATGATATCATATATATATATATATTTCTAATGGAATGTATGAAATGATATAAAATCGTAAGGAGTTAAGATAAAGTGGATAAATATCTAATAAGCCTGTTGTGTGACATGGCAATAATCCTGATCACGTTTACCAATCGATAGATCTTGGAGTAAGGTTGAGATGTTCGGGTTGGGGCGGCACGGATTTTTAAAAAATTCCATAAATGATCACAAAATTTAACAAATTTTAATTAACTTAATCCCATGAGAATAGACGATTAAGAAGATTAAGGTATGCTTGTAGGTTTTGAGAGAAGGTGATAAATTAGGGTTTGTTTCTTTTAATAAGTAATATTTAGATTAAACAATCATCTCACGTATCTGTTGCACAAGTCACATATGAAATCCTGGATCCTAGATACCTGCATCTCTACTTTTTAATCTTCGTTCTATATTCTGAATTTTGTTTTCTCTCCTTACTTTTCTATTCTTCATTCTATTATATTTTTTTGATATTTAATAAGAAAACATTTAAAACAAAATCCAAAGTCTTGAATTCTTTGTGGCAACAATATTTATATATTACAATCTATAATTCATGCACTTTCAATGAGATTAGTGAACAAGTATTTTGGCGTCATATTTTCGGAAACTTTGGCATTACTCTAGGTTTTATTTTTAGAAACTTTTTCTTTCCTTTCTCTTTCTATCTCTTATTTTATTCTCTTTTTTTTATCTACTTTCTTTCTCTTTTTGTTATTTTCTTTTCCGCTTTTCCTTTCTCTACTCTCTTCCTCTGTTCTATTTTTTTCTTTCTTGTCTTACTTATACACCTATCTGTGGTTGTGCTTGAACATTTTATTTCATCTCCCATTACTATATGCATCCACATACTCAAATTTTTTCAAAACTTGTAACCGATAAATTCTTCGAGGTTAATTCTAAGATTAAATGAACTTTTAGTTGAAAGATCCATAAATGCAGAGAACAACTTTCGTAAGGACAAACTTTAGGCAAGCAATGAACAATAAGGGACTAAAACAATCCAGAGCAGTCACAACACAAGCAAGAAGAGCAGGCAGAGAACAACAACTTACTAAGGAGGATGGGTCTAAGCGATCGCAACTGTCTAAACCTTAGAGGTTTCTAATTGTGCATTGTGGAACCTAAAATCGGGGCAAGGAATTTTGAACTCAAACTAAGACTTATTTAGAAAGTTTAATAGGACTAATTTGTAGGACTATCCTCTAGGAACCCTAACATACACGTCACAAAATTCCTATAGTTATGTAACACAATTAAGGTCCAAGGAATTCCATGCAAAATTATTCATCTTCAACTTTTTATGTTCTTTCTACATGATAAAACGAGTAAGTGGTTCTTCTCTATGCTACTCGACTTCTTACCACATAGGATGGGCTTTCCAGTGCCTTCTTGGAAAAATATTTCCTACATACAAAAACTAAGAAGATTAAGGAAAAAATCAACCAGTTCATCCAAAAGGATGAATAAACTCTATAAAATGCGGGGGAGAGAATGAAAGGTCAGTAGTTCACAAGGTGACATAATTGAGAACTTCTTTAATGGACTTAATCGACCTACTCGAAGTATCGTCAACTCAGTCATTAGCTCTTGAACTCCTTGTTAACTTGGCCTTTTATGATTCTTAATATGGCAACATCCGAGGACTCTCTTAATATATGAGAGTATATGATATTGAATCCCTAAACTCACTACATGCCAAGATGGACTCGGAACTACTGTAAGAGAAGAAATAAGAAACCACAGATAAAGGCACATCCTCATCCTAACGACCCTCTTATGAAATTTGTGCAGTGTGCACTATACTTCAAAGTGCAGTTTCACCATTCAAGAGACAATGGGCGAGCAAGTGAATGTTATTGACAACTAGTGCACTACTCATATGTATGGCAATCCCTACTTAAACATCTACAATCTAGATAAAGAATCCACCCAAACTTCTCATGATCAAGTCAATCTAACGCCCAAACTTTACTCAAACAAATAAACCACCTGGTTTCCTAAAAAGACCTCCTAACCCACCTACATACTAACCTCAACCTGCTTTACCTACATCAAACCCAACACCAACCATCGATTCTCTACATGAAAGCATGCTCTTATCTAATAAAAAACTAAAGAGACAGTTCAATAACAACTACAAGGTTAAGGAAAATAAATTGAATAAATGCAAACCCACATAAAAATACTTGAGAACTAGATTGTCCAATGTGCCCCATCCTCTTCATACAAAAATTAGGGTAAACTCCCTAGCCAACCTAAAATCAATATTAGGGAACAAGTTGAGGCAATCACTTTGCAAAGTGTAAAGCAGCTCGAATCACCTTAACTACCTTAGAAAAAAGTGGACACAAAGTCCAAGAAAGTTTAGAAACAAGTCAACTAGCCACAACTTGAACCAGTGATGGAGAAGCCATATATTCTACCACCACCATATTAGCCTCATCTTCTTTTTTCTCAAAGGCAACAACAAACTAAGTTTCAAAAGCAATTCAAGAAGTTTGTCTTAATGCTTAAAAACTTATCAATCAATATACTATTCATCACACGCTCTCACAAATGCTAGCCTATGCAAAATTTTTGAAGAAAATGTTGCCAAACAAGCGAAAGCTCAAGTAATATGAAACCATTGCACTTACTAAAGAGTGTAACTCCGTATTATAAAACAAGTTACTTAAAAAGCTTAAAGATCCTATGAGCTTCTCTATTCCTTGCACTCTTAAGAATGTTCAAATCAGCAACATGCTATGTGATCTCAAGGTGAGTGTAAGTTTGATCCCCCTCTCTATCTATCAAAAGCTGAACATGGGCGACCCAAAGCTCACATCTATGGCTCTACAACTTGCTAAATCATCAATCAAGTACCCAGTAGGCATTATTGAAGATGTACCTCTGAAAGTCTACAGGTTGTTCATCCTAGTTGATTTTGTAGTCCTGGAAATGGAGGAGGATTGCCAAATTCTTATCATTCTTGGATGACGCTTCTTAGCCATTGCTAGAGCAATCATCAACATCAAGAATAGTCAACTTTCTCTGACAATCAGTGACAAAAAAGTCGAACTCAATCTCTCTTAAGCTACAAAGCACCGTTTGATCGAGAACTCATATCTACGAGTTGACATCATCAGCAATTTGCCAATCCAAAAGAAGGGGATCCGGTGGAGGTATGTATCATCAAAAGAGTAATAATTAAAAATGAAAATCTAGAAATCTCTACTTATGTTGTTCTCTTGGACAAAAGTCCTCCAATCGCAATAGCCACAATTCAAAAATGTGAGGAACAAGATACGCAGGCCACCTCACTGACCTTAACACAACCAAGGAAGAAGTGCTCCAAGTAGAACTCAAACTTCTTCCCAAAAATCACAGGTACACTTTTCTTGGCCCCAACTCCACTTATCCAGTTATAATCAAAGTAAATCTCTTTGAATCCCAATCTGATGCACTTTTGAATAAACTAAGAAAACATTGGAAGACAATTGCCTATTGTATCAACGATCTACCTCATATAAGTCATTCTCTAAATATGCATAGGATCCTCATGAATGTCAACTCCAAGACAAGCATTGAACCTCAAAAGCATTTAAACCCAAACATGAAAGAAGTTGTAATAAAGAAAATTTGAAACTGCTAGACATTATGATCATATACCCAATTTCTAATAGCAGTTGGATGAGTCTAGTACATGTTGTATCAAAGAAGGGAAGTATGACTGTCATGAAAAATGAAAAAATGAACTAATACCAACCAAGACAGTTATGGATTGGCTAATGTGTATATATTACTGTAAACTGAACACTGCCACCCAAAACGACCATCTTCCACTCCCCTTTATCAGTTAAATGTTTGAACAACTCATGAACCATTCATACTTCTATTATCTTGATGGCTATTTTGACGATTTTCACTTATTATCTTGATGGGTATTCATCCCAAGAATAAAGAAAAACAACTTTCACCTATCTATACAATACTTTTGCATACTGACGCATGCCCTTTGGCCTCCGTAACACACTTGCGACCTTCTAACGATCCATGATAGCCATATTCTCTTATTATACCAAAAATATAATAGAAGTATTCATGAATTATTTCTTTGTTTATGACTCTACTTTTGATTCTTTTTTACTAATCTCTCTAAGGTTTTACAAAGGTGCGAAGAAACCAACTTAGTTTTGAACTGACAAGTGTTATTTCATGGTATAAGAAGGAATTGTCTTAGGATTACTCATTTCAAACTGGGGTATTGAAGTTGATTGGACGAAAGTTGAAGCCATTAAAAAACTAGTATCACCTAATTTGGTTAACAGAATTCAAAATTTTCTTGGACACACTAGTTTCTACCCACGTTTTATTAAAGACTTTTCTAAAATTTGGTAATGTACCTATTTGAGTTTAATGTAAAGTTCACTCTAAAATATATTTTGGCAATATTTGGAAGCAAAATATTCATTTCAAAGTTATTTAATTGATTTTGTAATATTTTGGCTTTAAATTAAGAAATTATTATGTTAGAAATGTAGATTTATATTTATTTGCTATTAAATTAGTTGGGCATAATTTTATTTATAGTTGAAATCATATAGTTTAATTTTACAGGTGCAATCTTAGCTATCCAAATCTTTTCTTAAAAATGCTACATGACTTTTGGCTAAGAAATTTAGTCGTCCAAGTGCTTAATTACATGTGTGGCCCATCAGAAATCTACACTAAAAAAATCATGTAGATCACGTCCAATATTTGGCAGCATCTTAACATTCATTTAATTGATGGCCAGTAGCAATTCACACGTCCAACAACATATATCCAAGTCATGCAATATCGAAGTCTCTAATGTTAAAAATTCCATCACTCAAGCAGTGGGCCCCACAAGTTTCCATGACCAGAATTAGCAAATTAATCCAAGCCGTTGATCGAAGACCAAATGCTCACGATTATTTTAACTTGATGAATTTTTGACTATGAATTAATATAATAGCAGTTTGTGCAATGTTTGACACTTAGATCCAGCAGAAAATCATGTCCAGCAGTTCCACAATCCAGATTGTCCAAATTAAATGCAAATTCAATCGTCTAGATTTTTGGACCATCCATCATATTTGAAATCCTTGCCATGAAGCATCCAATACTTTGGCAAAATAATAAAGACACCGCTCAAAATCTCACCACCTTCATCATGCAATTTACATCCAATAGTCTTCAAGTGGCAGAATAAGTGTGTAACAATTAACGCATCAAGAATATGCGCAATTATGATAACATTACAATTCAACTTGTGTAGCTCAAAAGAGGTTATGCAACTTCCAAACTCACATAAACGATTTTTATAAATAGGTGCAAGTCCAGAAACAAAGGGAGAGAATTTTAAAACAGAAAATTCAGAGAGAGAGAACATCAGGTTTGAGTGGAGGCGAGGAGTATGAAGCAAGAGATTGAGAGGCGAGTTATGAGGAGCAGTTGACACACCATCGGAGCTTTCAACCAATAAACTTTTTTTAAATTTTAATTATCTTGTTTAAGATGGATTTGAGTCTGAAAATTTTTAACTTAAATTTGAACTTAAACATGCACAACTAAGCCCTTAGTCTAGGATTTAGGATGTAGTATGCATATAATATAGCAGAGTGTGTGATTTTAACTTATTTATGAAAGATATCGTTGTTAATTTAATGCCTTGTATTCTTAATGTTTGCTTGGTGCATGGGTCTATACTATGATATGATTTCATGTATTAGGTGATAAAATTGAGAAGTGAAAATCTAACATATGATAATCAAAATATTAAACCTAGAAGTCTAAGATCAAGAAAATATGTTTGATGACCTTGAGGAATTCCATGAATGGCCAAAGAATTCAAGGAATTCTAATTAACTTAATCCCATGAGAATAGGTGATTAAGAAGATTAGGGTACGCTTTATAGATTTCGAGAGAAGGCGCAAGGATAAATTAGGTTTGTTCTCCTTTAGTAAGCAATATCTGGATTAAACAATCATACCACATACTTGTTGCAAAAGTTGCATATGAACCCCTAGATCCTAGGTATTTGCATCCTTGATTTCTAATCTTATTTTGCTTTTAAATTCTATTTTCTTTTTATACTTTTCTATTCTTCATTCCATTATATTCTCTTCAAATTTAATTAAAAAGCATTTGAAACAAAGTCTAAAGACCTAAATTCTCCGTGGGAATGATATTTATATGCTTTAATCTACGACCTGTGCACTTACAGCGAGATTAAAAGACAACATCCACCTTGATGCTTAACCTATCAAGCAAAAAAGATGGCCCATTACCCTAGATTTCCAAGAGGCACTTGACAAACAAATCTTAAAACTTTTTCAAGTCAGTTTTGTTGAAAAGAAGTGTTAGAATCAATGGAAAAATAAGCAAGGTATATATTTTGATGATTAATAATTCAATTCTAGTTAGTTTTGGCTACTAGCATGTTTGTGAAATGTTTAAAGGATATAGCCTTAGAAGGCTAAGAGCACAAAACAGTGAATTCATAGCCTTAGCATTTGTGGCGCCCCGGCCCGAGTGTCACATCCTAGCCCTTACCTCAAGATCGGATTGATTGATAAACATGATTAGGATTGTTGCCCTGTCACACGGCGGGATTTATCGGATGTTTATTCTATTAATCGTGGTCATGTAGAGTTCATAAAACACTTCATATTCTCATAAATTCATTTTCATACATTTCTAAGTCATTTTGAATCATTCATTTCATACAAACATGCTGTTAAGTGACATTTCATTTTCTTTTCCTAAATCAGATGTCACTGCATGTATAAAACATAGTCATCCATACAAACATTCGAATAGTTTACATCTATTCAACATAAAACACTACATATAAATTTACAATCATTTCACATAATTGCATAACATGAATTTCTTCATGGATTCCTTATGCCGGTGCTTGCTCCTTCGCCATATCCTGTCCATCACCTGTCTTTGGGTTTAAAAAACAAAAACGTGAGTCGAAACTCAATAAGCAAGCTATTTGCATTTTTCAGGCAATTCATTTCAGGCAACATTTTTTATTTCAAATCAACTTGGAAAGCATGTTATACCTTATCCAAAGGTATATCTTGAAAACATGAAATCTTGTACCCATCACGGGTCTCATATGCATAATGCCATATGAAAAATATGAACTTGAATATCATTTCTCCCTTAGGATGGAAGCTAGCTAAGCAACCATTCGTCACATTAACTCTCATTTTAGAGAGAGCGCCGCCAGCCATCGGTCTATTACAAGCGACTTGGTCACACCAAGGGGGGACAACCAGTCCGCTTATACCCTTCAAGTGGACCTCGTATCCTGTGCACATAAACTTTTCATAAATTCATCTTTAACATATTAGCATAATTTTTCAACCATAAACATCAATTCACATCATTTTCCATAGCAATTATAAAAGAAACATTTCATAATTATTGCATTTGAAATAAACATCATTTCAACACCATTTAGCAAAGGGATGACCATCCTTAAACCCATTAGAAAAAATTTCATAGTTTCATCCAACAAGTTAGAATACAAATTTCATTTATGGAAACAATTTAGAAAAGCAAAAATCCTTTAAAAAATTTGCTTGCTTACCTAAACTTCTTAGCTTTCCTCCGTCACTTTCTCTTTGCCTTTGCCTACATGAAAATAATATGATTTTTCATGTATTTCCTTTTCTCATATTTTACTTAGTTTTCCAACCCATTCTATATACACACATCATTTATTGATTTCGTAAGTCATCATACACATATGGCTTAATTTGCACATATTAGCACATTTTACACACATTTGGCTATCATACAACATAGCATATACACATAACCCTACAATTAGGGTATTTATTTCAATATCATAAAATTCATTGCATACACATCATACGTAGCTTCATTAAGCTTACGTTGCTATTTTTTTCTATTTTCTCCAAAACACACATACAAGTGTTTCTTTTATGTACATAGGATTGCCTTAGCTTCATAAATTAAGTCTAAAATTTTGGATTAATATAATATCATTTCAAACAGATTCATAAACATGGAATTCATCTCATTTTCATGCATTTTTGAATAAAATCATTTTTCATAAGTCATTCATCACTCGTTTACCGTTATCCCTTCACATAAGTTCATTTAGCACTTAAACACACTACATTTCATAAAATTTCCTAACTCAGAAATTTTATCCATTTTCCAGTGGGTTAATTACCCTTTTATACCACTTTACTTAAGGTATTTTCATGGGGTTTAAAATCCATTCTTCATAGGTTCCCATAACAGCAAGTTTGGAACCCGTTTTCCACCCGTTTAATGTGTCTTTTGACATATAACTATGGGTAGCCCTAAAATCCGAATTTTTCAGCAATTAAATCCATTTTTCTTAACCCATTTTCTAGGGTTTAACACATATTCAACATTCATACATTTCCATTTCTCAAAAGAGCGGGTAACCGACACGTTTTGAGACCCGTTTCTACTCCATACATGCATTACTTCAAAAATTCATAAAAATCAGATCTAGGGTTTATTTTTCCCAAATCTTTCAAACATCCATAATACCTTAAATCTAGGGTATTTTACCCTACATAACATGCCTAAAACATTCAAGTCCATTTCCATAACATTTTTAACCCAAAAATTAAGAAATTAGGTCAAAATCCATACTTTGCATTCCATACTTCAAAATTTCATCACTTAAGCATAAACCCTCATATTTTTGACATGAATACATGATTCATAGCTTAATAAAATCATCAAATCAAAACAGCAACTTATCTTGGAGATTTAGGGTTTAACA
>JAXCLR010000063.1:26005018-26031660 GCA_035584095.1 Annona squamosa | reverse complement strand
GGGGATCGACTTGGAGATCAACTTGATCTGTCATACTTTGCATATTTCATTTTTATATCCTTAAACACTGCACAAAATATATTAATAGAAAAGATTGCTCAAATTATGTTGTTTAATCATCAAAACACATTGTTTGGGTATTTTCATTCAATTTCAATAATTGTTTCCAACAACTACATTATTCATCAAGTATAAAAGTAAAAATATTTTAATTGTTCAAATTTATGTAGATGATATAATATTTGGTGCTACTAACGAAACTCTATGCCAAGAATTTTCTAAGAGTATGCGGAGTGAATTCGAAATGAGCATGATGGGAGAATTTAATTTCTTCCTTAGACTACAAATTAAGAACCAAGCGGAAGGAATCTTTATAAATCAATCCAAGTATATCAAAAAAATATTAAAGAAATTCGGAATGCAGACTAGCAAAGGAGCAAACACACCAATAAGTTCAAAAATCAAGATTGACACCGATGAAAATGATAAATTTGTCGAACAAAAACTATACGGAAGCATGATAGAATCTTTGTTATATTTAACTACTTCTAGACACGATATTCTATTCAGTGTTTGCATGTGTTCTAGATTTCAATCATATCCTAAAGAATTATATTTAATGGCTGTAAAAAAAATTTAATATTTGATAAATACCACTAATCTTGGACTATGGTATCCAAAGAGGTCAACTTTTGATCTAATCAGCTACTCGAATGCGGATTTTGCCAGATAGAAAGTAAATAAAAAAAAGTACTAGTAGAACATGTCAATTTCTTGGAAAAATATTGGTTTTATAGTATTTAAGGAAACAAACTAGTGTTGCTCTATCTACGGTGGAAGTCGAATATATTACCGCCGAGAGCTGTTGTACCCAACTACTTTGGATGAAACAACAACTTAAAGATTATGATATTGATTATCATGATATTCCAATTAGATGTGATAATACAAGTGCAATTTGTTTGACTAAAAATCATGTATTACATTCTAGAACCAAACATATAGACATAAGATACCATTTTATTCGTGAACATGTTGAAAATCATGATATTTGTTTGGAATATGTGAAAACTGAGAACCAGATTGTAGATATATTCACCAAACCTTTAGTAAAAGAATCATTTTACACAATTAGAAATGATATGGGGATAATTGAGTTTAATTAGGAACAATAATATAGGAGAAATAAACTTAGAAAGTCCAAGTCGATAGGCTAAGTGGACTCAGGAAGTCCCAAGTCGACTTCAGTGAAGTCAACTACTGGGGCGAAGTCGACTCAGCAAGGACGAAGTCAACTTTGGTTAGGGCAAGTCAACTTTAGGCATGACGATTCGCATTCCCACGCAATCTCCTTCTTCTTCTTTCTTTTCTTTTTTCTTCTTCTTCTTTCTTCCCATTTCCTCTCTCCATCGTCGTGCCACCTCTCCTCTCTCCCATTCTCTCCCTATCTCGAGCTTTATCTCTCCATTCCTCGGTCTCTTTCTCTCTATCTCTCTCTCTTTCGAGATCTCTCTCTCTCTCAGTCCGCCCTTAGCTCATCTCTCTCTATTCTCTCTCTTTGGTTCTCTCCCTCTCGCACTAGATCTCTCTCTCTCTCTCTCCATTCCTCTCAGCTTTCTCTCATTTTTCCTCTCTCATTTCCCTCTCTCCATTTCTCTCCATCTCTCTCAATTTTTCTCTCCCTATCTTCTCTCATTTCTCTCCCAGCCTCTCTGCTTCCTTCCATCTCTCTCCTTATTCTCTCGCTGTCATTCTCTCTTTTTCCCTCTCAAATTCTCCATCTCTCTCAAAGTTCCATTTGAAAAACCCACTTCAAAAATCCAAATGGCACCTAAATCCAGATTACCTAAATTAGCTGTCTCCAAACCATCCCTTAGGCCAGTACCAAGACAATTCGGATCTCAAACCGAGGAGGAGATCCTTAGAAGACAACAGACTCCATCCAAGCATGCCCGAGAGGAACCATCTACATCCACCGGCCGTCAGGTTCGATTTCAAGCCGGAACTCCATCCACTTCTGCTCCAAGGGAAGAGGAACCTCAAACTTCCAATAGTACTGGAACAGGGGTCAAAAGAAGGGGACCCCAACTCAAAAGGGTCAGGTCCTAAAAATGCCAATAACATATTTCAAGACGGAACTACAGCACAGTAGGTTCTACAAGAGCTTTTATGAGCGTAAGATTTTTGTCCCAAAGATCATAGATTTTAAATTTCTAAGAGATTATGAGTTTGAGATTCAGGAGCTATTGGATTTGTAAAAGGTGTTGAGATGTTTTTGAGTACTAGGGGGTCCCAAGCCCAGATAATGCCATTTTGCAGGTTTGACAAATCCTAGAGGTCCCATATAATGATGAATAGTAACTCGCTGACCTATCTCTAACCCAAATATACAATCAGCTCACTAGGAGCAATAAATATCACCTTGGGATTAAGTTTCTACACTATATGGATCTTTCTCCTAGGCTGAGAGTTCTCAGGCCGTTGATTGCCCATTGCATCTACCCCAAGGAAGGAGGTAGAAATCAAGTGAATCCATAAGAAGCGAAAATTTTATGGAAAGTTGCAAATAGGGTCAAGGTTAGCCTTCCCAGACTTTTCCTTGAAGCCTTAGGCTTCATAAAGGACAACCCACGAGGGGTTCTACCTTATAGGACATGGATCACCAAGATCCTTGAGTATTTCCACATGGATATCAATGGAGAGCCATTCGAAGTGTTAAAGTCAATCAATGTAATCAACAAGGTTTTACTCCAACGGATGAAAATCAATGTGGATCAGTTTAGGAAAGACAGAATCAGGGAAAGGATGGGTGAACCGGCTCAAGAAGAAGCCGGAGAAGCCAAAGCTGAGGGGGAGCAACCCCTGCCCTCACCACAGGCTCAACCCGATCCACCACAAGATGCCCTTGAGGAGCCTGCGTCGCCACATTCCCATGAGTCTTGCTCACCCCGAGGTTCAGAAATCCCAGACCCAGCTCTAAGACCACCGTCAAGGGATAACTTGGTGAATGCAATTCAGGAACACTTGAAGCAGATTGAGGATTGGTTAACTTCACAAATCGCTGGGGTCCTAAACGTCGTCATGGATATGCACTCGAGATAAGATCGTATGGATCGTGAACTCCAAACGATCAAGTATTGGCTTGCATCCGGGACCAGCAGGATTGACCAATACCCGACCTAGATCCTTTTGAAAGTGAATCCGTGCGCCGAGATCTAACACCTCAACCTATCTCGTCTTTCTATTCCTCGGCTCACATCCGACCCACTCATCCCATCCAATAGACCCCATATCCAATATTGGTATTTTTATTTGCCAAGTCTCAGCCTTTAGATCCTCTAGCCTATTTTTGATTTTTTGACAAAAAGGAGGAGAATAGATTAGGATTTGAGTCTTTGAGTCTTGGGTTTAGGATTTGAGTTTTTGATCTTGGATTGGTAGTTTGTATATATATATATATGTATATATATAGGTTTGCATTTGCTTTTGAAACTTGTATACAAGTTTTTGATTATATATGAAAAAGTTTGTTATGTGTTCTGTTTGTTTATGTTCTATTTTTATTAAAATGGTTGAATGAATGATGAAATACTTGAATGAATGGTTTTAACTTATGATTTATATAAACAATGATTGGAAATGATATGTGCAAATGGTTGAAAATGGAATATGTATGTTAATTTCATTAAGTTTAAAATGCAAATGTTCTATGATTATCCTAAAAATACCAAAACAAGATAAAATGGGATGTTTTAAAGATATTGAAAGGTATAGATACTCAAATCGGTTTTGTCAATCATCAGAAAGGAGAAGATTATTGGAAACAAATGTTGGAATCAATGGAAAAATAAGCAAGGTATATGTTTTAATGATTAACAATTCAATTTGAGTAAGTTTTGGCTACTAATATATTTGTGAAGTATTTAAAGGATATAGAAATGAAGAATATGAAGCATGACAGGTCAAGTCGATTTTCAAGTCAACTCAAGCATCGACTTAGGTCAAGTCGATCCCAAGTCAATTCTAGCATTGACTTCAAACCCGTTTTTATGTCCAGTGCTGAAAATGAGGAGCAAGAGCTGTCGAAGTTGCACACGAAGTCGACTTTGCATGCGACTTGGGTGAAGTCGCAGACCAAGTCAACTCTAGCATCGACTTCAACTGCCAGCACAAAATTGAAAGTGAAGTCGCATACCCAAGTCAACTTAACATACAACTTCAGTGAAGTTGGAACCCAAGTCGACCTAAACTCTCAACTTGGATCAAATGAAGATAAATCAAGACCAAAACAAGCAGATTTGCATGAACTCATTAATCTAGATTGAGGAATAATTATTTGCACATTTCCATAAACTCCAAGATTCAAATATTCAAGACTTTCAAAACACGAAGTTAAAAGATTACGAGATAGAATGATCATACTGAGTTCCAAGTGATAGAAATCAGTGGAGGAACAACTAATATGAAGAATATCAAGCAACCAAAGTCATCTTCAAGAATTTCAAGTTCATTTAGCAAGCAAAGAAAGTGAAGTCGTACCGAAGTTGATTCCACCTGCGACTTGGGTCAAGTTCAAGACCAAGTCGACGTAAGGAAGAACTTGAGGAGCTTGTTGAATACTGAAGTCGCACCCGAAGTCGACTCCAGCATGCGACTTGGGTGAAGTCACAATTGAAGTCGACTCCATCTGTGACTTAGGTCGCAACATTTGAAAATTTCGAACGTTAGCATATTTAATACGCGCCACCAACTCTCAAACATTCAAATTTCTTCCACCATTATAAATAGACACTAAAATGAATGTGAAAATAATAACATAGAGGAAATACTAAGGTCTAAAATCCACTTTCTCTTTGCTTTGAGTGATCGATACAAGTTTTGAAGGAAGATCGAGCTCCAACTTGCTGCATGCTTCAGCGCTGATCAAATAATTTTTTCTACAAGTTTTTCCTCGAGCTGTAACTTGCCTACACAAACTGTAAAGTGTAGATCTCTTTTCTTTTAATATGTTATTTGGTTTGTTGGTACTTGGTTTGATATTGGTGTTTCAAACCAAATGATAACAAAGTAGTGTTGTAACTGGAGTGAAACTCGTCACCTACTTATGCTGTGAGTTATATATGCCCCCTAGAGCTGGAATCCAGGAGAGAACAGCTGCTCTAGTTGTATTTGTGAAATACATAGTGGAACCCAAGTCATAAGAGGTGTGAGCTTGAAAAGGTGGAGTAAGGAAGGTTTCTCGAACCACTATAAAATATTGTCTATTGATTTGTATTTCTGTTTCATTATCTTATTGTTTTTCATTTGTTTCATTAAATGGGACTGAACTAAATCGGGGAACATTTTCTATGAAAAAATTTTAATATCAAATTCACCCCTCCCCTCTTGGGTAATTGCTGTAAATTCGAAACCAACAGGTTTCTTTTGAGAGGCCAATTATCCTAAATAACTAAGCAATGTTGTACTTGTTCAAAGAACAATGGCCAATGATGTATGTGTATTGATTTTACTGAATTCAAAAGACTATTACCCCTACCCAATATTAATCGACTAGTTAATTGTACTGCAAGATATGTATGTTAAGTTTTTTGGATGCCTATTCTTCTCACCATTAGATCAAAATGATATGTTTTGATGAAGAAAAAACCTTTCACCATGCATAGAGGCACTTGCTACATATTGCCATTCTATTTGGCCTTAAGAACATTGAAGTCACTTATTAAAGACATGTTAGTAAAGTCTTTATTAACCAACTAGGCCACAACTAGAAGTGTACCTAAATAACATATTCATCAAGAGAAAAGAGAATACAAGCCAATGGTAAATTTCTGAGCTTCTTAATTAGCTAAAAGGGGATCAAAGATAATCCACAGAACATCCAAACAATCTAATATTTAGCTCCTCCTAAGATTATGAAAAAAATCTAAAGCTTGAATGACAAAATCACAATATTACATTGATTCAATACGAAGTCAGCTAATAATTGTCTACCTTTTTTCAAGGCTTTCAAGGAAACTAATCTCAAAGCTTACAAAAGACTTAAATGGTCCCACAAGATTAAAAATGTGAGAAAGCTTCTAAAGATATGAAGCAATTCCTCTAGACCTTCCCTTGCTGGTAAAATCACAATAGCTTGAGACTTACTGCTCTACTTAGAGGCATTAACCTTGTTACACCTATTGTATTACACTAGCAAAGCCTTTCATCAAGAGAAATTGAATTATTCTCTATTAGAAAAGCTGAACTTGGCCCTTATCATCACACTAGAATAGCTATGCTTAGATTTTTAGTCTCATCCCATCCGCATCCCTACCATCCACCCTCTATTATTTAAAGGCTTCGAGATGGCTAATGAAGTGGACCCTCAAACTCATGTATTACAATATCAAATACATCTTTAGGCTTGTTACCAAAGCATAGGTCTTAACAAATATTGTTGCTAAATTCATTAAGGCTTTTCAACGCATCCCCAACACTGAATGATCGTTATACATTCACAACCCCTATTGCCATAGCAGGGGCCGGGGGGTAAGGATCATTCTACATGGCCCTAATCAAGACAACATAAAATATTTAGCTAGGCTGAATTTCGTTGTAGACAACAATATAGATAACTATGAACCCCTAATTGTTGGCTTTCACATTTATCATGCATTTGAAAGCAAAAGGAATCCTCACCCACTCCAATTTTGTGCTAATTGTTAAGAAAATCTTGACGAATATAAAGTGAAGGATAAAACCATCAGTAGATATCTATTCTAGGCTAGAAAGATGACCTAAGACTTTGATGAAGTAAAGCTCATTCACATCCTAAGAACAACCAATAAAGGGGCTGATATCCTCATAAAGTTAGCCTCAACCAAGGTCCCAATATAAAAAGTCACCATTGAGGTCAAGAATAAGCAAAGTATCAAAGAATTTGAATCATGCAAATAGAGGAAGGTGATTAGGCTTACTCGCATGCTGGACAGATCCCATCAAATGTACATTTGGAGTAGGATTCTCCCAAGTAATAGGGTCAAGGTTTGAGCCTTAGCACACAAAGTGCTGAATAGTTGGTGAAAAACATTATATTATCGATTGTTTATGCATCTTCATTAGTTATTTTTATTATGTATTTTGAATATTAATTGAGAAGAATTTGAGTGTTTAAGATACTTTGAATCATATTTTAATTGATCTAGCTTTACTTAGCATAAACATTCATCAATGACTGATTCGTGTAAAGCAGGAAAGTACATGCAAATTTAAGGCTCAGAATCATACAAGAACAATAGATTTTGACATTGAAAATGAGCTTAACTAGGCTTGTCCTTCTTGTCACATTGACAGGTGTAAAAAATGCTTCCCATTGATATGTTGTGGCTTTCGTAACTCCTCCCGGATCAAAAGATGTGCACAATTGAACATAGTCTACCTATTCAATGCAATGTGCATCTGTTTCGAGATATTCAAAGTTCAAGGATCAAGATCACATTACTTGATCAATTTAAATTTTTTAAAGGAGTTAAAATGATTATCAAGGTAATTTAAAACATGTTGGGACATGTCTAGAAAGATTCAACATAAATCCGGGTGAAACAGGCAATAAAACACCTAAATTTTGGAGCAAGACAAGCACTCAAGAGGCACACACAATTCAAACCACATAGATCTAGGTTCAACATAATTCAAACATGTAGATCTAGGTGCTACATGGTTTGAACCACGTGGGCCCCTGGTTGCGCAATTTTGATCGAGAAATAAACTTCGTGCACAAGTCTTCTCTGAAAATCTATATAAACACCTCTTGGGGATATCCTAAGGTATCTTAAACATCCTTGGAGCTAGGGTTGAGGTTTGAGAGCAAGAGGAGTGAAGAGCATGATGCGAGAAGCGAGGCGACAAGTTTCTTAGAGCGGTTGAGATACCATCAAGGCTTCTGATCAGCAAGCTTTTCTTTTCTTTCTTTCTTTTTAATTTTAATTATCTGGTTTATAATGAGGATTGGATACAATATTATTTTGTACTTAATTTTTATTATAACCATGTTAGGCTAAATCTATTATCTAGGATTTAGAATGTAGCATACGTTCAATATAGTGGATATTGTGCTTTGATTATTTGAGATATTAAGGTTTACACATCAGTCATACTTGAAAGAAATTTAAATTGCGTATAAAGAAAGTACGCTAATTGTACATGAAAAAAGAGAAAAGAAAATAGGATTACAATTGCCAACATTATTGATGTTCCCTCCAAAAGGTCTTGAGGTCAGAATCATCCAGAGCTTATTATACTAGAACTCATTGGCTCGAGTTAGGTGGCTCCAAAAGGCTTCATTTGCTAAATATTATTTCAAAATCTACCTCAATGGGGCTAAAGTACCAAGAATTTGTCCTAGAGGCATAAGAACTGAAGCCAATAGTTGCTCCTTCAGCTAAGCCACTTCTTTTCTCAGAGTTTGAATCTCAACCGCTTATACTTTAGCTTGAGCTCAAGATTCAAGAGCTTGAATAATGTTTTTTTTTATACTGCTTAAGGCTTTTAGTGCTTAGCCATGCTTTACACATTCTTGAAAAGAGAAAACAACTCATTCTTAGCTATCTTTTGAGCTTCTATCTCCTTTTTCTTTAACTTCTTTGTGAACTTCAAAGCTAAAAGAGCTTAACCTCTTTAGAACTTTAGCATCACTCACCAACAAAGGGGACGAGGCTAAAAGAAGGAACAACAATAGAGTTAGCCCTCAACACTGCTTAGATTTGTAAAATGTAAGGTGAGAGCCTTTAGAACTAGGTGCTTGTTCGCAATTTCATTATAAGTACACAGGTCGTAGATTATAATATATAAATTATCGATCTATAGGGAATTCGAGACTATAAACTTTGCTTTTAAATGCTTTCATGTCGAATATAAAAAGAATAAAGTAAATAAAATATAATAAAAAATAGAAAAGTAGGAAGAGAAAATAAAATTGAAAACTAGAATGGGTAGTAGAAAACAAGGATGGGAGTACTTAGGGTCTATGATTTCACATGCAACTTTTGCAATAAGTAGTGGTATAATTATTTAATTCGGATATTATTTGTTAAAGGAGAATAAATTCTAATTTATCTTTGCATCTTCTCTAGAAACCTACAAGGCATATCCTAATTTTTTTAATCTCATATTCTCATGGGATTAAGTTAATTAGAATTTATTAAGATCTATGACTCTTCATGACATTCATCAAGGTCATCATGCCTATTCTCATAGTTTTAGATTTTTAGGTTTAATATCTTGATTATCGTATATTAGATTTTCACCTCTCAGTTACATCACTTAATATATGAAATCATGCCAACATATAGGCCTATATATAAAGCAAGCATTAAAAATTACAAGATATTAAATTAACAAATAATATCCATCATAAATAGATAAAAACCACACATCATACTTTATTATATGCATGCTACATCCTAAACCCTAGATTTAGGGCTTAGCAAAGCATATTTCAGTTCAAAATAAAATTAAAATTCATACTAATCTTAAACAAGATAATTAACTTTAAAAAGGAAAAAAGATAAAAAAATCTTAATAGTTTGAAGCCCTAATGGTATGTCGATTGCTTTACGCAACTCACCACTCCACCTCTTGTACGATGCTCTTGGCTTTCTCTCCACCCGTCTGTCTTTCTCTCTCTTTATTTTCTTCTCCTGTTCTGTTATGAAGTCCCGGAACTCGCCGCGCAAGCCCCTTTTTATAACAGCTAAAAAGGCATAAATAGAATCTATGCAATTGATCTGCTAAGCAAATTGCGTTCATTGGGCTACTATGTTCAATTGAATAAGACTTGTGCATCTGCTGCCCGAAGTTTGCTTAGGTAGGGGAGAAATTGCATGGATTAAAGCATGCAATGGAAGGCATGACGTGAAATTCAGATGGGTTGTTCGCATGGTGGGCCCAACTGTACTGCTTCGACGATTTTGACGGTGCTTGATGCATTGGATGGCTGATGCTTGTTGATCATTAGTTTAGGCGGTGGATTTAATCTGCATCCAACCAGCTGGATGGCTAGATTTATTTGAACGGTTGGACAGCTACTCATAGTAGATTACTTGGACGGTCATGATTCGTCTCCTTATTGGGATTTAAAATATTGCTTCAGCCGTTAATCTGGACGGAGGATATCAATTTGCTGAACGGGATGGCTGGTTAATGGAATTTTTTGGTTACATCTTGACATCTTGATGAACAGCCTAGATTTAACATGGACGGTTTGGAGAAAGTGGACGGCTGGAATTTTCAGATTTATAAAGTGGGCCCCACTAAATGGACGGTGAATTGACTTCTGGATTTGATCAAGCTTGCTGAATTTCAGGCCGTGATCTTGTGGGGCCCATTGCTTGGGCGGTGATTGCAAGCCTGCATAAAAGAAAATATTTAAATTATTAATTCATCAATTTAATGAACGGACGGTTAATATATTAAAATTGTTTAAAACCCAATTATTACAACAATTATTTTTAATATCCAACACTTTTGATTTCATAGCAACAAATAAAAATATAATTTCAAGCCAAAAAATATTACAAAAATTATTTAAATAACTTGAAACTAATATGTAACACCCAAATGTTGCCAAAACATATTTTAAAGCAAATTTCTTATTAAACTCAAATAATTATCTACCAAATTAGCACAAAATACCTACAAACTATATTATTGTTTTCCAATTATCAGTGCTATAGGGAGGAACATCCCTCGACTAGGTAGGAACATCCCTTGACTGCTAAGATATTGAGACTAGTTCTTTATGAAGGTTAGCCTTCCAAGATAATTTGAAGACTTCATCCCATAAGGCCACCTTCTATTAGTCAACTAAAAGACAAGCAGATCCCGATCTGAAGATTCCCCCTAGCATAGCCTAAAGTTTAGCTAAGTCAAATCATAACTTGTGAACTCTTTACCTTTTTTGTTCCTCCTTAATGCGAGCATAAGCTTGCCCAACTCATAAGAGAGTGAGCAGCTTCTGAAGATATTTTAGTAACTTAAGCTAATGCTCTACTACCCCAAGATATCATTGAAGCAAATTCATTCCATTCTCTACAATGAGCTGAGCATTTTCCTCATAGAATGCCCTTCGAACCAAGGTCTTCACATTGTAGGAATAGCTTATAATAGACAAAGGATCCTTCGGAGAAAGACTCTCATGAAACATCAAAAGCTTGTTTTTAATCTCCTCCACCACATGACCTGCATATGCCCCAAGAACTTCCTCCATTTACTCCAAAGATTTTAGAGGAAAAGTGAACGTAAGCTCTGCCTTGACCTCATTAAGAAGGACATGTCTTTTTCATATCGCTAGTGCAAACCCTCCACAAGTAGTAACATATTGGAAGATTAAAAGAGGTTAGAGCCAAAGAACCTTTTCAACAGTTTCAAGGAAAAAAAACCACATTTAGCTAGAACTTTGTAAGTTGACTCTTAAGGTAAAAGGAGTGCCTGACACACTTTCTCTTTTGATCTCTTCGGTTCGGCCCAAGCATCAACATTGAGTTTGAAAATTTGTACCTCAAAATGACCCAAGTTTTCAAGTTGAAATTAATCTTCGCTTGTTTCATCGGATGCTTGAATAAAGCATTTATAACCTCCAGATGCTTCTTCAGAAGAAGTTCCTAATGTAATGCTCCAAGGACTTATTGTTCAGCACAAGTGGCCCAAAACCATGGCTAAGCTCTAGGATCATCTTGCAGGATTGATGGCTCGAGCATAATAGGCTTGTGAATTGAAGCCTGATTATTTACCCGACTTCACCCTTTCGTAAGCCGCCCTTTAAAAGGTTGATTCTAGAGATTGGGATTTGGGTCAAGACAACATGAGAAGCACTTTCACCTGTCACCTTAGTTGCATGTTTGGTAAGCTTTGGGGGTTGAACCGTTGATCCTTTCCCCCTTGCCTTAGTACCTTTGATGCCCACCTCTTTTTCTTCCACCTTAATGGAGACCATAGCAGTCACCTGAAGTAAAGGTTTAGAATTATTTGTCAAGACTTTAGTGGTGATCACTTTCACTTTATTACCCTCACTAAGACCTATAGTGTCTTCAACAGCTATGTTTCACATTTTATCATTGGGCCATTTATTCACATATCCCTCTAGTCATTAATGAAGATGCCAAAGGTCGTCTCAACAACATTGTTTGACTTTAAAGGGAGGCCCATAGATCCTACGCAGTCAACAAGCACATGCGCAAACTCTTGCACTTGGTTTCTTCCTCTCCTTCTGAGCATGAGTGGCTAAAGGAGCCTCCCCAACCTATTACTGGTCTTCAGCAATACTGACCGTCTCATTAGTCATAGTGACACCACTTTCAAATCCTCTTCAATTGCTTTCTTGCAAAGCTTCTTCTCTACTACTTTGATGGGAACAACGCTATAACTAGCATGGTTTGGAGCCTGATGGATAAAAAGAGGGCTAGAAGCCCTTTTGAATTTCGAAAATCTTTTTCAATATAGTCTCTAATGAATGCCTCCTCCAAATTGAACGAAAGGAGGAATTTCCTCTATGAGAAGAGACCATTAGAGGAATACAACATTACAAAAGAGCTCATAAGGCTCACCAAAGATAGTCAAATTACCCTATTGCATTAGGACACACCACTTGAAGTTCTCATCCAATTGACAGATGAAGAAGAATAGTCCTTTTCTAGTCATGACTAGAATTCAAGTATTGCCTCATCTAACAAAATGGAAAAAATAATTAATAATCTTGGAAGCAATACTAGCAATTATCAAGTTTATCTATATTGATTAATTGTCTTTAACCCACTTCGTAAACCACACTAGGGAATAAATTATTTTTCAAGCATTGAAAGAAAGCTTGTACATCATTAATAATTCCCTTGTTGCTTACTTAAAGGGGAGAGAAATGCCTAGGAAAAATAAGTACATGAACATAAATGCATTCTTCCTAGTGGGTGATGAGTAGTGGGTCATCATAGAATCATCGGCATTAGGAGAATAAACTCGAAATTAGGGAAAATATGGAACTCTTTACCTTAGTCTACTAAGATCCTTCTTAAAAACGATACAGTAGATAAACTCTCTACTATTAGGAAGTTTCTTTATAGAAGTGGCAGGCTCTGCTTTGATGGCAACTTCTTTGTGGCCTTGGTGAACTTTGCTTCAGTGTTCTCTTCCTAGCCTTAACATTTTCTCCTTGAGCCATCATGAAGAAAGATAAACAAGAGAGGAAGGGAAAATGTTGGTCCTGAGTTATAAGTTCAACTAAAGAGGAGAAGAGTGAATTTGGTTAATAAAACTACTTTTTAGCAACTTAAAACTTAATCCCTGATTTGATCAAGTCCCTTGAATGAAACACAAAAGCTAATAAGAGAGCAATGAAAGAACGAATGCAGCAATCACAAAGGATACAGAGGATAGTAGAGGTTCAGGCAACTTCTTCACTCCGCTCTTTCAAGCACACACTCTCTGACGTCTTGAGTTGCATTATCTCAATCAAGATTACAACTAGAGCCTCAATTCTCAATCGAGTGTATTCTTAAACATGAATAGTGGAACTTTAGCTTCATTGGTCCTATGGTTTTGGGTAATCTTGTATACGTAGATCATTATTTTCACATAAATCTTGCATCCTCTCATCTCACTTTTTATCTTTGATGATTTAAGCTTTTAATTTGGTTTAGCCGAACTTGAAATTTTTTTTAAACCTATCAATGTCATCCACTTATGAAAAATTTTCCATCAATGCTAACTAAGCTAGCTATTGACTTGCTATTAAAATGCACGAGTTCTAGAGTTAACATAATTTAATAAAGTTTTAAAATACCTAAAATACCCCTAAGTACATATGGAAGCAAAGAAATAACTCAATATCCATCATCACTAGCCATGTTATTATTGTGGACATAGCAACCTATCCATTGCATTGAATTGTGCTTCAATGCTAGTTTAGATAGTGTACACAAGGTTAACCAACCAAAAGTCTAATCTTAAAGGGTATCTGTTGTTCCCCAAAGTCTAAAGGCTTATGTTCATCATATGTTATCTTATATTTGTTATAGTTTTACAAGTTTTAAATGTATTTGACTGCATCTAAAAGTGTTACATCTCTTAGAAATTAAGCTAATTTTAGTAAAAAAAATTACTTTTGCAAGAAGCGTATAATTGATGCATCTTGCAGAGCGCTATTAGTAGTATTTTGTTGCTTATTGACTCTTGTCCAAATAGGCCTTAGCTCTGATGCTAATTTCAGTAATGTACCAAGATAAAGGTGTTGGCAGCCTAAGTCTAATCTCAAGGGGTATCGCTTGTTGCCACATGTTTCAATTAGGCCATAGTAGGGTCTTCTCTCCGTTGACTAAGGCCGTATGGGCTACTTGCTTATATAATAGCTTAGCATTATTTTTTATTTTCCTTATTAAGTTTCTTTGTTTGACATGCCTCTTCACGGTACATTATTTGTAATATTCAAGTATTGGTAACAAAAAATATAGATAGTAATGTAGGTAATGATGCCTAAGATGGTTGTATAATGATAGAAATTTAAACCAAAAGATAGGTACAATAAAAATGGGTGAGTTGAGGCAAAAGTTTAAATTCTAGTTGATGAGAACTCGATAGGTGAAATTTAATAAATGACTTGGTAAGAGGCTAAGATAAGTTTTTATAGGTTTTCTAGATGGTGTGGGATATACTGAAGTCCTTGATTAGATTGAATAATGGTTATTTGATGTTTTGTGTGTGGATTTTAAACTAAAAAGAGGTATAACTTTGAGTTGTATCAATTTAAGATATTTTTAGGCATGATGAGATCCCTAACATAATTAAAATGAATATAGATAGCTATGAGTGAAATTTGAAAGATCGCTTTGATGAATTAACAAAAACTAGAGTAATTATAAAAATTAAGTTGAAAGGAATTAGAATAGTGAAAATGATCAGAGATTATAGATAGAAGTTGACGTTTGTTGAAGAGTAATTATCTTTATAATTGAAATGTGCTCATAAAACTTTGGGATGAATTTAAGATGGTAATTTTTAGAATTTAGCTATTTTGGGCTGTGGAAATTCAATGATAAATAAACTTTTTTCTTAATCAAAGTGATAAATAAACTTAATTGGTGAAATTTTAGAAATAGCATGGAACTTAATAATTTGAAGCTTCAAATGAGATGCTAGATGTATACATGATATTTAAGAAGTGATTTTTAGATATTAAAAGTGCTAGACGTTATTTAGTCTAATGAGGTCCGTTGTAGAGATAAGGTGATTAAAATTTTGAGTTAAAGAGCTAAATCTAACGTGGGGCATATTTTAGTTGAATAAATATCGTAAACGTGACATTAAGTTGATAAGAGATGTGGGGGAACCTTTTAATTTGGCTTTAAGAAAACCTTTGTATGATATACCTACTTGAGTTAGTGTGTGATTGATAATGATGTTAGTAAAATGTACATCATAAATTGTGCTTTTCAAAATTTTAAGCTACAAATTTGTGAAGATATAATATTTGAAGTAGGAGTCTAATAAAAAATCATCGCAACTGGAGTTATATAGAGAATGTTATAAGAAAAATAGTGAACCTTAACAAAATAACATGAGACTGTTGTTGGTCCTAAGTTAATGGCAATTATCCAAAAGAGGAGGGATGAATTGGGTATTTAAAAAAAATTTATAACTTAAATATAAACTTTACCCCGGATTAATATAGTACCCTTTATGAAGAAACAAAATGGAAAGCAAAACAATGTAGAGAGCAGAAATATAAATCAGCACAGAAGATTTTATAGTGATTCGAGCAACCTCACTATTCCATTCTTCCAAGCTCACACTCCTTGTGACTTGGGTTCCATTATTGTATTTCACAAATACAATTAGAGCCACTGCTCTCTTTTAGATTCCAGCTCTAGGAGGCATCAACAAATCACAGCACAAGTAGGTGATGAGTTCCACTCCAATCACACACTACTTTGCTTATACTTGATCTTAGTTCCTCAAACTAAATCAAGTTCAATACAGCAATAATAACAATAACAAAAGAATCTACACGTTACAGTTGTGTACAAGCAGTTTTTGGCACAGAGAAGAACTTATAGTGTTGGCTTTGAAGAATCAGCAGTTGAGCTCTTGCAGTTTGAAACAAAGTTCTTCTTCTAAGGATTAGCTTGATCACTTAAAGCTCTTTAGAGATAGGAGTTATGGGCAGTTAATGAATCTCAGCTGCTTCCCTCATTCACATTGAATGCCTTTTATAATTGTAGAGGGAATCCGAACGTTTGAAGGTAGGTAGTGCGCATTTAATGCGCCAACGTTCGAATATTTTCCGACCATTGCGACCTAAGTCGCAAGTAGAGTCGACTTCGGGTGCGACTTCGCCCAAGTCGTAGATGGAGTCGACTTCGGGTGCGACTTCGCCAGTTCGCAGCATCTTCAAGTTCCAGACTGGGTCGACTTGGTCCTCGACTTGACCCAAGTCACAAGTGGAGTCGACTTCGGGTGCGACTTCACCTCGGCAGTTAGCTTGATGAACTTGAAATCTTTGGGATGCTTTTGTTTTGCTTAGATTTCTTCATGCCTTTTGTCCTTCTGCATTTTTCATTTCTCTTTGAACTAATGTGTCTTCATTTTAGCTTGTTTTCTTTAGCTCCATGATTTTGCAAGCCTTGAGTCCTTGAGTCTTGAATCTTGTATTCTTGAACAAGTTCTTGATTAGAACAGTTGAGTTTATGTAACTTGCTTTCTTTGGACTTGGATTAGTCTTCATATGTTCCAATTTGAACATCTAAGTTGACTTGATCTTCAACTTCACTCAAGTCTGCCTTGAAGTCAATTTAATCCCTATTTGTCTTCTGAAATTTCTCCTCTGTTAGATCGAAGTCGATGCCGGAGTTGACTTGGTCTGCGACTTTGGTGCCCCCAGTTCTCGGTTTCAACTCTGGACAGAAAACGATGCATCCAAGTCGCTACTGGAGTCGACTTGGTCTGCGACTTCACCTCAAGTCACAAGTGGAGTCGACTTGGGGTGCGACTTCGGCACTTCGGAGTCTTAACTTCAACTCTGGAAGGAATCGTCATTTCGAAGTCGATGCTGGAGTTGACTTGGTCTGTGACTTCACCCAAGTCGCATGCGGAGTTGACTTTGTTTGCGACTTCGGTAGCTTTTCTCCCCGTTTTCAACTCTAGAAAGAAACGACGCCTCGAAGTCGATGTTGGAGTCGACTTGGGGATCGACTTGGCCTTAAGTCGATGCCTAAGTCGACTTGAAAATCGACTTAATTTGTCATGCTTCATATTCTTTAAATTTATAACCTTTAATCATTTCCACAAACATGTTAGTATCCAAGACTTACTCAAATTGATTTGATAATCATCAAAACATAGACTTGACTTATTTTCCACATATTTCCAACAAAAAGGGCATTAAGGTCATTAATGGTGAAATTGCTTAACAAAGCCATTTTGCATTTGGAGGAGATTCGCTCTAAAGCATTGCAGAAAAATTTGGTTGGGGTCTTTCAAGAATAAGTGGTTAACATCATGAGCTGACGTGTCACATCTATAAGGAGAGGGAGGTTTGTACAAAGTAGAGGAGGAGGTGTAACATCCATAGATAGAGTTAGGCACTAGCTCCCATGTTCGAGACAAGTGGATGGTCCTCAACTAGGCAAATAGTTAGCAGGTAGTAGGTTGGGTTTGCCACATAAAGGGAGTTGCATAAGGAAGTTGAGTTTATATCCCACAACCTTATTGAGGTTAATGCTCAACTTGACTAGAGCCCGCACACTTCTCTTAAACCATCTATAAGGGAGCCAGATCACGAAGCAGCTCCAACCACTTACTCTCGAAAGGGATAATACTGAGGTGAGCTCTTCCAATATTGCTTCGGATGCTACCCTTAGTGAGTCATCTACACCCTCAATTCTTAAGGTAGAAATGTTGGTGAGTTTCACAATCTGATTAGCTTTCATTCAAAGAGCAACAACAACAAGGCATTTTATGAGAGGTTAGGAATGCTCGGGAGACTTTGGAGGTGGAAAATGCTTATCTAAGGGCTAAGGTCACCAAGGGTAAGGAGTCTGCCTCACTTCTTCACAGTGAAGTCCTTAGAGAGTACTTGGAAGTGAGGCTTTTAAGGGTCATTGGAGTCACATTTTGGAAGTAGGGTCCCATGTTGCTCCGATGAGGTTTAACCCAATACTCAGATGTTGATGTAGAGTCAATTTGGTTAGTGCTAAAGTGATAGGGATAGATATTTGTCTTTCATTTTCACTTTGTACCTTCACCTAATTTGTAATATATTTGATCTTTATTTCAATATAGTACTTTTTTAGATGAGATGCATGCCACATTCTTGAAATCCTTTTCCCTCCTTGGGAGTACACCAATGTATAGCTGCCCAAAATGCAATCCCAACAACTTTGTAAGCCCCCTCACAATTTGGGGCTACTTTTCCCTTAGGATTAGTTGAGAATGCTTTTGCTGTCCTCCATACTAGATCCCACTCCTAGAAGGATTACAAATTTACTCTAAAATTAAAATACTTTGTGACTTATTATTGGTGCTTATGTAGCCTTTATCATGCTTGATTCTCAATTCCTCTTTTAGGTCGAGTCGAACTTCTAATAGGGAGTCATTATGTTTCTCATTGAATGACTTCATCATTAATGACATACCAAATAATTCCATCGAAATCACACCTTCGATCTATGGCTTAGGTCAAAGAGTGGTCTCTCAATAGGGGTCGGTGTAGTCATATTGTTAGCCCATATAACATTTAGGATGTGGTTAGTCCATTGCCTTCCTTTAAGTTGTTCTTCAATAGGTTGAGAAGGGTTCAGCTGGTAACTTTATCTTATCTGTTGGCTTGGGGGTGAACCAAAGACATTATCTTAAATTTGATAGCATATTAATGGTGGAATATCTTGAAGTCATTAGAGGTAAATTGTCAACTATTATTTGTTGTAAAGGCATAGGGTAAACCAAAATGACAAAGGATGTGCTCTTATAAGAAAGACACTATCATAAGAGTATCAACTAAGCTAATGGCTTCACTTCTTCCCACTTTGAGAAATAATCCATGGTGATGATAAAGATCTCAGTCTTAGCCTTAGTCTTGGGTAGGTGTCATAGGATGTCCAATCCCTACTATGTAAATGGGTATGCATTCGTTATGGTGGTGAGTTTAGCCAACGGTAACCTCAGGACTCACACATGCTTTTGGCATGGTCAACATTTTTAAATAACTTTTTATGTATCTTACTTCATGGTGGGTCAAAAGAATTTTGCATGGAGAACCTTGTGTATAGAGTTCTTCAATCATTGGTGGTCATGGCAATCATCTCATGTAGGATTTCTTATAGTAATCTTGCTACCATGGGGGCTTTCCTAAATTAAGCTTGAGCTTGAGCTTTGTTTTCTATGAGGCTCCCATTATGGATCTATATGTGGGCTAACTCAGGGTTCTTTAACAATAGAGAATGTGTCCACTTGAGCTAGCTCACCTTTAGGAACTTTAGTCTTCTTATGATTTCTAACTTTTAGTAGTTTTCACCTAGCTTCTCCAAAGACATGATGATATTGTGGAAGCCACCTCTAGAAGGCAATACTTCATACCTTCTTTGAAGCTCTTGATCACATGCGACAATTGATGATGATCAAATTTGTCTAATTGCCCGCCCCCTAAAGTCTTCAACAGTGCCAAAACATGTTATAAAGGGTTAAGAAAGTGATCAACCACATCTAGACATTTTTAAATCGCGCTAAAACTTGTTTTAGTAATTGGGCTGGTAGTATTAAGACGACAACTTACCGACGGCTCAAGCTCTGCAATGGAAAATAATATAGGAGTAAAATTGCTAAGTATGTCCATGAAAACTAACAACAAATTTTTGACAAAATTAGTGCATCAATTGAAGCACAAGTAGTTGTAGCAGCTTAAGCAACTGCATCTTCTAGTCTAGGTTCTTCTACCCTTGTTGCAGAGTCAAATATTTTGACAACCAATGCACCTAAAAGGGCAAGATAAAATGCAAATAAGTCGCCAAAAGGAAATTAGAAGAGTAAAAAATCAAGAGAGATAAGAATTACCTTTCAACTATGCTCTTGTTGCCTCCATAACCACTTCTTCATTCCATTCAAAAAGAACATGGTTAACAATTTCATTTAGGAGATTGTCAACCTTCTCAATAACAAGAAAAGATACCTACTCTAGGCCTTCTCCTTGCTTAAGCTCTACCTTTGGCTAAGAAACTTTGGTCACACAAGAGTCTAGATTTGATGCATTACTAGCCCCAGCGTGGGGAACCTAAAGCAAACAAAGAATTTCCTAATAAAGAGAAAAGAAAAAAAACTAGAAATGAATTTAGAAGAAAAAATGATGTTATCTTCGTATGAGCGAGAAGTATCTCATATTGGAGTATTCTAAGTTATTGAAGAAGGAGACTTTGGTACCTGAGGATTGATTAAAGTCTCAAAAAATTTAGGCATAAAAAAAATACTAGATCTCTTGTCGAACATCTTAGAAGCTAGTTGACTCAATCAATATTAAGATTTCTGTGGTAGCTCATGGTTCTGCTCAAAGCATGCTTGCTAATTTGTGGAAACCTCATTACGTCGAACAAATTGATTTTCAACTAAGTTTGTGTTTGGACTTTGACGCTGCATCTTGAACAAGCGAAGAAGGTGGTGCCTATACTTTAGCTCAAAATTCTCAAAATTCTTCTACAGGAATTGATAGAGGTACTCTTAGCCTCCCACAAGTGATGATGACATTGTCAAGACCTCGGCATAAGACTCTCGCAGGTGAAGATTCTCCCACGAGCAAGGGTGGTGGTGCTCTAATTGTTGGTCCCAATTTAATGGCAATTACCCAAGAGGGGAGGGGTGAATTGGGTAAATAGAAATTTTTAACTTAAACAAAAATTTTACCCTGGATTAATCTAGTCCCCTTTATGAAGAAACAAAAGGAAAGCAATATAGTACAGAGAACAGAAATAAAGAAATCAACAATTAAGATTTTATAGTGGTTCGGGTAACCTTCCCTACTACACTCTTCCAAGCTCACACCCCTTGTGACTTGGGTTCCACTATGTCTTTCACAAATAAAACTAGAGTCACTGCTCTCTTCTAGATTTCAGCTTTATAGGGCGTCAACAATTCATAACACAAGTAGGTGACGAGTTCCACTCCAATCACACACTACTTTGCTTACACTTGATCTTAATTACCCAAATTAAATCAAGTTCAATACAACAACAAATGACAAAAGAAAATTTTTACACGATACCAGTGTGTAGAGGCAAATTTAGTGCAGAGAAGAACTTATACAGCAATGTTCATGATTCAGCAAGCAGCTCTTGACAAGTTGAAAGTGGAGTTCTTCTTCTATATGATGGCTTGATCACTTAATGCTCTTGAAGATGGGAGTTATACACACTTAATGAATTCTCAGCTACCCTCCACGTTCATATTGAATGCCTTTTATAATTGTTGAGGGAATCTGAACATTTGGAAGTAGGTGGAGTGCATTTAATGCGCCAATGTTCGAAATTTTTCTAACCGTTGCGACCCAAGTCGCAGGTGGAGTTGACTTCGGGTGCGACTTCGTCCAAGTCGCAGATAGAGTCGACTTCGGGTGCAACTTTGCCTGTTCACAACTTCTTCAAGTTCCAGTCTGGGTCGACTTGGTCCTCGACTTGACCTAAGTTGCAGGTGAAGTCAACTTCGAGTGTGATTTCACTTTGTCAGCTTGCTTGATGAACTTGAAATCTTCAAAGATGACTTTGACCACTTGATTTTCTTCATCTTGATTATTCTCCTATTGATTACATCTCTTTGAACTCAGTATAATCATCTTAGCTTGATGTCCTTTAGTTTCATGACTTGCAAACTTTGAATCCTTAAATCTTGGAGTACATAAAATGTGTGATCTTGTTTTTCCATGATGAATGCATTCAACTTTATTTGCTTTGGACTTGATTTGATCTTCATTTGGCCTAAGTTGAATATTTGTGTCCGCTTGGTCATCAAGTTCTGCACTGAAGTCAAAACTGGAGTTGACTTGGTTTGCAACTTCTCCCAAGTCGCATGCAGAGTCGACTTGGGATGTAACTTCGGCAACTCGCGTTCCCAGTTTCAACTCTGGACAGAAATGACGAGTCAAAGTCAATGTTGAAGTCAACTTGGTCTGCGACTTCACCCAAGTCGCATGCGGAGTCGACTTGGGATGCGACTTCGGCAATTTTGCTCCTCGATTTCAATTCTGGACGAAAGTGACGCTTTGAAGTCGCTTCTTGAGTCGACTTGGGGATTGACTTGGCCTGAGTCGATGCCTGAGTCGACTTGGAAATCAACTTGACTTGTCATGCTTCATTTTCTTCATTTTTATAACCGTTGATCATATTCACAAACATGTTAGTAACCAAAACTTATTCAAATTTTTTGTTAATCATCAAAACATAAACTTGGCTTATTTTCCACATGTTTCCAACACTAACTTCATGAGCTTCACCTTTTACTTTGACTTTGGTCTCTCCTTTATTAGATTGCACCTTAATCTCAAAGTCACCCTCTTCAAAAGAAACTATAGTGTCCTGCCCTTGGCCTTCAATATAAAATCCTACCTCTTCATCAAAAGACATCCTAATTTTATCCTCCTCCAAAGGGTTGTGAAATGGACTCCAAATGAGGTAGGACCCTGCAACAATCTTGATCTTTTTCTTCTAGGAAACATTTTGGGTAGGCTTATTGCCCTAGCGCGCTACTCTTCTTTTTCAAGAGTGGGCCTCTCACGTCTCAAGAGTTGTCACGACCAATGCATTAGTGGGGCAATTTGGAAACAGAAATGTGTAACTAGTTTTGGCAAATAAATAGACTTAGTGCAAGCAAGAAAGGTAATCAACATGACACAAAATATGATATTAGAGAGAATTATAGAGGAGAAAATGAAGACTTTTCAAAAATCAAAATTACCTCTTTGTTGTTCTCTAATAACACCACTCATAATTATGACAATAAAAATTTGCTTAAAATTGGTTCCCAGTCTCTTTGCAATTACAAACCATTGGCCACAACTATGTTTGGAACTAAATGAATCTTTAAGAGTAAAAAAAAAGATTTAATGGTATAGTTAGTCTATGATTAGGCTTTCACAACTCTTCTATCATTATGAACCCTATGCCTAACCAATTCCAGGTAATGCCCAATAGTTTAAAGGCCCAAAAAGAAAAGATTTTGGTGGGACTTTTTAGCTACTTTGGTCACTTAAATTCCATACCAATGCACATAGTTCTTCATGGCTTTGCTCTTCAGTCATAAGTAAGAAGAAAATATGGCAATTGAATTGCACGTCTTCAAAGTGGGAGCATGCTGAAAGCTAGTGTTGTAGTCCAAAATCTTTCTTATCTTAATACAAGGGTAGTCTCTTTAGCACGTCTTGGTTATCACTAAATTGACAAGAGAAGTGATGTGAATAGTATGGCTTAACCTCAAAATGTAGACCTTCTCTATAAGTGAGTAGACCTAGAAGCAAAGAAAGTACAAAATTGTTTCTTCTTTGATGACTCACTAGTAAAGAACTTCGAAGACCACTTTAGTGGTGGCACCATTTAGAACATCTTCTCCTTAAAGCAATAGATTTTCATAAGACAATCCGTAGTCACCTTGAAACCCATATTAACTAAGTTCATTTGAGAAAATTTCTTCAGGATCAGGTTACAATCAAGGAACTAGATTACTTCCTCCTTCTCATACACCAAGAGAAAGTAAAACCCTATCCATGCTAAAAGTAGGTGCATCAGGAAATAAGTTGGAACATCATCTAGCCCCTCTTCAAAATAAATGGCATGGTTAATGCTTTAGTAGATATCACATGCAATGTGAGGCACTAGAGCGAATCCCTTCCCCCTCATTATTTCATAGACAATTAGCAAATAAGACCATTTCACAAGTCCATAATTGGCAAAAGATGGGCAAATATGATCAAGACCCACAACATAGAAAGTGAGTCAGTTCTATTTTGGCTCTATCTAATGAAGACACTGTAGGGAAAGTCGATTGGGATCGTCAATAAGAATCATCCCCTTCTCAACTTTCCTTAATTAATGAACTTTATGTCATTGACTAACTAGTTTTCTTAAGCTCTTATGGTAAAGAGATGCAAAAGAAAGCCTGAACCTAGCATCTCCCCATGAATTTGTCGTTCTTGCTGGCCTGGACCACATTGTGTAGAAAATTAAGGATTTTAATAGCAAGAGGATCTTGATTTAGGACTGAGTTCGGAAGGCATAAACTGGTCCACTAGAACTCCTTATACCAGTATCCTATAAATCCCCTTTAAGTCTTAGAGAGTAATCCCATTGCACCAAAGGAAAATAAGAATGACTTAGTTGTTAGAGACCAAAAACTCAAAATTCCATTGATAACATTAGCAAACTTTCAAAGCCTTGTCATCGATGCCAACAACCATTAGCACTTCCATGTACGGACCACATGTTGGACCTACTCATGGAAGCCTAGGATGTCATCTAAGTAGTCTCTGAAAGCATGAACTCATTTAGTACACTTGAATGAATACCTCTACAAGACTATCTTGACTTGGGGAAAGGCCTCAATGAGGAAGTTGTGTGGGTCGCCCAACACTATTATTGGTGATAAAGAGCGACGCATGAAGTTAACATTTAGATCAAAAGAAGTCATGCCTTTAGCATGCAAAAATTTGACATTGCAACACTCCCTCACCACGAAGAAGCACTCTGACATGTACATTACTCTCCGTGATCTCTCCTTGATATCTTCTATCCGAAGACTATGCATCAGAGTATGTTAAAGAGAAACTTAAGAGTTGTGTAGATTTTCATGGCCTCTAAGTGTAGTGTTCTAACCAAAGTATGGGATCCCACCACAAGGATTCCCACACTAGTGGTTATTCTTTTAGATTGACCTTCTCCTTGGAGAACTTCTTTATCTCCCATTTATTTTAAAGAGAGCACTACTTCTTGAAAGAGTGTCAGCATAACCACCATGCAAAACCACAAAAATACCTAAGTACTAAATAAGATGTAATGACCATCATGGAGTTTGAAGGAGGAGAGTTGTTTTTAAAAAATGGTGAAATTGATGACATTTAATCTCAATCACTAGCAAATTCATTAGTATAAGAACGGGAAATGAGATGGATTTGCATCGTTTACAAAAGACAAAACAAGGAGGAAATAGAGAGAGATAGAGAGACGAAGAAAGAAGAAGTTTTTGAATGTACGTTGCGTAGAACTTTTCTTTATTTAATCCCATTGATTTTATATTATATACATCTCATTTCTTAAATTTAAGTCATTCATGATATTTCTAGTATGGTCAATTAATAGCAAAAGTGTTATTGAAGTGTTTGGTATTGTAATTTTACTAGTACGAAGAAGGTAGCAAATAAATAGTAGAAATACGACACGATGAAATAAACATTTTTTTGGACATGATCAGAGAATTATGACCATATAATAGCAAGAAAACCATTTGTTTAACCTTCCTACAAAATTTCAACTTGACCGGAGTTATGGATTTTCAGATATGGTGATTCTTACACATAATGTGGAGTGGTAAATATGTATTTTAAGAATAAAATATAAAAAATTTACAGAAAAATATCGATACAAAAAAATGCTAATCTAAACTATGGCAAACATTCTTTGAGATAAGTAAACATTGCCTGTAGTTTGTTCATCGAGTTCAACATACTTTGCAATGCTATAAAATTTCTTGCAAAACGAGTTATAGCAGGACGAATAATTTTCTTTTCACCAGTAAGTTTTCTCATTAAGCATAAAACAAAGCCATAATTATAAATAAATTTTGAAATAGAACAAGCTCCTTCTATAACCTCTTTCACATCTTCCATCTTTGTAATATCTTCTAGCATCAAATCGATACTATGTGCAGCACATGGTATCCATACAATGGATGGATAATGTGAAACCCCAACTTAAGTAGAGTCCAATGTATGCATTGGACATATACAAGTGATTTATAAGTGAATTAAATGGAATTTTGGATGATTTTAGAATTTTATGATATTTTGAATTAGGGTTTCCAATAGAAATAGTGATTAAAAATTTAATCGCCGGAGCCCAAAGTGAGTCGGTATGACCCGAGGGGCTTAATGAGGATTTAATGGTGAAAATATGTCATGAATAATCATGTTAATAATCATGATTTAATTTATGGAGATTAAAGTGTAATTTTGGAATTAAGGTGAAAAATGATGGAAAATTCATAACTTGACGCCCACAAGGCGGATTTCGATGAAATTCGAAAGGTAAGCTCACGACGATGAGTTCAATTTTATGAATGGATTGGATTAAGGGAATCATGATGAGATTATGGTGACAATTAATTATTTTTATTCCCAAATCCAAAAGATATATTCAAGTGGTCATAACTTGACGTAGAAACGTCAGATTGACATGAAATTTGAAATGATGGAATAAAATTATAAAATATATGAGATGAATGGAATGTATTGAGCTAATTATCATGAAAATTAGGTTTCTTGGAGAGCAAGTAACAAGTTGCTTAAGGGCTAAGCAAAGCAGGGCAATTGTGGACAAGTGGATGGTTGTGATTGAAGTTGCTTTTTTGACTTTTGTAAAAGGTAAAATCAGATTTTA
>JAXCLR010000063.1:25985566-25997650 GCA_035584095.1 Annona squamosa | reverse complement strand
AACTATTTTTCATAATCTGATCTGTCTAGATTAGAGAGCATATAATTTAGTACTTTCTATTAAATTTTTATGTGATTTCGAGTTATGCATGTTTAGATCTAATCAAAATAGTGAGGATGAATATAAGCCTTTAATTAGAGCCCTTAATTAGTCAAAAATTTTCTATTTATTTTTATTTTTCCATAAGGTCTATAAATTTAAACAGTTTCAATTTGTATAATTCAGAATTTTGAAATTCCTTCCTGAAAAAATTATAAAAATTCATTTTCATATCTAATATTTATAAAATCATAAATTACTTTTTATTTTCTTATAAATTTCAAATGTAACTTTTGTAAATTCCAATTAAATCTCCTTTTCATCTCTATTCCTATTTTGTCTTCTTGTGGGAAGCTTCCTTTTTCGTATTTTGAGATTAAGTTAATCCAGAGTGATTAACTTATCACTTTATCTTAACCACAAGGTCACTATTCACGTTCCACTATTCACATTTACTATTCATTTAAAATTATATTTCATAATTAATTATTTGATCCTTCAATTCCATATATTATGAAAATCATATATTTATTTCATATAAAAGTCAATACGTTACGTAGGGTTCATGACCTTAGGATTTTATATATGATCATAAAATTTAGAATTCCATGCAAGATTTTAAAAATGGAAGAGGTTATATAAAAAAAAGTTTAATAAAAGTGGGACGAATGATAAATTATTTTATCGAGTATATCAGTTTAATCCAATTCTCAAAAACAGCTAAAACGGTTTAAATCCAACTAGGTTCTGTTCAATTTTTTAAATTTAGGGTGTGTTTGACAATTAATAAAAAATGTCAAGTTAAAACTTTTCACTCTCCACAACTATTATAGTTTTTAATCATTTTTTCACATTTTCCTATACAATTACCCTATTTTTCAATCATTTCTAAACAACTATCCACACAACAAACCTATCTATTTTAACTTTATTCTCTTTACTACTCATCATTATCCTTATTATATCGCAAATTTTGACAACTTTTATCATCCAAAACTTTTCATCAAAAATTTTATTCATTTCGAAACACACCCTTATTATTATTATTATTATTATTATTATTATTATTATTTTTGATAAAATTGATCGGTTCAATTTTGATACACCGTACACGGCTTCATGCCAAAGTCCTTGGCGTCTGGTGGCTGCGCTGGTCTCGCGAGACCTGTCTCTTTCTTCGCTCGCGAAGCATGGCTGCAGACCCTCCTTCTCCTGCCTCCTCCTCCTCCCGGAAAGGTCGGAAATCCATCGACCTAGGTAAGAACTTGTCTTGTATGCCCACGCTCCTTTTTTCACTCTTCCCCTTTTGCAGTGGTGGTGCACCTGCGGGCCACCGGTGATGCTCCGATTCTCAAGCAAGCCAAATTCAAGGTAGCAGGAACCTTTTGTCTTTGCTCTTTTTATTTCATGTATTTTGATCCAGCGTCTATGCCCTTCTCTTTACGATCGAACCAACCACTATCTCCTGAAAATCTCATCATTTGTTGCGGAGTCCATCCCTAATTCCAGGCATTTTGCTTTCTAGGTCAAATTTTATGGATTTCAAGTTGTTGAAAAAGGGCAAAGCCCTTGCAGTTCAGTCTGGTTATTCCGTTCTATGTAAGATATTCTAATGAGAAATTACATTGATTAACTTTTTCCTTTTAGTTAATAGAACTTGCTTTCCACCTGAATGGATCAATTTGAATTATCAACTAATAATCAAAACGCTCACCACAGTTTCTGATGTATTTTTGGCTTGTGTTGTGGGGCTTCAGGTTGCCACTGCATGTGGATTGAGGCCCATTCACTTGAAACTAAAGAAAAATAAGAGTAAATGGAATTAATTTGATCCTTCCATTTAAACCCAAAATAGTCATTGTGTTTGATGAATAGATTTACTGAACTATCTTCTAATTTCTTGAGCGATCCAACGCCTTCTCAATAGCCTCAATGAAACTGGTCAAAAGTGGATGAGAGAGAAAAGTTAGCAAGTTTGGGCTCCAAAATTTTGAATATTGAACAATATAGCTTTCCGCTGATTATGGGCTGGATTTTTATTAGTAAAGGAACAACTTTTTAGCTGTGATGCGATGATATGGAGATGCACTAGCATTAAAATGATGGAGGATGTGGGGTTAATGCATTGTAGATAGTATGTGTTCCATCAATACGTAATGGATTATAGTGCATGGGAAATTAGAAGATGTCTACACATGTAGAGTGAAGACCATGGGGATAGTGGAAAGATCAAAAAGACATAATTGTACTAATAATGAAAATTGTGACAGAAAATTGTGATCAGGATTTGAATGTTGGAGCAGTAGTCAGGCAGCTTGACTGTGTGAACTAGAAGAATGATGTTGATCTAATATCCTATCCAGATTTTGTCCTTAATTTTTTATCCATGTTTCATATTTGAATTGATATGGCCTTGAGAGTTCTCTCCATGTGGAGAAAAGATGGCATAGAATCCAAGTTTGGTTCAATTTATGCCTCTCCATGACATCTGTAAGTTTTTCTCATTGCCTTTTGTAATGAGAATTCTAATGCCATCTGCCATATACTTGTTAAAATAATACATCCTTTATGAGGCAAGATACAATATGATTGCATCTTGTAATGGATCAAATGCTAAGATAGTAAATCAGCGCGTTGGTAAGGAGCAAGTCATGACCCACCAATATGTCGAATCAATGGCGAGATATTTTCCCAAGATTTCGAGAAAGCATCTCCTGTTATCAGATATGCTGCGACAAATGTTAGCTAATGAGATTCAAGATCCAGATGGGCAATGCTTGAAAACGAAAGCAAAGCCCAAGCAAAGGTGACACACTCCTCTTGAGCTAGCTGCAACATCCAATCAAGGTAGATCATTAATCAACTATAATGCAATGGAGCATTGAAAGCATCTCCTACCCAGCTTGGTATCTATGATACCCTTTTAGCGGCTACAAAAAAGTCAAGAAGTAGTGGTCAATGTTTTGACTGATGAAAATCTACTGATGTGTGCCAAGTGCTTGTTGTTAAGAGCACTATGATCACCAGTTTAATTAAAATTAACCGAAACATATTAATGCTACCACTGTGCGGGTGATAGTGTAGAATAACGGTGAGTAGGGTCGAATCCACAGAAAGGTGATGTAGTTTTGAATTGTTTTAAAGAGAGAGAGAGGGTATAGAGAAGAGAGAGAGAAATTAGAGAGAGAAAGGAGAAGAAATTAGAGAGAGAGAAAGGGGAATAGAGAGAGAAGAAAGAGGAGAGAGAAAGGGGAATAGAGAGATAAGAAAGAGGAGAGAGAGAGAGAGGCTAGAGAGAGAAGAAAAGAGAAAAGAAAAGAAATTGGAGAGAGAGAGAGATAGAAAGAAAGAACAGAGAGAGAAGGTTATAAGGGCTGGATGAAAAGAAAGGGAGACAAGAAGCTAAAATGAAAGAAATTATAATTAATTAACAACTTAGTTAAAACTATTCTAAGAAAGCAATTAAAAGCTATGAAAATTCAACTATTAAAGCGGGAAAGAAAATTATATTAAATTTATTCTAAAAATTACAAAGCAAAAAAATAAAGCAGTAAATCTAATCTAAGAATTAAAACTACAAATTAAAAATTAAAAACTATAAAACATTAAAAACTACAATGCAGACAATAAAATTTACATCCCCCAAATATGAAGAGCAAATCTCCACTTTAATGAGAATTTTATTACTTGGCCCCACCTCCTTGCTAGAGTCCTACAAGAAGGGTCCCACCCAAGGGACAGGATTGGTTTTTTGGTGTGTTTTTGGGGTTTGGAGGGACCCTCCTTATATAGAGTGTGGGGGCACCCTATAGCCAATGTTGAATCCGATTTGGGATTCCTGTGAAGTGCCCTTTTAACGTAGCTGCTCTTGCCTGTTTCCTCTTGCTGCGTGAACTTGGCCGATTGATCTCTCTCTGCCTGAAGCCTCAGAATGGCGATGTGTTGACTGCTGCCAAATAACTCGTTGGTGCTGATTGGCTTGCTGAAGTAGAGACGAGAGAGTTGGACGCCATGGCTGGAAATTAATGGTGGCTGCAATCTGGGATTTGTGATTTGGAGCAATTTGCAATTGCCGATTGGAGAAGGAAAGGGACACTTGCTGAAATCAGAGCTGGTGAGCATGGCTGATTGATTTTTGAAATTGAGAAGGGGCAGCTGGAAAATGGTCATTGGTTAAAGAGAAAAAAAAAATGGGCAGTCCGTGGGAGTGAAAGGGGCTATTGCCAACCTTGGACAATGCTGCCTTAGTGTTCGTCGGATTTTTGCTGCCAATTTCCTGCTGCGCAGCTGAGGAGGGTTTTCTCTATGGGGCAGTTGCTTTTTTGTTTTTTTCTTTCTGCCGGCTGAATTTGAGAAGTGTCAGCTGCAATTGATGGTGGCAATTTTCTGCAACCGTGTTGGTTGATTTTGGTGGGCCGTGGTTGAAATCGGCGATGAAGAAGAGGGCTGATTTAGAGAAGGGGACGAGATTTTAGGGGCAGTTACTTGCAAATCAAAACACGATCGGTGCTGCCATTTTGCTGTCAGTTTGTTTCACTGCTGCCTGATTTTGACTGGAGAAGATTTGCTTCGATTGGGAAGTTTGCCCGGTTGTGGCTCGCTGGATAGGTGATCTGCCGGTGGTGAAACAAAGAGGGGGCGGTGGCTGCTGGCAAATGGCTGAAAGACGGCCGCAGGCTGATGGGTATGGGCAGCTTCTGTTTGATTGCTGGTTGTTCAAAGGGGGAAATAAGAACGGCGATTTGCAATGGGTTTTCTGCCACTGGTGTTTGAGAAGGGCTGGCCATGGCTACTGAATTTGGGGAAGATGGAGCACCAGAATATGGTGCTCCGGGGGTGTACGATCGCCTGTACTCATTCACCGTTTTTAAATACGAATTTAAATATTAATTCTTTGATAAATAATTTTCAATAATATCATATATCATCTTAGTTTTATCCTTTAATTTATTTTATCTAAATATAATAGTTTACTTTGTTCCCCATATTTTAAAATATAATTGTCATCATAAATGTATGATTCCCTATATTAAACGATTTTATAAATTTGCCCAAATTATATTAATAAACTAATACAAATATCAACCTTAAAAATTTCTAGGAGATTGAGTCATAATTTTATATTTTCAAGAATGTTGCAAAATGACCCGTTTTATAGCAAAATTAGAGATTTTATGAAAAATGTAATTTTTACAAAATTTCACATAAAATCTGCATTTAATTAACATTTTATACTCAAAAAGTGTGAACTTAATATGAAATTATATGAAGATTTTTAGACTTATCATCTACTTCTCTCCAATTTGGTTGATATAGTTGAGAGGAATGATGTTATCTCATTTATGCATGAAGATATGCTATTCAGGGACACCAATCACAATCAATCATTATAAACCATGAACCTGGTTGGTGAACTAGTAAATCAAATCATGATTGACACTAGAGAACACTTAAGAAGATTGGAATTTTCCCCGTAATTGTGAAAGATATCAACGTGATGAATCATGAGTCCAATCAAGGGACACATTTCATTTTCCAATTCATAATTACTTGACTTTTTACATTTTCAATACTATTTTTTTCCATTATGAATATACAACCACTTCTCATCCAATCTCTTTGTCCTATTCCATCCTCTTGGATCATACCGAACACGCCTTTAAAGGAAGAAGCTGGCCAGCAAAAGTTTGGACTTGGATGTCATGACGTGCAGGTATCCCAACTAGCTTGAACCATGAAATATTGAAGGTAATATATGCATGCCCGCTGTTATGTGATATATCTATCTCTCCACCCATGAGAATGAGGTCTATAAGTCATATCTCAAAGGAAATGAAATGCACCATGAGAATGAGGCAAAATTTGCCCAAATAATGCAGCTACCTCAAGATCCATAAGAGGAAACCAAAGTAAATTTAATATCCAATAGTAGACCTTACTATCAACATCAATCTAATTAAGAGGAAACCATTTCACACTGGAGAATTGGAGCATTGAGTTTAAACTCATTTTTGCTGTGTTTGCTAAGAGTTTGTATCCCAAAAGAGGAGGTTATGACATGATATAATGACATGGTGTTGCTAGGATGTATTGTCTACAACAAGACTTTTTGCTTGGTTTCCTGTATGCTTCAATGCACGAAAAAGGGTAGCTCTAATGGAAATTTGCCTTATGGCATGTTTCTTAACAAAGGATTTTCTGACATGTTAGAGTTGATCTCAGATGTCTAACACTCACTGGCTCTTCCTGATATGATGTCTTTGGAGAATCTACATTGCCGCGGATGTGCAATGTTTAGACAGGTGGAGTGGTTGCATGAAGATGCTCGTCTTGATTCTATGGTAGTTATCCACAAAGATCCCAAGTTTGGGAAAAGGAAAATTGTCTTTAGCAAAGTTGGCAAGACAACTGGATCTCAAGGTGTTGGAACTTCTGGAGTAATTGGACATGAAGCTACTGATGAAAACAATAGGGAATGGTTAACAACTTCTGCCCATGAGTCTCCATTTTCATTTGTTGTGTTGTTGAATCCTCACAAGGATCTTGTAAACCAGCTGAGCCTTCTATTCCTTCTGTCCCTCAAGCTGGTACATCTGCATCCACTCCATTTTCTTTTTTTACATTGGATTGAACACCATTGATTTGTCTTGCAAACTCAGTTCGATAAGCTTCATACTAGACTGTTTTATGAAACCTCTTAAAGATTTAAGGTTTAGGGTTCTATAGTGTCTTCCACACAAGTAGTTTTGAAATCCAATTTTGGGGCTTATTTGTTTTTTGCTTTTTTGGGTTTTTCTAAACCTCTCATAAAAGTTTTAGACTTGAGATCCGATGATTGTAAGCTTGTAAAGTTATTTGTTTTTAATTTCAAATATGCCTGTGGTGCTGGAAGTAAAATTATTAATTTATATGTATTGGTCATGTCTTAAATTCAAATAAATTGTTGAATGATTCTTCTATTTTTGAAGTTCCAACAACAAAAATTAAATGTATTATATTTAGTTAAATTAGCTCATGACATAAATGTTTATGAAATTACTGATTAACTTATATTAATGCATGTTGTTAAGCAGTAAAAACCTGGTGGTCAAGTTTTTATAATTAATATTTGAATTATAAATTTTGATAGGAGGAGATTTGAATTGATATGTGAAGAAAAGCAATGTAGGCTATGAGAGGAGGATTTAGCATCTGGAGTATGGAATGAAATGAGTGATGCTATTCTAGATTTTGCTATGGTTTCTGATGGATTTTTGCATTTTGGTCCCTCTAACTATGCATATTTGGTTTTTAGCTCATGAGTTTTATATATTTGCTTTTTAGACCCCGTAAATTTTTCCTATTTGCATTTTGGTCTGTGCTTTTAAGTGTATATATGAGTCGACTCATGCTCATGAGTCGACTTATAACCTTGTCATTAACCATATATATGAGTTGATTCATGCCCAAGAGTCGACTCATGTATATACTTAATGGCATATCATTAACAACAGGAATTAAAATGTAAATAGGGCAAATTTACAGAGTCTAAAAAGCAAATATGTGAAACTCATGGGCTAGAAAACAAATACATAGTTAGAGGGACCAAAATGCAAAAATACCCGGTTTTTTATTTACTCATTGCTTGCAATTTTGCTAAAAAGGAACTTTTGCTTGCGTGAGAAAAGAATTTTTTACTAATTTTGGAGAAATCAAGAACTATTTCTCTGAAATATAAAATAGTAAAAAAAAATTAAAATTTTAATGGAACTTCATAATAAACTAATATAAATGTAAATACCTATTTTAAATAAAAATAATTTTGAATACCTATATATAAAATATTCATGAATAAAAAAATATTCTTTGTGTTGAATACATGTTGGTAACTTTATTTGTATAGTAAAAAAATATAATTGGTAAAACAAAGTTGTAATTAATGAGTAATTTAATATAATTTGTAAAATGAAGAATAAATATATACAACTTCGCCATCAATTTTTACTGTTTATAAACATGCATTAGTATAAGTTGTATAATATATTTTCTTTTTATTAGACTTCTAAAATAGAAGAATTTTATTTCGTTTCGGGGCAGTGACATAACTAAAAATATATTAGTAAATGGAAAACTTTATTTCCAACACCAAAAGACAATCAATGTGAAAAAGAAATAGAATTTGACGACATCAGATTGCCGCCTTTGACCACTATTCTTGAAGTTTTGAAACTTGAAAAGATTAAAAGCTCTAGATGTGAATTTTGGAACTGCCCAGTGAAGGGTGCAAGCGCACATAACCCTGAAACTTAAGTCTTTAGGATTCTTAGTCCTTAGTATCGCTTCTTCCAAATCAATTTACATAGTTACTAATATGAATTTAAGAGGTGGAGATGTGGATTTCAACAACAGACCCATGCCTACCAGAGCCTATCAATATACAAATCTACAACCAAAACCAAGTTTTTGAGTGGAAAGTCAGCATCATATGCATCCAAAATAGGATTCAAAATTTTGCAACTTGGTGTTGAAGGAGATAAATTGGTTTTTGAAAAGTTATTTTGGCCATTTTTCTCGGCAATGTCCTCTTTCTTTTGGAGGCAAAATGTTGATAATTTAGGAGAGATTTGTCAGCAATATTCTTTCTTTCTTTCTAAGGTACAACAGGATTCATGTAGTTTACCCCACATAGGTGGAAACATTTTATGATGATGATGATGATGATGATGATTTACAATAGAATATATCAATATTTTCTTCAAAATCTCAGCAACGTATCCTATACATTTATTTCCTTAGTTCCACATTGAGAAGATTTCAACATATGGAAAGAAGAATTTCAGTGACATTTTTGCCAAGAATGTGAATATTGGATTCACTTGTAGCAAATGCTTTATTTCAAAAAAGATGAACATTTGATAACATTTAAGAGTGAGCCCAATTGAAGCCAAATGGAGTTCTTTCTTCTAAAGATCATATACGATGTTCCAATAATAATCATTGCGCTTAAGTTAATCTCTCAAGTTTGGCATACATTCATATACCTTTCATTCTACAAAAATATATAATGTTTCTTCAATAGCCATTGGCTCACTTAAATCCTTAAGCTGTATTTACTGGTTGTGGCATGGTGTTGACCATCTCAGCTGTATTTACTGGCTGCATGGCTACCACGACCATCTGGGAGGCTTGTTGATATTACTTTACCACATTAAATGGTTGTAGAGCAAGATATTTCTTTTGTTGCTAATGATCATCATGTATAATTTGTGCCAAATTCTTGTATGTCAATGATCTTTTCTTTGGTAGATAGCTGGAGCAGACAAGTTTGCAAAGGTTATTGACTTCCTTCGACGGCAACTTCATAGGGACACATTGGTAAATTTTTTTCCAGACAAATGTGGCCACAATTTGATTCATTGATTGAAATGAAATGCACAGTTCTAATTAATTTGTTGATGGTGCAACAGTTTGTCTATGTCAATAGTGCCTTTTCTCCAAATCCAGATGAACTGGTGATCGATTTATATAACGTGAGCTCTTTGACCACTTTCAACCCATTTATTGCCTCAGTCTAGTGTTGTTATCTAAAGTGAAACATTGGCTAGTTGTGTTACTCATAGTCACCAGAGAAAGTTAAATATTCCTAAAACTTCATCAAAATTTATCTCTTTCATGTCCATTGCAACTCACAGCAAAGATCAACATTTGAAGCAAGTGAAAGTTCATCATAGGGTTGAATCTTGAATAAGCTGAAAAAGAGACTAGATGACCGGTTTGATTTAGGAAGTGGGAAGTGAATTTTAGGCTTTTTCTACACATGGCTGTAGGTCCTTGCTTCTCCTTGGCATAATAATTGTCTTTTGCATTTTCCTCTTTTCGAAAAGAGAGTGCTGGAAATTATTTGGATGCATTGCCGATACTGATAATGATGATTAGAATTCCTCAAGGCTTTGGTTGGGCTGGCAGTGGGAAAGTAGATTCAAATTGCTTTTTGTAACAGTACTTTGACGAGCTATTTAATACATCGGGTTTAATGTGACAACGCCTCTCTATCCAAACAGGTCTTTGGAAAGTAGCCGTGAAACAGTGTTTCATGGTTTAGGCTGTGTGGCTAAACGAAGCGTGAATAAGATTCATGGATCTATAATTATCAGTGGGGTATATAAGCTGCGTATGACATACTAATTATGTTGTAGTGTAGTTTACTTAATTGCAGCACTGGCAGCAACCATTTCGGATCACATTTTCCAAGGTTTCAGTGCTGATCATGCCACTAAAATGCAATCATATTAAGGCGTCAACCAATGAGTTTCCCAGTTGTGATATTTTATTGTCAATGTGTAATTATTTATGATGTATTGAAGTGCTGACAAGGATTTATTGTTTTTCGAATTTGCAGAATTTCGGCTTTGATGGTAAACTAGTAGTAAACTATGCTTGCTCTATGGCTTGGGGCTAAGAAATTAAAGACGTGTGGGAAGATTAGCAGCAGGGCACACTCCAAAATATGGGAATTGCCACGAACAGGTTTTCTTTATCCAGATGCACACATTGTTTTACTATCTTCATTGTTGGTATACTGACAAAGCAGGCATGGTTGTGGTCACTAAAGGTGTTTCATTCTCTATGTGACTCAAAAAATCCTTAAAGCCACCTGCTCATATAATTTTTTTATGATTCTTTCATGTCTTTTTGATTTTCGCTTCCTCTGTTTTCAAGGATCAAGAATATTTGGAAATGATTTTGCAAGCTTCCTGGTTTCAAGGATCAAGCACTTTGGAAATGATTTTGCAACCTGGAAAGTTCAAAGGGTTATGATCTTGTTGACCCCAGTGTTAGCTTGGACTAAAAGGTGTTTCTTTTATAATTATTTTCACGAGAATATTTTTTACAAGTGTATTTAATTCGTTTATCAAAATTTACTATTTTTGGATACCCCCAACAAAGTGTTGATTTATGGATTAAATACACTTGGAAAAATATTTTCACGAGAAAACAAATAAAAATAATATATAAATTAGCACGGCCTGATTAGATCATAATGCTCAAATATGTGTAAGATCCTTTTTCTTCAGAGGAAATTGTTTGGGTCTCTTTTTCATCAGGTCGCAGATCAGGATTGGAAGGAATCCATATTCCATGCGAAGGTGATAATCAAAATAAAGTATGCAAACACTTGCATTGATCCATCTTTTAATTGATGGTATGGTTTGTGAATGGACACAGCGGCAGTTAATCTAGACGGACTGCAATTATTCGAATTTCAAATGGTATGATAATTGGTGCGTCAGGTCTAACTTAGTTCTTGGAAAATTGTAGGCGTATCTTGTTGTTTCATAAAATGATGAAGTGCCTTAATATGTTTGTATATTTCAATGTGACAATCAAAATAAAGTATGAAAATACTCTCAGAGACCATCTTTTAACTGATGGCATGGTCTACGATGGGCAAAATGGCAGAGGAGTTAATCTTGGCGAACCGCAGTTACTCGAGTTTCAAATGATATGGTAATTGGGGCTTTTGAATCGGTACCAATTAGTTTGGGCAGAATTGCGGGCATCTCTTGCTTCTGTAAAATTGCGAAATATCATACAAACAACTATACGATTTTCGAATGATATGGCAGTTGGGATTTTTGCATCAGTACTTAGGTTTGGGTAGAATTGGAGGCGTTTCTTACTTTTGTAAAAATGCAAAATATCCTAGTGTTTGTATAAAATTGCAGGCATATGACTTCGGGTAGGCTTCTTCAGTGTCATTTAAATTTTTTGGTGAAATGATTAAGGGTAATGGTTCAATACTTACTAAGCATGGATTCTTTGCATCAATCATCTGCTTCAACCAGATCATGTAATTCCTCTCGTTTGTTGTGTTTTACGCCTCGTCAGAAAAAAAGAAAAAATTGGCCTTGCTTCATTGGTTGGGCTTGTTACAATCAATGTTTTAAAAACCGAATCGGGAACTGAACTGTTTTTATGTCCGGTTCAGGTCCAACCAGTTCTACCGTGGTTCAAACCGTTTTGAACCGTGACGTCATCATGACATAATTATGATGCAATAATTAT
>JAXCLR010000063.1:25951296-25968594 GCA_035584095.1 Annona squamosa | reverse complement strand
GATTGAACTTACAAGGGGTTAAGTTTTTAAGTTACCGAAGAAATTTTTAAGAACCCAATTCACCCCTCCCCTCTTGGATTTTGCCATTAATTCGGGACCAACATATTCGCGTGAATTATACACACACAATTATCTTAATCTCTTTAAAACAAATTAACCTACACAAGAGAGACTACTTTGGTAGTATATTGTTTCAATCAATTTATTTTAAAACATTAGATATCCATAAAAAATACTTGTACCATTATTTAAATTTAATAAAAAGTCCAAAATAATAAATTTATTTCTGAATTATGAACATAGAACTTTGCATGATAATGGGTCAATTTGAATTTAAACTTTCAAAGATTCAAAATTGAATTTTGTATGACAATAGATTAATTTAAAATTTAATAAAAAGGCAACAAATCATAAATACATGAAAATTATTCACAAATTGCTTTTTAAATTTTCACAAACTAACCATATGAATTAATTACACATATAATTCAAAAATTAGATGCATTTACATAAATTCTCAAGAATTTATATTTTTGGACCTATTTAGTTCAATTAGACTTTTCATTTGATTTAGAATGTCCAAAAATATAAAAATCCTTTGTTAGATCATCCAAATCGGATGCCGAGATTATAAAATATATTAAATTTTATTTGGATGACTCGTAATAGGCACGTGTCCTTCTGCTAATAAGAGGCTATCTAGGCCAGGGCTACTGGGTTGTACTGGACTAGACTTACCGACTTGGGCTGAACCAGATGGGCTACTAAGCCGAACGGGATACTGGGTTGTATTGAACTAGACTTGGGCTAAAGTTGTGATACCTAGACCCAAGTAGGGCTCATGTATATGCGTTTGGTAGGTAAACATGAATTATGTATGATTCATTTACGTTATGGATGATTTATGATTTTTAAGAATTAATGATATTTTGCAATTAGGGTTTGCAATTAAGAATGATGATTAAGATTAATCGCCAAAGCCCAATGTGAGTCAGGATGACTAAAGGAGCTTAATGAGGATTAGAATATGCTAATGTGACATGAATATTTATTTTAATTTTCATGATATAATTAATGGAGATTAAAATAAAAATTGTGAAATTATATGGAAATTGTAGAAAATTCATAACTTGACGCCTATGAGGTGAAATGAGATGAAATTTGAAAGGGAAACTCATGACTTTGGGCTCAACCTTATGAGAGGATTAGACTAAGGCAAAAGTAATGAGATAAAGGTGACAATTATTTGATTTTAATCTCACACTCTAAGGTTATTTTCAAATGCTTATAATTTGATATAGAAACGTCGGTTTGAGATGAAATTTGAAACGATTGAATAACGTTATGAAATCTATGATATGAATGGATTGGATTAAGCTAATTACTATGAAAATATACTTAATCAGAAAAAGGTACCTAGCATTGGCTTTGTGCACCTTAGAGTACATAGCATTTGTTAAAAAGCAAATGGTTTAATGGCTCGGTTTAATGCCCCATATGAGGTGTCAACCAAGGGTATTTTGAGCTTTATTTTGTGAATTATCTTAAATCACAGAATTCATGATAAATCCGATGCATTAATGTTGGATTTAAGGGGCTAATAGCTAGCCTCAAGGAGGCTTGAAAGGTGACACAAGTGGGGACGTCCAAGGGCCATGTACATGGATATTTTGTGATTTTTTTAAACTCAAGTCAAAACCTAGTTAAGCTAAGAAAGCAAGAGCATGTAAATGCACATAAATGGGAGTGACTTAGTGACCAAGAAAGCTATCCCATGTAGCCATGTGGACGTCCACTTGGGGAGGAGCTAAGTAGCTCATTTAAGAGCTTGGATTTGGTGATATAAGTTAAATGCGAATTTTACTTGGACATGAGTGTGCCAACACATTAAGGGATAAGTAAGCAATGAATTACCCTCCAAATGATGTACCAAGTGGGCACAAAAATCTGAAAAATGAATGGCATAAAAGGGGCTTCCATGGGGACGTTCCAAGAGGGTTACAGAGAGAAAATTTCGAGGAGCAAAATTCCCGAAGCAAGGCAGTAGCAAGAACAACCTAAGTCCAGCAAGAAAAGAAGGGAAAAGGAGGAGAAAAAGAGAAAAAAAAGGGGAAGAAAGAAAGAGATTCAAGCTAGAAAAGTTTGGATTCAAGTAAGTATACTTCATGATTTGGGTTATTTAATCCCAAGTTTTTCATCTCAAATTATGGGTCATGACTTTGATTCGTAATATCCCCTTCAAGAATGATTCACGATGCCCTTGATTTGGGTACTGAATGAGAATTGAAGAGAGAATGAAATTAAGGATTCAAGAGGGCTAAATGGAAGTCTAGGGTTGATTATGGGTGAAAAACCTCTCTTGAATTTTCTTAAATTCACAAAATAAGTTGCCGTTTAGATTGGATATCATGATTAGATTATAAATCATGATTTAATAGATTATATATGTTGATTTGGGCATATGCTAAAGATTTTGGAAAGTATGAAACTTAGGGCTATGTATATGACCCGATTTTCATGTTTTTATGATATATATGAAGTATGAATTATGCTAATGAGTTTATAGATGATATAGAAGGTAAAATACCTTAGATTTAAAGTACTTTGGATGTTCAAAATGGGTTAGAAAGATTTGCCCTAAATCTGATTTTTAAGGGTATTCATAGGAACGTCCCAAGAGGGGTGCAAAGGGTACCCAAAATGTGTATGGAAGTTGCTGTTTTGTAAGCAACTAATTTATCAATTTTAAATATGTAATATTACCCTAAATTTGGGTTAAGAAAAGCATGATTATTTGCTGAAATTTATGAAATAGAAATCTGTTTTGATTTAAGTATCAAAAGAGGCGTTGAAAGAATGAAAAATGGGTTCTAACATGGCTATTTGGAACCTAATGAAGAATGGATTAAAATTTTAAAATTAAACCCTAAATTATATGTTAATTAAGGGGTTTAATCATGCTAAATAAGGACACAACTCGATAATTTAAAATATTTTAAGAAACACATAAGTTATGTGTTGTATGTTGAGTGTATGTCGAAGGCTAAGAATGGACAAGTGATGAATAACTTATCTAAATTCCTAAAATGTAAAAATGCATGAAAATGTGAAAGAATATATGATTAAGGTACTGTTTTAGTAATTAATTATAATCTCAAATTTTGATATTAATATATGATGCCTAAGTTATCAACTAAGTGCCTAAAATGAGCACTAGCGTATGAAAAGTGAAAAATATGTTAAAAATGATAAATTGAGGTAATAAACTTCCAAATAATGATTTAATGAATGATTATTATATGTATGAAAGTTTACCCCATATAATGGTATTAAAAATGAATGAATGGATGATATGATATATATAAGCTATGTTACTATGTATGAACGCCCAACTTGAAATACAAATGGGTTATATAAGCTAATAGAAATCATATCGAATATACATATGACTTAAGAAATATGAAGTTGAGAAACCTTGCTTGAAATTGATTGAGGAAGTCTTAAGTAAGTGCAACCCAAGTGTTTCGAATGATTAAAAAGGAGACTAAATGCAAGTTGAAAACCCTATGACATATATGTGTCTATGTTATTGAGATATATGAATGGAATAAAGAAAATGAATCACCGCCTAAGATTACATAGTTATGTGGTTGTCAAAAGGCTTATGAGTAAGCTATATATATACATGTGTGACCATTGACAATGGTGAAGATGGATATGCATTCCAAAGAAAGAATGATTTCAAGTTAATGTGTTATGGATTACATGAGATTAAACACATATGATATGTATATGTGAATTAAAAAAGAAACAAGGCATGCAAGCACAACATGTGATGAAAATGTATAAGGTAATTATGTTTACTTGTCTAAGAAAAGGCAAGAAAAAATGGAAGGCGCAAAAGAATCGCCATAGGTAAGCAAGCAGGACTTTTGAAAATGGTATTTTATTTTCAAATACTAAAATGCTTTCAAGTTGTTTTACTTGAATGTTTCTAATGTTATTTAAGGGTGATCATCCCTTCATCCCTGTGTTTCTTTATTATGAATTGATTACTATTTTCAATGAAATGATTGAATAAATTTTTCTCTATTTGGAAATGGAAAGCCAACATGGATTTAAATTATGTTTCATTGAACCGATGTTCAAATGGATGGTACAAAGAGTACAAAGAATTCTCTACATGAGAATGACACAAGTTGCCATGTGTAAGAGGTTTATAATGTCGGGGTGACTAAAAGTTATGCATAGAATGGAAATCAAGTAGGCTAGTCAAGGTAGAAGTAGGACAACGAGTCCGCCCTTGACGTTGCCAAGTCGGACAAGTCCTACACCAAGGATGAAAAGGATATGTTATGAAAAGATGTTACCCAAGCTAGCGTACCCTCACATGAAGGATTATGTCATGAATGAAAATGATGCATTTGCACATCCAATGTTTATAAAATACCCAAAAAGTGGGTTTACATGAATGATTTTCTTGAATGGTTTATGAAAGTTTTCCATGAATGGTTTATGAAAAGTTTCTATTCCATTAGTAGTTGATCACTTGCTAAGTTTCTCCTACCGAATGGAGAGAAATGCATTTAAACGAGAATGAAAGATGCTTGCGTATTGAGTTTCACCTCATGTTTTGTTTTTTCCATTAGACAGGTGCAAGGAAAATTGAAGTGATGGAAGACATGTTCTCGCAAAGAAAAGAAAAAAGAATTTTCAAAGGTTTGTAATCATTTGTATGTGGAAGCATGAATGAATGCCTTAAGGGCTATGGTACTGTTAGTACAATGTTCATGATACTTTTTAAATAGGTATTATATAAATGAGAAGGTAAAAGATATAAAATGCCTTGTATAGATATGATATGACTAAGATAAGGAATGCCTTAAATGACAAGTGCTTGTATGCTAAGAACTGATGTATGTATGTATATATATATATAAAAATGTCATGATTAAGTCAAAAAGGCTTTTATTGTAGAAGAGCAAGATGAGATGTTATGAATGATATATGCAATTTGTTACAAGTATATTATGGCTTGTAAGATGAATGGTGTGGAATGCAAAGACATGAAATGATGATAAAACGAAAAAAAAAAAATGGACGAGATCCAATTAAGAACCTGCTGCATAATCAAGGAAACCATCCTGATTCACATTTACCAACCGATAACGTCTTGAAGTAAGGATGTGACGTCTCTGGTTAGGGCACCACAAATGTCTGACAGGGCTGACTTAGGTTTGGGCTTGGGAATTAGGCTGCTTCAGCTTAGGCTTGTAAAACAGGCTCGCCTAGGAGCAAAGGGGGTGGCTTTGGGCTTGTTGGAGCCCATAGGATTATGTCTTATGGGTTGTAGGCCAAGGGCTTGCTGTTTGGGCCGTTAAGGCGCCGGAGTGGGTGGGCTTTAAAAGATTGAACTATTGGGCCTAGTGGGCAAGCTTGAGAAAGCCCGAGAAGGAAACCAATTGGGATTGGCTTGCAAAAAAAATTTCTGCTAAAGGGTTTTGTACCGTCTCTTTCCCAAAACAAACCCTAAACCCTAGCCCTAACTGTAGCTGTCAAGCCACCTCCGTCACAACTCCCTGCCGCCACAGCCCTGCTGCCCCAACCAGCAACCATGTTGGCGGCCAAGGCTGAAATGCAAAAACCCCCTTGCTGTTCGGCGTTGCCACCGCCACCCGCAACCCTAGTGCTAGTAGCCATCGTCGCTAGCTAGACCATCTAGCACCGCTGCCTCGTTGCTGCCGACCAACAATATGATGTCATCGTCGGCATCCCGAATCCAGCGGCCACCATCGGGAGACGGCATCCTGTTCGGAAGATTCAAGTTGACAAAAATCTTCAGCTCACCGCGCTGACTTCTGAATCCAACTGCAACAATGCAATCGTGCTGTCTTCACTGGCGGCCGTGACCAGATGAGTTTCCAAACCAGGAAAACCATTGTGGCTGCGCCGATTTTGGCCGTGGATTCCGGTAGCGATTTCCAGTGTTTTTGATCTGGTCATTGTCGCCCTCATCGCTGTTTCGTTTTGTGATTTCTACCCCATCGCTGCTGCTCATTCCCGGCATTGCTTCCAGTAGCAACAGAGGCCATCGTTTCAGTTTTTGGTAGCGTTTCCAGTGGGTTGGGTTTTTCGTATGCAGGCAGCAACCAGTGGCCGAATATCTACATGAACTGCAGCAAGTGTTAAGCGGCGGAATCCCAGAAGCCGTCATTTTTTTGACATTAGCGAAAAAATTTTGACAACTTTTAACGACCAAAAAAACGTCACTGCTGATACTGTAAATGCCTGGGAGTCATTAATGCAAACTGTCAATTTTGATTGGCTTGCACGCAAGTGCAAGTCTATGGGAAAATGAGCTGTCCGAGCTGTCCTAATATTAGCTCTTCTAACTGATCTACACCATTTAATATGGAACGGTGGATTATGTGGGCGGTCTAGATCTGCTGTTTGAGAAATCAAAAATTGAAATCTCGCAAAATGCAAATTTTTGCACTGCTATTGTCGTCTTTGACCTATACCCGGACGAGCCTGCCATGGCTGCTGGTACAGGTGAGTAACTCCGATGGATGTTCTACGCAGAGGACGAAAGGGCATGAAGTGATGGGTTTTTCCAAGTCGATGAAAAGTTTTTCAGAATTTTACAACTTTTTGCAAATGCCAAACGCACCCTTAATGTGAAACTTAGATTGGGTGAAACCATTTAATTTACCCATCAAGCATGCAAAACCCACAGGTATTACGAAATCAGAAATCATATGTTTTAATCCGAACATTTCATAATTATAAGATTCTAATTCCATGATTCTATATAAATAAGACTTTAAAATAATTTCTTAATAAATTAACATAAAGATTGCTTTGGTACTACTTGTTGGGAAAATTTTATTGATTAAAACCATTAATCACCCCAGAATTCTCTATGCTAAATAATTAATAAATATAAAACATAAGCGGAAGCGTAACCGAATATATAGGAGCAATTGTTGTTAAATTTTATAGTTTCTAGGTCTTACAAGTTAATGTCCTAAGGTTTTTTAGAGAAGCTGATTTTTCTTTTTCAATGATGGGATGTTAGAAAAGAGATCCTAATCAGTGCATAACCCGGGGACCACAACCGTTTATATAGAAAACCTATCTTTTGTATTTCTAATTTAGCCCATCATGAAAATAAAAAATAAAAATTAGGTTGTAGGGTTTGTACGCACAGAAGACCCATGCTTTATTAAATGATTTAGGCTAATAAAACCTTATAAGATCAATTTAAAAATTGGGCCGCTATTTGTGACAGTGTATATGATTAATACATGTGTGTTTAAAGTTTCAATAAATTATTTCCAAAGGATTAAACTTGGCCGAAAGCCAGCCACAAGCTTCTCTTTTCAGCCGTATATACAAGTGCTTGATCACTACAATACAAGAAAATACGTACACAAGCAGCGGAAAATTTGGAACGCAGTACTAGGAACGCCACCCAAACATAAGCAGCCGCTAGCGATAAGCCAAACATGGTAGAAATAAAAGCTGGCAGCCCTTGTTTTTGGCATGAATATAAAACCATCCCCCGTTTTTCCTTTTGGAATTAGACTACCCACAGAACTACAGTTCCTACCGCACACAAGAAATAAAATGGGCCTCCTTGACAAATAACAGTAGGGGTTTATTATGCCAGATTGATTACAAGGGTCCCTCACCAACAGATAGAGGAGGCGTATAACGAGTGTTATGCTTGATTATGAGAATCCACGGTCATCGATCTCAAGGAATTCCTTGATCCAAGCCAGATTTACTAACCCATCTTTTGACACAACAAAACTGTCGAATGTCTCCATGGGCTTCACTTCAAGTGGGTTCGAGAGGGATCCTGCATCCTTTGAGAAATCAAAGAAGTCGTTAACGTTGAGCTCACCCTTTGGATCTCCGCCTTGGGTTATTGTATGCCGCTTTGCGCCCACCTCACAGGGGTCCTGCAGGCCGCCAATCCCATATGGGGCCGGCCTGGCTTGGCCCTTCTGGTTTCTTACTCTCTTGCTCAAATGAGAATTCCAGTAGTTCTTTATCTCATTATCTGTTCTCCCTGGCAGCCTTCTGGCAATTAAAGACCACCTGAAAAGCACAAAGCAATGACAATTCATGAGAAGTCCACGAATTTGAGTTCAATTCACCCTTAGCAAGAGTGCTACAGAAGGAAACTAGAACTGGGATCGTAATTGAGTTGGATGAGGCAACCAACAAACCTTACCTGTTCCCTAAGAGCTTGTGCAACCTGATGATCAAGTCCTCTTCTTGATCTGTTATGTTTCCTCTCTTGATGTTGGGCCTCAGATAATTCAACCACCTGAGCCTGCAACTCTTCCCGCATCGATTCAGACCTGCAAAAGCCAATACTAGTGTATGTGAACAAGCAGGTAGTCATTTTTCCCTCCTGCATATCATGAATCCAATTAAGCAAAAGGACCTGCTTTGGCTGGTACTGATCTCCACCTCTTGTCTCCGTGAACTGCTATGCACTCAGCTAGCTTTCGATCTTCCTCCGCTGTCCAGGCTCCTCTGTTTTTGTCCTTTTGGACGGACTGATCCTCAGGCTTTGTAGTCATTCTTTTTCGCCTCGTGTGTTTGTCAGGCGTTTATGAGTGTATCACCAGTGTGTTTGTCAGGCGTTTATGAGTGCATCACCAGGAAATGGGTGAGAGGAATATCTTCAGGAGCCGGCGGTGGATGATTGCAAAATAAATAACTTAGGCCTGTATATGTGATTGGGAGGATCCCTTCATCTACCCTTCTTGGTCTTGAGAGGAACCCAACTACCACCTCATTTGCCCAAGTAGAATATTCACCAACTGGTACAAACGAATTCTTATTTCCTATCGCTTTCCTATGTTAAAATGAAAACAGAATTTTGTTGGAGGGAAGCGAGGACATGCCATTCAGTAAAAATAAAAAAAAAATAGGTAAATGAACCGGGTGCACAGGATCACAATCCTTCATTTACACGCATAACAGTGTGTATTACCGAAAACATAAAACAACATAATAAATATTATAGAGTATCAAACAGTACATTTGATAATATTGATTGATTGAGGAAAATTATCGATACTAATGATTAAAAAGATGAAATTAATTATAAAAATATCGACAATTATTAGGATGTCGACTGTAGTTAATTATAGCCCATTTGACTGAAGGAAGAAAAAGGCTTGTATTAAGGGAGCGCATAGTCGCTGTAGCTGTGTAGTTGTGAATGAAGCATAACAGACCGATGAATTTGGAATACTCACTGTTTTATATATTATATACAAGGGAGCACATAGTCGCTATAGCTGTGTAGTTGTGAATGAAGCATAACAGGCCCATGAATTTGGAATACTCACTGTTTTATATATTTTAAGGCATCCATCTCAAGTAGAGTATGACTGGCAAATAGTTATTACAATCCTTAAAATCATTGTCATAGCCTTCCAAGGATTACAGACGTTGGGATGCTAATAATTGAAAGTAAAGACAGGAAACATTTCCCCCCGTGACAAACCAACCATGCATGATGGAGGAGCCGGCTGGCTCGGGATTGTTAGGTGGCATGGATTTGCTGTCTTGGTAAGTGTCTGGTTGGATAGGCTGTGCGGGCTGCTCGTATAACGTTTTAGTTCTGTGTGGTGTGGGATATGATAAAACTTCTGATATAAGAAGATTTTGGTGTAAAAGTTTTTAAAATCGGAGAAAATAATATAATATAATTGCAATGATGATTGAAAAATAAGATAATTATATAAAAAATTGTGCAAAATAATTAAAAATAGAGTTAGTTGTATAGAAAAATTTAATAGAACAATTGAAAAGTAAGTTGTAGAAAGTGAAAAGTTTAATATAAAAAAAATTTAGTTTGGAAAGTTTTATATGTAAATTATTTGTTATATAGAAAATAAGCTACCTTTAACATTCGTAGAATATGTCGGTGCAGTAGACATTCTACTTTGTTTGAAAACTAAAAGCTCAATATGCCCATTGTGTACTCTCTCTTTTGAAAGTGGCCTACATTTGTTGCTCGTAAATATAAGATTAGTCTAATTATGAAGAATTTTAATTCAAAATAAAATTATGAGGAGAAGTGATTTTGTTAGCCCGGGCTAGTGAATGTTCTTCATATATTTGTTTATCTAAATGTATTTAATATATAAATCAAGTTTTATTATTTTCTACCTTTAAAAATCTCAAAAAACATATATATATATATATCAAAAAATAGTAAAACTTAGTTTATATATTAAATATACTTAGATCAACAATTGTTTAAAGAAACAAGTAAAAAAATAGTGTAAATGAATTTTTTTAAAATTGGCTAAGAGAGACATTAGCTTAGCCCGGATTAAGAGGATTATTCTTCAATTATGAGTTTCGACTAGTTTCAAATGTGGGACCACTTTTGTTTTTATAAACCATCGAAACCTTTTTATAAATCCAAATGATCTATTATTTCAAATAATATTGATTAGTTAACCTTCATAAGATTTTCATTGAAATGATTGTGGTATCGACTTTTATTCTCCGATTTAACGATTTACTTTTTTTTGCTAGGGTATTTTATATTACATCTCAGTACATCTTTATTGATCCACTTTTAATAGATCGGTTTCAGTGCAAGACACTGGAAAGGGGCATTTCTTCTCCTCTTCTACTTCCCCACCCAATTCTGAAAAAATCCAAGCGAGACGCGGTGGTAACTTTCCCATTGCCAGGAAGGATAAACGTGCAAAAGGGCCAATTGAAACAGTAAAATGACGGAGCATGTGTTGTGCATGTGAGTTAGCTTTTAGCACAACGAGAAAAAAAGTCACCCCCAAAAAAAATGTTTCTTTGAATGCTTTCAACTTTCCGTGTCACAATTTTCAAGCATATGGTCCACGAGAAATGATGGCCATTTGTATGAAAAATGGGTCACAAGCATTCATCAGCCCCAAGAGACATTACCGAGAAAATTGGGAGAGAAATTAATGATGAAGAAATCCCTTAATCAGGCGGACTTGCGCAATGGAAGGTCTAGGGTTTCCCTTCATTTTTCGTTTTTTCTTTTTTGGAGATTCATAACATAGATCTTATAAATTTACATAATCCTGTATGTGATTACGATAGTATACAATGGCTTGTTACTTAGTAACAACTTCACGCATTTTGTATTTGTAATAAATTTTTTAATTTTTTCTTCACCTTGATGAGCGCCGAAGCTTTTTGTTGTGAGTATATGCTAGTGATTAATGCCAATCCATGCGACTTTGATGATTAACAAACTCAATTGAAATATATTTTGTGAAACTAATTAGTTGGTGCATAACATAAAGTGGACTTTTAATCTCCATATCGAAGTATCAAGTTAGAAGAAATGCATTGTGTTAATTAAGCCTTAAAGGTCTCCAAAGAAGATATGAGGAGTTGACAATGACATGGCAAGAGGATTCAAGATTACAAGTCTAAATTCCGTAATGCAATAGTGAAGTTGCATTATAAGTTGACTACAATAGGAACTTCGATGAACTTGCATGCCACGTTAACTCAATTCGCAACTTCATGGCACATCTAGGGAATAGATAGGTTTTGGTATGTTTTTTAAGTTGCGAAATCACATCCTAAGTTTACTCTGCCCATGACTTGAGTGAAGTAGCATGTCAAGTAGACTCAAGATGCTACTTCAGGGTTCAAATGCTAGACAAAGTGGTTTTAAAGAATTCACAAGGCTAGTAAAGTCAAACCCAAATCGACTCAAGATGCAACTTCTGTAAAGTTGCAATCCATGTCAATTTAGCAACAACTTGAAATGAATTGCTGGAGATAGAATTCAAATATGCTCAAGTAAGAAAGTGAAGTTGTACATCAAGTTGATTTATATGCAACTTGGGTGTAATTAAAGGTTAAGTAGGCTTCATGATTGGCTTTAGGTGTAATGTACAAAATAGAGTATTTTGAAGAATCTCATGATAAGTGAAGTCGTAACCAAGTTAACTTCACTTTCAACATGAGTAAAGCCTCAAGCTAAGTTGATTGTCTTAGAATTCAAGTAAAGAAGAATAGACTGGCTAGTGTTATGGTTGAACTTCAAAGTAAAGTTTTAAGTCAAGTCAACTACATGTATGACTTGGGTAGTATACATTTTAAGAGTTAGTGAGATTTTTAGTAGATGTTTAGAGAAGCTTCACTTGTGATTTAGGTACGGTTGTAACCAAATTTGACTTTACTTGTGATTTTGCTCTATGATGGTAAAAAAGTATGAACATTAGAGCATTAAATTCACAACACCTACTTTTAAATAGTTCTATCTCCTTCAAATCTATAAAAAACAATACTTTAAGAGCTATGTGGTTAGTTAAGACATTTATTAAGCTTTTATCATAGATATTCAAGCAACTCAAGTGCTCTTAACTATTTTTAAAGCTTTAAGTTCTACATCTACAAGAGTTTTCTAATTCAATATCTTCTTTTATATTGATTCAAGATTCCTACAATTAGTTGAGTATAAATCTATAAAGTATAGAATTTTTCATTATTTTATAGTTTTCGGTCGTTTTGGATAAGTGTTGGAGACCAAATTTAAGAAGAGACAAAATGGAAGTCTAAAGTTAGAATCTAGAAAAGAACATTGACTCTAGCTTGTATTTGGTGATACAGATTGACAACCAAGACGAAGGGGTGTATGCTTGGAACCATAGAATAGAAAGGCTGTCCTGAACAATTACATATTGCGACTATTATGTACGTTGATTATTATATTTGTTCACTTTCTTCTTATGTTAATTTATATTTCGTAGCACTTGCTCATTCAAGGTGATTTATTTTTAAAGTTGTTTGTAGTTTCATTAAATTTCATAATCTAATTAATCTTTTCTCTCTTAGGTTAAACCATAATATCACGACCAGCATTTATTTCATATCGAATTTATAAATTTTGAATTCTTATACATATTTTTATAAAATTTTTTAAATATAAAAAATTTCATATCTTTTGTGTGCTAAGGAATGTGATCTAATGATTTTTTTAAAAATTTTTTGTAAAAGACGTATATAAGAGTTCAAAAATAGTCAAAACCGGTATATGAACTAACTATACTTTGACCCACATATCGGCAGAAAAGAAGATATTAGAAATACAAAATACATGAAGTTTATATGGTATTAACATATGTATGCAAATAAACAGTCTAAATTTGAAAGGAGTTTATTTTTAATTAACCTTCCAACTTTATGTATTTGCATTTTTTCCTTGTATTTGAATATTTACTAAAAATAATCCTTCAAGTTTGGTTGTTTAGTAAATTTAATAACCCTTCGAAATGACCGACTGCCGACAAAATTCTTTTCATCAAACTACCCTCATTTTTTTATTGGAATTTTTATCAAATTAACCTTTTAACATCTCATTTTTAAAAAAATTAATGAAATTAAGTAGTTTATTTTATGGACATGTATTGTGTGAAATTGATAATTAATAATATATTTTGTGGGCATTTTTATACTAATTTGGTGGGTAATTATTTGAGTTTAATATGAAATTTGGTTTAAAATATGTATTTGCAACATTTGTGTATTAAATATTAATTTCAACTGATTTAAATAATTTTTGTTATCTTTTGACTTAAAATTATATTTTTAATTTGTTGTTATACAATTAAATGGGCTTGAAGTATTTTTTATTAATAACCTGTTGATGAATTAATCATTGAATTACACTTTTTTATTAAACATTAATAGGTGCCGGCGTGGGGCCCACCAAGCAGATCACGTGACTAGGCTATGATCAAGCAGGTGCTCATCTGGACAGTCCATACCGCAGATTACGTTCGCCAAAATCTCCACCGTCCAATCTGAAATCTGGACCGTCCAAGAAAATCATCCAGCTGAGATCCAATAATCTGGCCGTTCCAGGAGTGGGGCCCGCCATTGCAATCAGCCATGAGAAATAACTTGATCAGCAGCTAGATATTCAGAACCATTCAGAAATTTCAGCAGCAAATCAGGCCGTCTTTTCCACTAAAACGGCTCAAATCCTCCACCGCCCAAGCTAAATCAAGGGCCGTTCATTGAACTGGCCCCACGAGAAATTAATGCTGAAAATTTCAGAACATCTGAACTGTCCAGATTTTTAGCCATGAAATGGGTCCATTCATTTTAAGCGACAGACAAAAAAAAAAAAAAAAAAAAAGGTCCAGCAATGCAGAAAGCACCGCCCATATAAATCAACAGACGGAATTAATGCATATCAGCCGTCCTATCCATTAACGTCCCCAAGCAGTCCAACTGTGCAATTTCAGTCCCTCGCGAGCAGCAGTTGTGCATGATGGATTAGTAGTCCATGCAAGCACAGACCGATCGCCTAATTGAAATTCTTGCACAAGGGGATTCACGATGCGCAGACACAGAAAATTCGAGCAGAAAAAATAGAGGAAGAGATAAAATTTCGAGGGTTTTATACGGCAGAAAATTAGAGAGAGAAGAGCAAAAGGGTGAAGAGCACGAGCCAAGAAGCAGAACGAGGAGTTACATGGAGCGGCCAACACACCATCTGGGCTTCCAACCAATAAGTTTTTTTTTTTCTTTTCCTTTTAATTTTTATTGTCTTGTTTAAGATGAATTTTAATTTTAATTTTATTTTGGACTTAAACATGCTCGGCTAAGCCCTAAATGTAGGGTTTAAGATGTAACATGCGTACAACGTAATGGAGTGTGTTGTTTTAATTTGTTTATGATGGATATTGTTGTTAATTTAACATTTGACGATTTTTATGCTTGTTTTGTATATGAGTCTGTACTTTGACATGATTCTATATATTAAGTGATAGAACTGATAGGTGAAAATTTAATATACGATAATTAATATATTAAACTCGAAAATCTAAGACTATAAGAATAGACATGACAACTTTGAGGAATTTCATGAACAAACCATAGAACTTAATTGAATTTAATTAACTTAATCTCATGAAAAGAAGTGGTTAAAAAAATTAGAGTGTGCGTTATAGGTTTTGAGAGAAGTGTTGGTCTCGAGTTGATGACAATTACCCAAGAGAGGAGAGGTGAATTGGGTATTTAAAAAATTTAAAACTTTAATTAGAGATTTTATATCGGTTTAGTTTAAACCCCTTTAATGAAACAAATAGAAAGTAATAAGATAATGAAAGAGGAAATGAAAAATAGTAGACAAAATTTATAGTGGTTCGGACAACCTTTTCCTACTCTACTCTTCCAAGCTCATACTCTCCTGTGACTTAGGTTCCACTATGTATTCCGTGAATACAACTAGAGTCTCCACTCTCTTCTAGATTCTAGCTCTAGGGGGTATATACAACCAGAGCCTTCGCTCTCTTCTAGATTCTAGCTCTAGGGGGGCGTATATAACAAGCAACACAAGTAGGTGATGAGTTATACTCCAATCACAACCCTACTTACTATATCTTGGTTTGAAACACCGAACTCAAATCAAGCACCAAAATCAAATAACAAGATGAAATAGAAGAAATCTACATTTTACAAATTTGTGTAGCAAGTTTTAGCTCAAGGAAGAATCTGTAGAAGCAATGAATCATGTTGCGTTGAAGCAAAAAGTAACTTTGAAGCTCGTTCTTCTTTTGAAAGTGTATAAATCACTCAATTGTAGAGAAAAGTGGATTGAAACTTTTAGTAGCACTTATTTTCTCTTTTTCAGCTCGATCTTGTGTGTGTCCATGTTTGCTTGAGTGTCTATATATAGAGGAGGGAGGATTTTGAACGATATAGAGTTGGTTGGTGCGTAATAAATATTTCAACGTTCAAAATTTCGAACGTTATTTTCCCAAGTCACAGGTGGAGTCGACTTCGTGTGCGACTTTGGCTACGCTCCAGTTTCTTCAAGCTCTTCCTCGGGTCGACTTGGTCCAAGTCGCAGGTGGAGTCGACTTCGAGTGTGACTTCGGCTGTTCAATCTTCCAAGCCTGTCTTTTGAGTCGACTTTGTCTAGGACTTGACCCAAGTCGATCATGGAGTCGACTTCGGGTGCGACTTGACCTTGTTACCTTGCCAAGTGATTTTAAATTTCCTTAAAATATCCTTTGCTTGCTTAGCTTCTTCAACATAAGTGTTTCTTCTTTGATAGATATCTTTTAGCTTTTTGTCCAAAGGCCTTGAAAATTTGAATCTTGCTATGCATAAATAAATTCAATGTTTATAGATTGATTTAAATAGATGAATTCATGCATCTCGCTTGCTTCGAACTTGGATTGATCTTCATGTGCTCCAAGTCGAATATTTAAGTCGACTTGGTCTTCAACTTTACTCAAGTCTTGTTTCAAGTCGACTTAGCCTTCGACTTGACTTTTGAAAATTTGCACTGTGAACTTGAAGTCGATGCCGAAGTCGACTTGGCCTACGACTTTGTGGCGCCCCGAACCGAGGTGCCTAGTAGCCTTACTCCGGGATCATTTTGATTGGTAAACGTGACTCAGGATTGTTGCCCTGATCACACGGCAAGATTTCTTTTTATCATTAATACATAGAAAATTTCCATCATTCGTCTAACATGAAATATATTTCACATATCATAGTTATAAGCCAAAATTGTTTCATAAAGCAAAAATATTCATTTTCATTTCAAAATTATCATCATGGTCTTTACATAAACTTTACATACACAATATTTTATCAAAACTGCATGTCATTTTACATGCGGCTTTCTTCATCTTTTCTTGTCTGTCGTTGAAAGGGCATGAGTGAGTAATAATACTCAGTAAGTGTAACGCCCCATTCATAGAAATACTCAATAACTAATCAATGGGGGATACAGATTCTAAGAAAAATTCGGCAGCATCTCCCCTTAATATATAACGGGTAATATGGAATACATGACCTGATAATTATAAACATTTCAATTCTATATTTATATACTTACATCTTCATATAATAAGGACTTCATATAGAAAGAAAATCATTGAATGTTACCCATACACATCAGGCAAACCTAATGATCATGCATATTTGCATCCACAAAGGTTATAATCCAATCCAAAATAACAAATACAATTACTTATCAAAGTAAATTCATCTCAATAACCGTCTACATATATGAATATCAAAAGAGCACAAGTTTAAAAGAACTGAAATTTAACACATTATGCTATGATCTCTTATGTTTGATCTTCAACTAGCCCCATCTTTAAGTTCTCCATCCGACCTGTGATCTAAAAGCACAATAACAAATGATATGAGTCTAAATAAACCCAGTAAGTAGATAGTGATTAGTACAAAGTGGAAAGAAGTATAATGATGAGTACTCGTATAGTG
>JAXCLR010000063.1:25939155-25951196 GCA_035584095.1 Annona squamosa | reverse complement strand
GTCTATGAGGACTCAGGAGCTTAGGCAAGCTCAAAAACAATTCTTTTCAGCCTCCAAGGAAGGTGAGGCTAATAAAGAGAAAAGGAGAATCACCGAGAGGAAGAAAATCGGTGACCAGACAAAGAGGTGTTTAAGGATGGCCATTCCTTGTTTATATGAGTATTAAAATGTTTATTTTATTTGAAATAAATGATTTCTTATGGTTTTGTAATTATGCTTCAAATGTGTTGAAACATAAGTTTATATGATGTTTTGTTGAAACGACGTTTCGAAAGGGATGGTGCAAAGAATTCTTTACATGAGAATGACAAGTTCCATGTGTAAGAGGGTATATGATGCCAGGGTGACTGTAAGTCATGCATGGAATGGAAATCAAGTAGGCTAATCGAGGTACTAAGTGGACAAGGAGTCCTTCACGTCCCCAAGTCGGAAAGGACCAGCGAAGTAGGCTATTCGAGGTAGTAAGTGGACAAGGAGTCCCCTTTGATGTTGCCAAGTCGGTAGGTTCGGCGCCAAGGTGGAAAGGATCATGTTATGAAAGAGGGTTTCCTGTGCTAGCGTACCGTCACATGAAGGATAACGTCATCAATGGAAATGATGAATTTGCACATCTAATGTTTATGAAATATTTGCGAATGGTTTACGTGAATGGTTTTTCATGAATGGTTTTCATGAAATGTTTATACAAGGTTTATGAAAAAGGTTCTATTCCATAAGTAGTTGATCACTTGCTAAGTGTCTCTATTGAATGGAGAGAAATATTTTTAAAGAATTTTGCTTTTAAAATGAATTCCATGAAAACTCTAAGCTTTCTTATTGAGTTGAATTTCAACTCACGTTTCGTTTTCCAAACCCATAGACAGGTGAAAGGAAGGAGGCAAGGAGCACAAGTGGAGATTCAAGGATGAATGGATTTCTACGAGTTACCTGTATATGAATCTAAGGGTTGAATGATTATATGAATATTAACAATTAAATTGTTATTCAATGTGTAGAAGGATTATGTTGTGTTTTTTTTATGGAAAAGGAGAAACTTATCCCCTCTCCCTACCATCTTGGGAGGGAGAAAGAATAAGGTTACCCTAGCAATTCATTGACAAAAAAATGTCTGTACAGATTTTCTCGTGAATTACATGAGGGGGGTTATCTCACCACTCCTGATGATCCGAAACAGAAAATGCAACAAAATCGGCCAACGCGTGCGCCACAGAATTCCCCTGTCTAAGGACATGGTGAACCGAAAAGAAATTAGAAGAACGAAGAATAGCCTTAATTTCGTCGATGATCAACCCGGCTGGGGAGGAGATAGGATCTTCTGAAGATAGGAAATGAACAAGGAGGAGAGAGTCCAATTCAACTTGCAGTCGTGCTAGATTGAGCTGAAGACCCCAGCGGATCCCCCATAGACAAGCACGAGCCTCAAGGAGTAACGAATCCATCGAACCGCTCAGTTTCCATCCTTTAGCCGCAATGAAGTGGCCATTGGAGTCCCTTATAACCGCAGCAAGACCCATAGACGAATACCTATGAAGAATCCGAGCATCAACATTCATTTTGAGATATCCATCCGGGGGTTTAGTCCACCTAGGGAACAAAGTACGATCAGTCGCACCCCCAAGAGTGAGAGGGGTGGCCCTGCAGTATTGCTCCATATACTCCTTGCACCAGTCCCAAATGCCGAAAAAGTCCGGTTTGGTTCCCTCAGCCCTCAGAGAGTTTCGCACATACCAGATCCTCCAGCAGCATAGGATGAAGAAAGCGAGGTCGTTTAGCCTATGCCGATCCGCTAGGGAAGTGACGAGCTCCACAACAGTAGCATGCGCCAAGGAGTGTCTGGCAGCCCGCAAACAGATCCCCCTGGTAAAAGCACATTCAGAGAACAGATGGTTAGTATCCTCGATAGCAGCCCTGCAGAAAAGACATATAGGATCAACGAGAATGCCCCGGTTCCGCAAGTTGGACAGTGTCGGGAGCTTGTCCAAAAAGAGTCTCCAGCCAAAAATGAGGATTTTAGAAGGGAGCCTAGTACGCCAGATTGCCCTGTATGCAGAGACTTGGGGGAAGGGATCAGATCCAGATCGGAGCACCCTGTATGCCGATTTGACAGTGAACCGCCCATGAGGTTCAAACTTCCAATATCGTTGGTCATCATGAGCAAAGGAAGGGAGAGGGATTTGGCGTATGGTCTGCCATCCGACATCGCTCGCAGCTGCCACGATACGCTCCTTGATCCAAGACCGAGTAGCCCCATTGATAAAATGGCTGACATAGACATTGTCTTGTGTTTTATGCCTATGGATTGGAGAAAAATTTTTAATGGGTAAATGCTAAAGTATGAAATATCATGATATGGTTCAGTATGAAGATTATGAGATGACATGTGTAACTCTCAAATGATATAATGGCCTAAAATGGCATTTAATAGAAGTTTGAAACAAATGGAATGATATAAAATCCTAAGGAGTTAGGATTAACTGGATAAATATCTAATAAGAACCCGCCGCGTGATCAGGGCAACAATCCTGATTCACATTTACCAATCGATAGGTCCTGAGGTAAGGATGTGAAGCTTGGGCTAGGGTGCCACATTCTTTTTCCATAATATTTTATTATTTGACATATTTATATGTTCAAGCATTGTATGCCATATCCATGGATCATTTTCTATGGCTATTAGACATTTTTCTTCTAGTTCATTAAGGCAAACCAGATATACATTTTCATATTTTTTGCCACTAAATACTATGTGTTCATCATAAAAAACATTGTATATAAAGGTTTCAAATACAAATTTATATCCTTTATCACATAATTGACTAATACTCATTAAGTTGTGCTTGAGTCCTTCAACAAATAGTACATCTTCAATACATACATTTGAAATACCATAAACATTTTCTTTACATTTTATTTTACCTTTTTCATTATTTCCCAAAGCTACTTTTCCTTCATTGCATGAGTTGATCTTATGGAATAGTCTTTTTTCTCCTGTAATATGTCTTGAGCAGCCACTATTCATAAACCATATGTTATTGACCTTACCTCTAAGAAAAACCTACAAAAATTAAGTCAAGTGGAGCTCATCTTTTTGGTACCCATTTTATAAGTCCATTTGGGTTAGTTATCCTTTGGAGTCTATGTTGGTCTACCTTTGAAGCCATAAATATAATGCTTTTCAGCATCCAAACCAATTTTGCACCTAGGTTTTGCAATTTTCTCAATTTGCATTGATAAACCTTGTGTCCTAATTTGTTGTAAAAATCACAAGCTCCCGAAAGTCTAGAAACAGGAAGCCATTTGGTAATTTGTTCCTCGGTTGGTCTTTTCGTCCAAACTACTTGATTTATCTTAGGTTTAGTATAAATGGGTTTGGCGTTATTTCTTAGAGCATTAGATTTTTCTTGCTCAAATATATTATACCCAAGTCCTTTCTTACAATTTTGGGTTGTCATTTTCAAGAACATTTTCACATTTTCTCCTGAATTAGAAAACTTGACAAGCGATTCATTTTTCCTTTCGAGTCTAACTCAATTTCCAAGGTATTCCTTTCATTTTTTAATTTATCTATCTTTTCAGCAAGTTTACCATTTACAATTATTACTGCATCACATTATCTTTTCTTTATTGTAAACTTGTTTCCTAATTACTTTATTTTCTCATATAATGAATCATAGGCTTGTTGAAGTTCTTCCAATTCAGCACATTTGAGGCATTCATTTGTAGAAGAGAAAATTGAAAAAAAAATTTGTTTAGAGGTTACCTCTTGACTACTTGTGCAGTTCGTTGAAGTAGCTTAATCCTTTAACATTTTCGTGGCTGCAAAACATATGTCGGAATTTGTTATGCAACAAATTCTTGCGCAATCTGCTTCACATTCTTCACTTAAAGAGCTACATGTTGTAGATTCCTCTTCGTTTACGTACATGCCTCTTCCTTTGTTTCTATGAAATTTTCTGTTGTTGCCTCGATCTTTTCTTTGCTCCTTTGCTTTATTTTCTTCGAGCGTTGGATATTGGGCTTGCATGTGCCTCGAACCACCACATCAGTAACATTTTGTTGATTCTTTCTTTTTCTCTTTAGAATTTCTTTCTTTAAAGTTTCTGAAATTTTTACCTTTCCTTACAAATTTTCTGAATCGTTTTATAGGTAAAGCAATTTCATCGTCATTTTGAGATGATGAGGTGGTGTCATCCGAGTCTTGTGCAGCTTTCAAGGCAATGACTCTTTTGCCTTTGTGGTGATCCTCGTTTCTTTTCTTGATTAGCTCATGTGACATTAACGAGCTAATAAGATCTTTCAATTTCAATGTGTTTAGGTTCTTGGCTTCTTCTATTGCTGTGATTTTGGAGTCCATGATTTGGGTAGTGCCCTTAGAATCTTCATGACTTGCTCAGATTTAGAAATTGCTTTTCCTAGCCTTTTCAAGGTGTTAGTAATCTTGAAAAATCTAGCAAACATTTCAGAAATATTTTCTATTTCTAACATGCTAAAGTTTTTCAATTCTCCAATTAAAATATTTCTCCTTGTCCCTTGGACTTGAGAAGTTCCTTCATAGATAGATGTTAGTGTATCCCATATCTCATCGGCAGTTAAACAAGAGGATACTCTATCATATTCGGAAGCTGTAAGAGCACAAAGTAATGAATTCATAGCCTTGGCATTACTCTTTACAATTTTCACTTCCTCATTTGTCCATTTGGAAGCTCCTTCATCAATAGGCAAAGTCACATTGTCTTGGATTGCAATCCAAGAGTTCATATATATAGCCATGAAGAGTTGTTTCATACGTAGCTTCCAATATCTAAAATTGTTCTCATCAAACAATGGTGGCCTAGTAAAGGATTGGCCTTCGGCAAATATGGGAACGAAAGTAGATTAAGATGCCATATTAAAAAGATCTCTTTTGTAAAACTCAAAGACCTGCTCTAATACCACTTGTTGGTCCCGAGTTGATGACAATTACCCAAGAGGGGATGGGTGAATTGGATATTTAAAAAATATAAAACTTTAATTAGAGATTTTACACCGGTTTAGTTTAAACTCCTTTAATGAAACAAATAGAAAGTAATAAGATAATGAAAGCGGAAATGAAAAATAGTAATCAAAATTTATAGTGGTTCGGGCAACCTTTCCCTACTCCACTCTTCCAAGCTGATACTCCCTTATGACTTGGGTTCCACTATGTATTCCGTGAATATATCAAAAGTCTCCACTCTTTTCTAGATTCTAGCTCTAGGAGACATATACAACCAGAGCCTCTGCTCTCTTCTAGATTCTAGCTCTAGGGGGTGTGTATAACAAGCAACACAAGTAGGTGATGAGTTACATTCTAATCGCAACCCTACTTGCTATATCTTAGTTTAAAATACCGAACTCAAAACAAGCACTAAAATCAAATAACAAGATAAAATAGAAGACATCTACACTTTACAGATTTGTGTAGCAAGTTTCAGCTCAAGGAAGAATATGTAGAAGCAACGAATCGTATTACGTTGAAGCAAACAACAACAACTTTGAAGCTCGTTCTTCCTTTGAAAGTGTATAGATCACTCACTTGTAGAGAAAAGCGGATTGAAACTCTTAGTAGCATTTCTTTTCTCTTTTTCAGCTCTATCTTGTGCATATTCACATTTTCTTGAGTGTCTATATATAGAGGAGGGAGAATTTTGAACGTTATAGAGTTGGTTGGTGCGTAATAAATGTTCCAACGATCAAAATTTCGAACGTTATTTTCCCAAGTCGCAAGTGGAGTCGACTTCGTGTGCGACTTCACCCAAGTCGCATGATGGAGTCGACTTCGGGTGTGACTTCGGCTATGCTTCAGTTTCTTTAAGTTCTTCCTCGAGTCGACTTGGCCTTAAAATTGGCCCAAGTCGCAGGTGGAGTCGACTTGGGTGCGACTTCGGCTGTTCAATCATCCAAGCCTGTCTTTTGAGTCGACTTTGTCTGGGACTTGACCCAAGTCGATCATGGAGTCGACTTCGGGTGCTACTTGACCTTGTTACCTTGCCAAGTGATTTTAAATTTCCTTAAAATATCCTTTGCTTGCTTAGCTTCTTCAACATAAGTGTTTCTTCTTTGATAGATATCTTTTAGCTTTTTGTCCAAAGGCCTTGAAAATTTGAATCTTGCTATGCATAAACAAATTCAATGTTTATAGAATGATTTAAATAGTTGAATTCATGCATCTCGCATGCTTCGGACTTGGATTGATCTTCATATGCTCCAAGTCAAAAATTTAAGTCGACTTGGTCTTCAACTTTACTCAAGTCTTGTTTCAAGTCGACTTAGCCTTCGACTTCACCCAAGTCGCAAGTGGAGTCGATTTTGTTTACGACTTCGAGAATTCTTGCTCTTAATTTTAACTCTGGACAGAGGACGTCTTTTGAAGTCGAAGATGGAGTCGACTTGAGAAATCGGCTTGGCCTAAGTTGATGTCTGAGTCGGCATGAGTTGTGACTTGACCTTTTCTATTTTTGTATTTTTCACTTTTATAACCTTAAACATTGCACAAAAAATATTAGTAACTAAGACTTTACTCAAATTGTGTTGTTAATCATCAAAAGACATGCTTTGGATATTTTGCATTTGATTTCAACAATCGTTTCCAACAAGAAGATGCAAGCATAAATAAGAGTTTTTTTCTTTTAACAAATAATATCCAAATTAAATAATTATACTGTTATCCATTGCAAAAGACACATATGGAATCTTAGACCCAAGGTACTCGCATTCCTATTTTCTAATCTTTGTTATAAGTTTTGAATTCTATTTTCTCTTCCCCCATTTCTATTTTCTATTCCATTTTTAGTCACTTTACTCATTTGTACATATAAAAGCATTTTAAAGTAAAATTTTTAGTCATGAATTCCCTGTGGATCGATATTTTATATACTATAATCTATGACCCATGCACTTGCGATGAGATTGCGAACATCGTGTTAATAAAAATCCTAATTGATTTTTTATGATTAACAAACTAATTAAAATAAACTAGTGGAAACTAATAAATCTTGTGTATTAGGAAGACTTTAGAATCAACTAGCACATATTTCAAATTATATTATAACAATTCATCTTAGGCAAGTGAGACTTAAAAGTGAGATCTAAAATCGAAATCTATCTCTGTTCAATTTGAAAGTAAAATTGATCTCACATCAAGGCATATATCAAGCATTTTTAGCTTCCAAGGAATACAAAAAATGAAATTGATTCTAAAATCAATCTCAACATCGACATCAGTGGTGAAATGGGTCCCAAATTAATTTCATAATTGATCTTAATCAAGAACTAGCTAAAATGACTAAGTGAAGCAAGTTTACAACTTATATGAAACCGATCTTAACTCAAATCTCAGAGTGAGATCGAAGTTGAAAAAGATCTCAGATCGACCTCAAAGTTGCCGTTGGAACAGTTTCAATCGAAGAAGATCAAATCTAAGTTGAAGCCTATTTCAATTCAGACTCCAAGTTCAAATGAAAGTCAAATTGGTTTCACATTAATCAGAGGTAGTGCATGGAGTTTTCTCTGCAAGATAGGAGCATCACATTTCAAAGTTGAAGTGTGAAATTAATCTTTGTGCAACCTTAGAACTGAATCAAAGTGAGATTGTTCTCATTATTGATCCCACTCAAATTGAAGGACAGGTCAGGCCAAGAAAGGTAGGATGGAATCAACATCCAAAATTGATCTTAGGGTGAAATTGATGTCAAATCGATTTCAATATCGATATCAATTTTGACCTTCTTTGGAAAGTAAAGCATTAAGAAGCTAAAAAATAAGATCAAGTGAAGTTGATGCTAAGATAAATCTCATATTGATTTAGGGATGAAACTTGTAAGATTTATGATGTTTTTGATGGTTTTGATGATAATTTTGTGATTGATGATGATGATTTTCTTATTAATGGATTTGTGACATTGTAGTGAATGTTTATATATAGATGTGTGAATATTTGTAATTTGGTTTAGCTAAAAATGGATCTTTAAGATTCCATGGCTTTTATATGTTTAAGACCTTGTGGTTTTCAACTTGCTCGAGAGATCTACATCAATTGTTATTGAGGAGAACTTCATTGCTAATTGATTAGTTGTATTACTTTTTTTTATTTTCATTTGAATGTGTATTACCTAGGTGTGGGCTATCATCAATCCAGAAGACAATTTAGTTATGAAATTGTAATAATGTATGTAATTATCATTATGAACTAGTGGAACCTAATCTTGGTGTTTGCTTAGAAAGTGGATTAGGTGTGATTTGCCTGAACCATGATAAATATTCCGTTTGTTAAATTGTTTTACTTTTTATGCATTGATTGTAACAAGCAGTTATGGTAGTATTATTGTACTGTAATTAAAATTTTAATTGAATTTTATTTTTATTTTTACTGAATTCACCCTCCCTTTAGTATATGCCTTTTTAGTTATTACTATAAGACCAATGAGTGGTTGAAAATTGGAAAATCGTAATATATATTAGTGGATATTTTTATACCAATTTGGTGGGTAATTATTCAAGTTTAGTGTGCAATTTGTTTTAAATGTGTATCGGGCAACATTTGGGTATTAAACATTAATTTCAAGTAATTTAAATAATTTTTGTGATTTTTGGCTTGAAATTGCATTTTTTATTTGTTGCCCTTAAATAAAATTGTGTTTGATACGAATTTATGCAATAATTAAGCTTCAAATAATTTTGAAGTTGTTACCAATTGCTTATTAACATGAATTAATTATTTAGATACCTTTGATGCAGGTTTTACAAGTTCAAGATGTGGGGCCCACCATTTAAAGCCAGAAATTTCAAAAATAATTCCAACCATCCATTCACTCAAAATCACGTCCAACCAGATCTGCATCACCCATCTGATCACTTTAATACTCAGCAAAATTCCACCACCCAAATTAATATCTAAGCCACTTGTTTTCATGCCAAATCACGGCCAGAAATTCTGGACTGTGCAGATTTCCACCGCTAATAGCATAGATCCCAGCCGTCCACACTGAACCAATTTTCAGCCATCCAGAAAATGAAATCCAAGTCGTCATTAGATGTCTCGAAATTTGGCCATCCATTTTCAGCAGCTTAATTACCACCGTCTAAATTAATCTAAACCGTCCATTTAAAGTCATCAAACACCGCTGGAGCCATGCTATCTTTTAAACCAAGCAAATCCCAGCTGACCACCGATCATGCACAACCAGATAGATCAAAGCTGCCCATTTTAATATTTTGCAAACCAATCTGTTTAGCCGTCCAACAAGAAACGATGCAAATTTGTCTCCAGCAGTCCAGCAAAAAGTGCACCGTCCAATTTCCAAACTTCCATGAAAAGCCACAGACCAACCAAGATCCACCCTTCAGTTGAATTGCACAACTAGATGAAATGCAATTCGGATTGCGTTTGAGAGAGATGGACGACCACTAGCACTGGATTATATATATATATATATAAATAGGTGTTCATCCCACGAGAATTACATAACAGAGAATTTTTGGAGAACACAAAAAATTCGCGACAGAAAAGAGAGAAATTTAGAGAAAGTTAAAGTAGCAGGTGGAGAGTAGCGAAGCAGCAAATTGCGTCAAGCAGCCAACACACCATCAGGGTTTCCATCCAATAATCTTTTCTTTTTTATTTTTAATTTTCTTGTTGAAGATGGTTTTGAATTTGAATTTTATTTGGACATAAACACACTTGGCTAAGCCCTAAATCTAGGGTTTAGGATGTAACATGCATACAATGTAGCGTGGTGCGTAGTTTTAGTTTATTTATGATGAATATTATTGTTAATTTAATGTCTTATGATTTAATGCTTGTCTAGTGTTTGAGCTCCCATTTCAACAATAATTTCATATATATTAGGTGATGGAACCGTGAGGTTGAAATCTAATGTACAATAATCAAGATATTAAACTTGAAAATCTACCATGAGAATAGGTATGATGATCTTGAGGAATTTCATGAACAACCACAGAACATAATGGATTCTAATTAATTTAATCCCATGAGAATAGGTGGTTAAGAAAATTAGAGTATACCTTATAGGTTTCGAGAGAATGTGCAAGGATAAATTAGAGTTTGTTCTTCTTTAACAAACAATATCCAAATTAAATAATATACTACTAGTCATTGCAAAAGACGCATGTGAAACTCTAGATCCTAGGTGCTATCACTTTGCTTTCTAATATTTGATCCTAAATTATATTTTCTCTTTTCACTTTATACTTTTCTATTCACTTTGCCCTTTTGATATTTGATACCAAAGCGTTTAAAATAAACTTTTAAGTCCTGAATTTCTTATGGATTGATATCTATATACTACAATTTACGACTCGTGCACTTATAGTGAGATTGCGAACAGTGGTATCAAAGAGAGTTTTAAAAATGCTAACTCGAAGGATCACATAAAGAATTACATCAACTCACATAGATATTTTGATCATTCAAATCTATGTGGTTGATGTCATTTTCGGTTCTACTAATGAATAATATTGCAAGAGTTTTGAACAGTTCATGTAGGGTAAGCTTAAGAGGAGCATCATGGTCATGCCGACTTTCTTTTTAAGATTACAAATCAAGAAAACCCAATATGGAATCTTCTTCTCTAACCTAGTAGGTCAAGGAGATGTTGAAGAAATTCAACTGGGAGAATGTGAAGCACATGCCAACACCCTTAAGCACAACAATATAACTGGATTCAGATGAGAAATGCATGAAGGTAGGTCAAAAGATATGTAAAAGTATGATAATGTCTTTGTTGTATCTGCATGCCAGTAGACCACACATTCTATTTAGTGTATACTTGTGTTTAGATTTTAAGTTATGTCCTTGTTAATCTCATTTTATTATTGTATAAAGGATTTTTACATATCTTGTTTTCACTATAACTTTTATGTTTTGTTATCGTATAAGTTTATCATTGGAATTATGACGTGGATTATGATGGATACAATATCGGTAGGAAAAGTACTAATGGTACTTATCGAATGCTTGGAAGTATGCAAGTGTCCTATTGTTCTAGGGAACAGACAACTTTTTCTTTATCAACAATTTAGGTTTAGTATACCGGAACTGATAGTTGTCATGACCAAAATTTGTGGATGACGTAATAGTGAAGAGATTATCTTCATGAATTTCAAAATTTTCAATATTTGGTGATAATACTAGTGTAATCAACTTTACTAACCTTGTACATCATGCCGATACTAAATATATAGAATCAAACATCATTTTCTAAGGGATAATGTATAATCTAATAATTGTTTAATTTATTCCTATAGAAGCTTCACTATTAGACATTGTTACAAAACCACTTGCATCATAAATTTTCATTTATTAGAAAGGAATTGCGTGTATTTGATCATTTTGCATGATTTTATATTTTTATTATTATGTCGTGTTTAATTAAATGAAAATCATCAAAGTTGAAAACTTCAAGTGAACTATAAAATTGTTGAAGTTGCTTATCCTTTCATCATTTTCAGTAAAATGATAATAATTTTGCTCAAAATGATGGCTATTTTCAACATTTCATATCTAAGAAAGCTTTTACAGAGAAATGCTGACGATTTCGAATTGTTAGTTACTATAAAACTTACATTTTGGACGTCTCTTTTAATTCTATTTCATTTATTCTCTCCTCACTTTCAATTTTTGTTGGAGACTTAAGGTTTTCATTTCCATATCGATTCCTATTCATTCCTTGGCTTATCTTCTTTCTCATTGCGTTTTATCTTCTTTATTTCATCCATAGGTCTCAAGAAAGGTATCTTTAAAAGGATAATTACTAAGAGAAAGATAAGACATGTATGGAGGTGTGAAACCCCAACCGTATACACGTCATGTCGACCGTATACGCATCATTTCAATATGTGTAATTTTGTAATTATTTCATGAATAAATAAAATTTTATGAATTATATTGATGGATATATGTATTGGAGATTAAAATAATACAATTAAGAATTTAACCCCGTGAATAGTGCACGTGAATAGTAACCAAGGGCTAAGACACGTGATTAAGAGTTAATCACTTGGAT